>JAVSCE010009816.1:0-361425 GCA_032199065.1 Smutsia gigantea
CTAGGCAGGCATTGTAATTTGTGCACCAGTAGCGTGCATAGTCTAAAACAACTACTGAGTGTCCGCACATAGTAGGCACTCTGTAGCTTCACCCTAAAGCTGGTGATGCACCTACAGTGTTAGATCAAGTCCTAAATCTGTTTGCTGTGTAAATAAGTTGTTTGAACTCTTTTTCCACCATTGTTTCAAATGTGGTCCATTTTTAACCAATTAGTGGATTTTTCTAGAATACCACATATTATCTGTACACTGTTACTGAATCATTTACCGATGGAAGTTTGATAGCAATCAAATAATCTATTTCTTGGCTTCAGGTGAATAGTTGTAGTTGAAGTTACCTAGCAACGTAAGCTGAGAGTATTGCTTCAATCAAGACTTTCATTTGCTTTTGTAAGACTTAAGTCTTCCAAAACAAAATTAATATATAGCTGTATTTTTTTTTGCACAGCCTTTGTTATAGACATTTGCATTCTTTTTTATGGATATTATAAGTGTGTGAGGGGCTTTAGTGGGGGGACTGAAAATGAAAAAGGGTATAGAGCAGTTTGTAACCAGCATACTTTAACTGGGGATAATTGTAGGCATGTTCTGAAGTAGTTTCCCAGGCGGAAATCAGGAAATGTAGTAATTATATCTCATGGCTGATAATTAGTTTTTTTGTGTGTTGAATATGGCAGTAGATTTTTTCAAATACAGATATAAAGGAGGAATATTAATTTTTCTGATGTGACAACAGGCAGTTTTCTAAAGCTGGAAATTATATTTTAAATGATCTGCAGCAAGTCCTATATTATTAACAAGAATTTTAGACCACTAGATATCAAGATCAAGTTAAATACAGGAATAGAGGGAAAATTCCTATTGAATATAATTTTTGTGTTCTGTTAAGTTTTATGTTTCAATAGTCCAGTGGAAGATGAATGATTGGAAACTACTTTAAAACACCAGTTTTAAGCAGGTGCTCCATATATAAGTTTTGCTGTGATTTATAATTTGTTGATCTTGGGGGTCTGAAGCCTTATATTCACGTCATGTACTGAGTGCCTTTTATATTCTGAGACACTGTTTTAGCACTTATATTGTACTGGTGTGGCACAACATAATTTCTTCCATCGAGGAGATTACCCTTTTACCAAGTGGGCTAAAGTAAATACCAAGAAAGCTATTTTTAAAATTGATGATAACATCAACCAGCATTTATTGGTACCTACTCTGAGCCAGGCAGCTCTAAATTCTTTACATGCATTGATTGCCTTATTTAATTCTTATAACAGCATCATGAAAGGTGTTTCAATTACGATCTCTTCATTGAGAGATAAAGAGAGGTTGAGTAATTTGCCCATATCAAATAGCCTAGGTAGTAGAGCTAGGATTCAAACCAAACTGCTGGGCTCCAGAAATCCTGATCTTAACCTCCGCACTATACTGAGTTTCAAATTCTGTGAGTGAGATAGAGATGTAGTCCAGCAGATACTTAAAAGAGAGTTCTGTAAAGAACGTCTTCAAAAAGAAGGAAAGAGAGAAAGAGAAACTGGTATTGCCAGATGTAGATGAAGGCATGTCTGAGCTGCAATTTAATTATGCTTTTTATATAAGAGCATTTTTTTCCTGGTGAATGATACGGGATTCTTTTTGTTTCTAAGCTCTCGGTCGCTCAGTTACCACAATTATGGCAGTGTCTGAATAAAAAAAAGGTGATAATTTTTCAATTAGAAGTTTAAAATGTCTGTTCTCAGACTATAAGTTAAATAAGTTTCAATAAGGAGTTTAAAATGTCTGCTCTCAGACCGTGGATTCAAGAAATGAAAGTGCTTCCCGGCCTTCAAGAAGCTTATAACCATACATGTAAGTCCATACAATTTCAGTGTGATAAGTTATAACAGACCTATAGATAGAACTTAATGGGAACCCTGATGAGGGGAAATAATCCTCTGTATGGTAGGGAGGAGGATTAGAGAGAAGATACCATATTTGAATTTGACTTAGAAGGATGAATAGGAGTTTGCTGAGTTGAGGAAGGGAACAGAAGATAAGGATATGTGTGAAAGAAATATTATGTGAAAGTATATGGTACGTTTGAGGAGCGTGTTGTCCATTGTCACTAAATTTAGGTCAGAGTGTATAGAGATAAGTGGTGGGGCTAAAGGGAATGATGCTTGGAAATAAGCTGGAAAAAGAAAATTGCAGAGCTTGGTTGCTGATCACATTAGGATAACTTAAATTGCTAGAAATTAGGTAAGTGTGTGGTTTCAGTTTGGAATAATAACCTCTCATTTGGAATAATGAAGATTATCCAGTTTGGCAACACTGTATTATATGGTGTTAAAGATAATTTTAATATTTTGAAGTACAGGATATGTTATAAAACAACATACAGATTTAGGTGCCTAAAAAATTCAGAAAAAGAAAAAAAAATAAGTCAGCTGATGTCAGTGTATTGAAGAGGCATATCTTGTACATCAAGTACTTTGGACTTGATTCTAAAGACAATGGAGAGCCAGTGAAGTTTTAAGTAATTAGGAAAGATAACATGGCCTTGGTATGGATAGAGAGAGAGGCAAAAGGTAGAGAGATAAGTTAGAAGGCATTTGCTACAGAAATAGTCCAGATAAGGAGGGTAAGGGCCTGGAGCACGAAAATAGTAGAGATGAAGAGAGAACAGATGATAAAAATGCAGAATTTACAGTGCTTAAAAGTTGACTAGCTTTGAAGGGGAACAGAAAAGTAAATGACTTAGTTTCTTGGCTTGGGAAACTATGGGTAGTGGAACTTGTTTTATTTTTTAATGTGAGAGAAACATAATTGTTTGAATTTTGAACATGTTGAGTTTGAAGTGTCTGTGGAGCATTCAGGTGGAGATGTCAAGGGAGGATCCAGAGCTAAGAGATGAGGCTGAGATTGGTGTTTCCGATTTTGGAGTCAGCCCGGAAGTAGGAATGGAAGCCTGTAAGAGCAGATGAAATTGCTCAGGGAAGGCATATGGAATTAGAAAGGGAAAAGGCCAAGGATAAATGATTTGCTTTGTTTGAATGAAAGGGATTATGTATTTATGTATTTATTTATGCTAATTCTGTCTTATAAGGTATGATTATAAAACAATAATATTGTTTTTAATTGAAGGTTAAACAACTTTTACACCGAAATGAGTCCTGCTCTTTCAAATTTCGTTTGGGAATCACTCACTTATTCCAAACTGTGTTGCTGAAAGTATAATTGGAGTTCCTTTTTTGAATAAAAATCTTTAAAGCAAATTCACAGCCACTCAAGAAAGTAGGTCTTCTAGCTTTACTATAGAAGTTTCTTCCTCCTCTCTACTATTTCCATGCATAGATAGCCTATTTACCTTGAATCAAGGCTACGAAAGATATGACTGTCCCTTCACTTGATTGTTAGCTCTTGGAAGTCAGAGATAGTGCTTTTTTTTTAAAAGAAAACTTTGCCTCCATAAATTTAGATTATTACTAAATGTTTACTCATTGATTCACCTTTATAACCAGCCTTATTCAGTCTTGGCTCCAAATGGCTTAGCCGTTTCCAAAATTCATACTCATCTTCAAAGAATGAACATTTCCTACCACTGAGGAGACTCAAAAGAATAAATGGCTTTGAGGCGTTTTAAAAAAAGGAGTATCAAAACTATTTCCCTAATTTGGAGTATCATTAGAATAAGTGTATGGTCTTCTAAGGCAGGGAGTGGCAAACTTTTTATGTGAAGGGCTAGATAGTTAAATATTTTAGACTTTGTGGGCCATTGATCTGTCACAACTACCCAGTTCTGCAAAAAAAAAAAAAAAAAAAGGCCATAGACAGTTCTTAAATGAATGAGCATGGACTGTGTTCCAATTAAAGTTTATTTATGGACATTGAAATTTGAATTTTATATAATTTTCACATCACAAAATATTACACTTCTTTAATTATTTTTTCAACCATTTAAAAATGGAAAAACCACTCTGCTCAGAGGCCATACAAAAACAGGTGGGGGGCCACATTTGGCCCACAAGTAAGCCTTTGACCCTGTCCTAAGTAGTGTTTGAAGTACTTAGATTTGTAAGTTTAGTTTTTAAAAATGGTTCTTCAAAATCTGCTTCTAAATTCTGGTACATTTCTTCAACATTTTACTTGCTCTTCCATTTCTTACATAGAGTAAGTAGAAAATACTCCCTTTGAGAATACAGAGAAATAAACTTGTACAATGTCAGAATTTAAAGTATGTTTGAAAATATTTTTCAATATTCAATACTCCTTACTGAACCAGTAAAACACTTATTTTTTTGCCTAAGTGAAAGTAGACATGGAAAGCTGGATGGAATAAAAGACCAAAATTTGAAGCAGTGTCCTGCACTGATTCCCAGAGGGTTGGACAGGATGGACTCTTTTATTTTTTCCTCTCTGACTTGCATGAGTAGTTTTTATCCTAAGGAAAAGAAGTTTCTCTTCACATCATGAGCATTTTAACAGGGTATAAGAGTGAAGGATTAAGTCACTGTTGGTGAGGTAAAAGAAGGAAATGTAAAGGACTTTTACATATGTAGCTATCCCAGATGTTTATAACCCCCATCCTTGAGGAGGAAATTCAAGATTTCCTTATAAATCTGAGATTCCTAGTTAACGACCTGAAAATAGAATTTTTAGCATTCATTGCAGTCAGTATTAATCCTTTTATATTAGTTAAAGGTTATCATTAGTGCTCTATTTTTTTATTAAAGTATCATTGATATACAGTCTTACGTTGGTTTCAAATATACAACACAGTGGTCCATTACCCATATTATTAAAGCCTCACCTCCTCTAGTAGGTTACTATCTCTTAATGTAGTCAGATGTTACAGAATCATTGTATTCTCCATGCTGTACAAGTTGGTCCCTGTGACCAACTTATTTTGTGTTTGCAAATTATTGTGCCCCGTTGTCCCCTTCACCCTCCTCCCACCTGCCCCAACCCCTCCCGCTTGGTAACCATTAGTCCCTTCTTGGTGCCTATGAGTCTACTAGTGCTCCATTTTTTTTAATTAGATTTCTGACTTTCGTGGTTTTCATAGCAGTGATAAATGTTTACATGGCAGAAAATAATTCATTTTCCTTCAAAATTTAAATTCACAGAGATGGCATGTATGTGGATTTTTTTCCTGCGTAGATGTTAAAATTTAGGATAGGTTGGGAGGGTGGTGTGTGCTCTTGTAGCTACTATTTGATATGTGCTTTTTTTTTTGTCTGCTTTGTTTCCATTGAAGTAAAAAATCAAAAAACTCCAATTGTTTAGGATGTTTTTGAGTTGGTTAATTAGCAATATGAAGCATGATTTCATATTTAAATATGTGTGTTCATTGATACTCTGATTAAATGAGTCTGGCAGTTCCAGAACTTGCTTTCTGAGGAAGCGTGTGGGTTAGCGTGGTCTTGTTAGCTTCCATGGTGGCCTGCCTCGGCCAGGGCCAAAAAGTGCAGAAGGTGACTGTGCTGCCCATCAGCCTCTTTTTCTTCAGATACTTGCAAGATACATCTCAGATTTAGCTGTGGCTTTATGAGCACGTGAATATGCAGACGGAGGGCTGTGTCACTGGTTGAGATGAGTATATGAACCTCATATTAGATCATGCAGAAGAGATTCATTCTAAAACGAAGTCAAGAAAACAACTGGGTCAAATAATGCTAAAAGGCAACATTACTCTGCTCCAAAATGTCTCCAGCTAGAAATCATGAATGAAGTGAGAAACTGTTGGGAAGGCAATACAGTTTGATTTTTTAGGTGTCCTTTGTTGAGAGTGTAGTTCTAAAAGATTTGTTCATTTTGTTTTGATTGGTCTTATGTTATTACCAGATGGCAATAAATGTTGTAGGATTATTTTTATTAAACAAACAAAAAAGAAAGAGTCAATCAAGGCTGACGATGATAGGGCCTGCTAGGAGGAAATGACGCAACCCGATGTACCACAGTATTTACTGCAGCTCCCCCTTTCCCTGGTCCCTACTTAAATTGTAAGGGATGATGTGGAACAAAAGAGGAACATGATGTGAATTGGAGTGTTGGTCAGTTTGATCGCAATCATAATGTGATAGTTATCTTTGCACAGTTAATTGATATTAACATAGTTCAAGGCCCAGCAAAATATGTTTTGAATTTTACCTTCCAATGACAAAAATAGTGAGATGTTATCTAACCATTTTATTTTTGAATTTTGAATGTATTCATGTGCAATATTTTTAAGAGTTCAGGATTAATTGTAATTTAAAAGCAAGCTTGATCAATTTGCCCTTAAAATTTATTTAACTATTAGAAGAAGAAAGCATGAAGTAGAACATACAGAGGCATGTTCAGTAGCTGAATCTGCAAGTACACAATTGTTGAGGAAATGGTGAATTGAGGAAAAGTGTAAGACTTTTAATAAAGATTGTTTAAAATAAGGGTTTATCAACTGTGGGAAACCTGACTAAAATGACAGACTCAGTGTATTTGTATTGTTGCAAATGAGAGTTAAATACCATTAAAATTAAAAAGATTCTTGGAAATATAGCATACTGAACTTTTCAAATATTTTATAAGGCGTTTCAAATATTTTCAAACAAAGAAAAAAAAGTCATCTCGATTTCTTTATTCAAAGACCTTTGCTGAGAAAAATTCATTATTACTTTATTTAGTTGCCTAAGAGAAAAATGGCTACACATCTCTCACAAAAGGTATTCCTCTAGAATATGTGGATGTTATGTTTATGATTTTTGATAAGTCACCTGTGAAGTCATCCTCTCCTGGACTTTTGTTTGTTGGTAGTTTTTGGTTACTGATTCAGTTTCATTCTGAACATTAGTCTATTCCGATTTTTGTTTTTTTTCTTGATTCAATCTCGGAATGCTGTATGTTTCTAGGAATTTATCCATTTACTCTAGGTTATTCTACGTTGTTCCATTAGTTGGCATATAACTGTAGTAGTCTCTCGGGATCATTTGTTTTTCTATGTTATCGGTTGTAAATTCTCCTTTCCTTTCTGATTTTATCTATTTCGGCCCTCCCTTTTTTCTTGAATGAGTCTGGCTAGAGGTTTATCCATTTTGTTTATTTTTTTTTAAAAAACAGCTTTTTTAGTTTTGTTGATCTATTTTTTTAAGTCTCTATTTCATTTGTTTCCACTCTGATCTTTTATTATTTCCTTCCATCTACTAATTTTGGGCTTTGAGTGTTCAATTTTTTATCTTAGTAATAACTTTGCTTCTAAGTGATACTGTTGGGCTTGAAGGTTATGTATTTATTGGACACCTAATACTTCATGTGTTTTAAATGTCAATTTGAGGGATGTCAATTTAATAACCATTTACATGCAGTTTAATTTTTGTTGCTTCCAGGTTATCAAGTGAAATAAAATATCCAATGAATATATAATTTGGGGATGTCAGTTGAAAACTTGAGAAGTCTCTTTTCTAGCTTTTTAGTTTTAGAACATAGGAAGTTATACATTGTACTATGAATATGATTTCATGTTTTAGGAGAGCCTGTTATGCCTATACTTTTAAGTCCTTAAAAATGCATCTTTTTAGACATATGCACCCCTGTGTTTATCACAACATTATTTGAAATAGCCCAGATATGGAAGCAACCTAAGAAGAAAACAAATCCTACCATTTGCAACAATATGGATGGAGCTACAGGGTATTATGCTCAGTGAAATAAGCCAGGTGGAGAAAGACAAGTACTAAATGATTTCACTCATTTATGGAGTATAACAACAAAGCAAAACTGAAGGAACAAAACAGCATCAGACTCACAGACTCCAAGAAGGGACTAGTGGTTACCAAAGGGAAGGATTGGGGAGGGTGAGGGGAGGGCGGGGGAACGGATTAAGGGGCATTATAATTAGCACTCACAATATAGGTAGGTCACCAGGAAGGTATAGTACAGCACAGAGAAGGCAAGATAATGACTATAGCATCTTACTTGACTGATAGACAGTGACTGCAATGAGGTGGGCAGGTGGGGGAGTAATTGATAATACAGGTGAATGTTGAAACCACAATGTTGTTCCTGTGAAACCTTCTTAAGATTATATGTCAATGACACCTTAATTTTTTTTTAAGTGCATCTTTTTATGTAACACAAAAAAGGAGTAGGCTACAATTACATATACACTGTAATTGCAACTGTATAACAAAATGCTCATGAAGAAAGAGAGGAAACATACCAAAATATACTAGTGATTATGCTGTAAGTGGTAGGCTTATTTTTCCCAAGTCATCTTTATTTTCAGTATTTCTAAAAAGTAGTATTGCTTTATAACTTTTTAAACTTTTTAAAAATTGCCTTTTTAGTTTCTGGAAATGTTTTTCAACCTTTGAACACTATAGTAAGAATTTTGCTGCCTTTATTTTCCCCTGTCTTGCTAAGAAGAACTTAGCTAAGTTTGAGTTTGTGATTTAAAAACTAGGTTGCTTTGAAGTTATTTTGTAGCTATTTGTATAGTTTAAAAGTTCTAGTTTGGAGCAGTTCTTATTTTAGAGGAGGTGTTAAACAGATTAATTAGATAAAAAAAGATTGAGGTAAACTTCATTTAATTATTTGGATAGTTACTAACACTGCCTTAATTTAATGAAATTCTGAAGTTTCATGTTACTGAAATTAATTTTATGTGTAATTTTCCACATTGTGGCATCTTATAAAACTTCCTCTTCTGTTGAAGCATTTACATTTGACAGTTGTGCCTAAGCAGTCTTTAAAACTTAGCTATGAACCAGCATTTTTTATCCCACCAGGCAGAAGCCCCTCCTACTGCAGGATCCTACTACTGTTAAGGACTCTGAGTGGTTATCTTGAGGTTCCAGTCCCTTGGCTTGAGGTGGGCAGGAAGTACCTCCCCTTTTCCCTTAGAAGTCTGGGAAACATACACTACCTAGTTTCTTTAAAGAAGTCCTCTATATTTTCCCATGGAACCCATACAATTAACAAATTTTAATTATTTTCTTATAGTCTCGACAAGGGTAATGAACTGATGTCAGCAGAGCCAGTTTTTGACAGCCCCACTTAATAAGCCTTGACCTTCTCTTTACAATGTGGAGGTATTTGATTCCTGTTGTTTTGATCTTGGCCTTTGAGGCCCCTGCTGAAACTCAGAAGAGGACAGGAAAAGTTGTGTTTGACATCCTGTTACATTAGCTGATATTATTGTTATGTCTGCCCACAAACAAGTAATACATAGAGGTTAAATGCACAAGCTTTGGAGTAAAGCAGAACTAAGTTTGTATTACCTTGGGTAGCTTACTTAATCAGTTTATTCTCAGATTCCTCACCCACAGAATGATGATAATAACCAACTGTCAGAGCTCTGAGGATTAAATGTAATAGTAAAAATAGGTACTAAAAAAATGCTTGGCACATGCAAGCACTTAATAGATAATAATTATTATAATTTAAAACATCACATTACTCTGTAAACATACCTCTTCTGCGTCTTGTGGATTTTTTTCTTTTTACATTTATTTGCTGAAAATATTTGGATCGTGGTAATTAGGTTCTACTGCTGATCAGAACTATGTAAGAACTAAATTAGTCTGAGGGAGTGCTTTGACCTCAGTCATACTACCAGGTGATATTAAATACTCTCCTGTTAACTTACAGCCTTTTTTAAGGGAGAGGAACAATGGTGTGGATAATGAAGTATATCATTAGTTTATTTGGAAAATATTTCTTAGAACTTTGAGATTCTATTATATATTTTTCATTTTTTCAAAGTATCTTTAAGTTTATTTCTCTTATTTTCATATTTTTCTTATTGAGTATCTTTAAAATGCTGGTGTTTGTTAAAACATTATTTTATAATCTAACTGCATTGTAGTGGTCTTTTTTTAATTTTTTAAATTAAAAAAAAATTTTTTTATTTTGGTATTGTTAATCTACAATTACATGTGCAACATTATGGTTACTAGGCTCCTCATATCATCAAGTCCCCCCCATATACCCCATTACAATCACTGTCCATCAGCGTAGTTAGATGCTATATAATCACACTTGTCTTCTCTGAGTTGTACAGCCCTCCCCGTGCCCCGCCCCCTACATTATGTCTGCTAATAGTAATGCCCCTTTTTCCCCCTTGTCCCTCCCTTCCCACCCATCCTCCCCAGTCCCTTTCCCTTTGGTATCTGTTAGTCCATTCTTGGGTTCTGTGAGTCTGCTGCTGTTTTGTTCCTTCAGTTTTCTTTTTTTCTTTGTTCTTATACTCTACATATGAGTGAAATCATTTGATACTTGTCTTTTTCCACTTGGCTTATTTCACTGAGCATAATACCCTATAGCTCCATCCATGTTGTTGCAAATGTCTGGATTTGTTTTCTTCTTATGGCTGAATAATATTCCATTGTGTATATGTACCACATCTTCTTTATCCATTCATCTACTGATGGACACTTAGGTTGCTTCCATTTCTTGGCTATTGTAAATAGTGCTGCGATAAACGTTGGGGTGCATATGCCTTTTTCAAACTGCACTGCTGCATTCTTAGCGTAAATTCCTAGGAGTGGGATTCCTGGTTCAAATGGTATTTCTATTTTGAGTTTTTTGAGGAACCTCCATACTGCTTTCCACAATCGTTGAACTAATTTGCATTCCCACCAGCAGTGTAGGAGGGTTCCCCTTTCTCCACATCCTTGCCAACATTTGTTGTTTTTTGTGTTTTGGATGTTGGCCATCCTCAGTGGTGTGAGGTGATATCTCATTGTGGTTTTAATCTGCATTTCTCTGATGATTAGCAATGTGGAGCGTCTTTTCATGTGCCTGTTGGCTGTCTGAGTTTCTTTTTGGAGAAGTGTCTCTTCATATCCTCTGCCCATTTTTTAATTGGATTATTTGCTTTTTGTTTGTTGAGGTGCGTGAGTTCTTTATATATTTTGGATGTCAACCCCTTATCGGATATGTCATTTATGAATATATTGTCCCATACTGTAGGATGTCTTTTTGTTCTACTGATGGTGTCCTTTACTGTAGAGAAGCTTTTCAGCTTGATATAGTCCCACTTGTTCATTTTTGCTTTTTTTTTCCTTGCCCTATATTGGTCTTTTATTTTCAGTATTATTGTGTTTCAGTCCAAGGATATGATTTAATCTGCTAATTAGCATATATGTTTTAACAGAAGTTCTGCTATAAGAAAGTTAGTTTGCATTTCTTTCAGAAACATTACCTGGAAGGGGTGATTTATAAACCAATTGAATGGTTTGACAAACTGGGGGAATATTAGAGATTTGAGTAGTGTGGATTATCATTTTGTGGATCAACTAGACATATATAATCTAATTTTGACTATTAGAGTGCCCACTGTACAAATTAAATGCTTCTCATCCTCTTTGGCCACAACAATAATATTTTCTGTCTCTCTTTTGCTACATCTAACATCTGCATCTCTGTTTTGCTGTTTTGCTACATGTGTTTCATCCATGAATGAACCTCTTTATTCCTTTCACATCAAAAGTTGAATATGCTTCCCAAATAAATTTATGGGTTTATAAGGGAGTCATGGGACAAGGTAGGAGATAAGGATTTTTAGCACACAAAGCACTTCTGGCTCCTATGAATCTAATTTCCAAGCAGGTATTGGTTTACACACAAAAGTAACTTTGGAAATTAGAATTTTCTTTTAAATTTTAAGAGGTATGGTTAATTGAAGAGCCTGCTACCACATTCAGAGATGTTGAATTTTTCTATAAATTCAAATATATAGTTGGCTAACTTCAGGAATGAGAAGCTAGTTTGGGACATTAGTTCTTTCCCTACTTTAAGGCCTATTTTTCCAGTGGCCCATACAGTCTCTTAGGACTGGTATATTTCTGTATGGGGTAGTTTTACAGTAACTGTACCTAGCTTGGCTCCAAACGAGATTACCACCTAGAACACCAGACTAAGGTCCACCGCAGCAGAAACACAGCTATTGCTGTGATTTCTGACCTTGATATTTAGACTAAGGAATGGTTTTTCCACATGCTTTCTTCTTTCCACCTGCCTGCAGTGAGTTCTCCCCTGCTCTAAGCTGCTTTTGTGTTTCCCTGTCACTCAGGAAAGCCTAAGGACTATCCAGATGTAAGTGACCTCTAGAGAAGTACTTGGCATCTTTCAAAAAAGTTCTTGGTGTGAGTATAGTTAACAATACTGTTGCTAAGAAAGTAGATCTTAAATGTTCTCACTACCAAAAAAAAATTAGTAGTAAGGTGATGAAGATGTTACCTAACCTTATTGTGGTAATCATTTCACAATATATACACATATCAAATCATCACATACACCTTAAACTTACACAATGTTTTATGTCATTTATATCTCAATAAAGTTCTTGCTTCCAGAAAAAATAGTTCTTGCTTCTTCTGAATACTCCATCTATTTGAGTTTCAGAGGAAAGGGTTGTTTACATTTCTTACAGAACTTCTGGCTACCTGGTTACTTTAGCAGACCCCTGAGTATGCTCAGTTTACCTTTGTAAAATTGTAAACATTAAAGTTAATGCACGTGTAAAATTGGAATACCTTACTTCAGTACTTAGGGTTGTTTGCAGATACATAAGATGATACATTACAATATGAAAAGAGCTTTAGAATTGTTACATTAGTTATCACCTAAAAAAGCAATACATTTAGTTTTACTAAATGTTTAATATACAGATCGACACTGGCGCCTTCCTTCTTGTCAGATTTCATCCAGGGGAATAATCAGAAGGGGAAAGTGGTCATTCCCACAAAAAGGATTTGGCAGCAAAGTCTTCACCTGTCTGTTCACTTTGAGCTATTGCAACACATGACGTTTGTGTCTGAGCAGGTGGATTTACAAAATATAAACTGTAAGTGATAGAATTGTTATAATCCTCTGAAAATAAGATTAGCAATATAGCCATGAAAATATTTTGTATCTCATAGTAGCTCTCTAGTTTGTCATGGAGAAGTATTTTAAAAATTTGCCTAAGTTAAAATAAGTTACAATTTTCCTTTACCCCAAGAAAAGTTCCAAAATTGTTGTTTTTCTGTAATGACAAGTAGTTATTGGCAGAAACTTTAAAAAATATTAACATATTCAGTATGTTTCTTCAAAGAAAAAGTGATGTTTTAATAATGAATGAGAAAACAATTGTTTTCTTAAAGAAACTCATGATTTGGATAGAGAATTCCATACTTAGGAATGTTTCCATTGCTATTTGTTGTTTCCCAAAACAGAGTATGTATGTCATCTATAAAACTCTCATATCTGCACACTTAGAACTCTCTGGAACAGTTTTCTAGTCTGTTTTAAAATCTTTCAAAGTTGTATCAGTGGATTTTTAATCAGTTTGTTAAAAATTTAGGTAGTGTAACACTGACCAATTATTTTGCAAGTATAGGTGATAGACATTGAAGAAGATGGAAATATACATGTCATATTTCAACAAAAACCTTTGCTTAATTGGTGAATGAAACAGACAAATGAGTATTTTGATTAAGGCAATGAGGCTCTTTTCATTGGCTCTGTATATTTGGTGAGTTATCTTTTTCAATTACTACAGCCCTTTGTACTAGTCAGCTCAGGCTACCATAACCAAGTACCTCACACTGAATGGCTTAAACAGCAGAAATTCATTTTCTCACAGTTTTGGGGGCTAGAAGTCTGAATTCAAGGTGTTGGCAAGGTTGGTTTCTTCTCCTCTTTCCTTGGCTTCAAAGATGGCCATCTTTTCTCCCTGTGTCTTCCCTCAGTACTTGTGTCCAGATTTCCTTTCCTTATAAAAACACCAGCCACATAGGATTAGGGCACACCCTAGGGACCTCATTTTAACTTCTTTATCTTTTTAAAGACTCTTCCTCCAAGTACCATCATATTCTGAATACTGGGGGTTAGGATTTCAACATATGAATTTTGGGTTCACAGTTCATAATGCCCTCAAAATCAAGTACTGAGATAAACTGAATTTAGAACCAGATCTTTGAATTGCTGTTGCAAGGAGAAAAATCATTTAGTCATATTGCTCTTACTTAAAATATTTGCAATTAACAGTATTTTAATGAGAATGAAACGGTTATTTTACCCTCCTTTTATGTATTTAATTTTAACAAAACTGATTAAATAAAATTATTTTTTAAATATATTATTAATTTTTTTACTGTGTAATATGGATGATGATGTTATAGTTGCATATGTCCATAATTGATAAATACTCGTAAGTCAATCTCTTTTCTTCATAAGGTTTTGGAATCAAAATTTGAAGACCCCTTAGATATTGCCCATTATCAAAATGTCTTTCTATCCTGAAGGTATTATGCTATGTGCTCTAAATAAGAACAAGGGCTTTAGAATTCAACTTTTGGTTTTCCCACTTATAATAATGTATATGACCTTAAAAAGTTATTTAACCTTGCTATGCCTCTGTTTCCTCAACTTGAGTTCTTCCCCTAAGGATTGTTACGAGGATGAAATGAGATTATGAATGTTGTGCTTGGCAAATAGTAAATGTACAAAGTCCATATTACTGTGGTACTTATTATCATTTAAATATATGGTTTTGGTGTTATTCATTTATTCTTAAAGTATTCTAAGATGTTTTCCCATTCTACAAATGGAGCAACTTCAGATCATTAGAGGTACTTAAAATAATAGGCATTGTTAATTTTCATATATATTTCCCCTTTGTACATTCTTATATTCAGGATTTAGTCATTCATTCAATAAGTGTTTACTGAGGGATTACTATATGGCACACACTCTTCTAGGTATTGGGACTACGGTAGTGAAAAAGCTTATGTTCCAGACGTACATACTCTGTTTTGGGAACAAACAATAAGTAAATAAATAATAGAATTTCAAGTAAATTATAAACTCTATGGAGAAAATATACCAGGGTGAAGACATAAATATGTGGGGAAAGAAGCCTTATTTTAGAAAAGATGGACAGGAAAGGTGAAAATTGAATGAAAATTTAAAAATGAGAGCAAGACAAATGATGGTGGTATGGATTAGTGCAGTAATGTGAAGATGGTAAGTGGTCGGAGTTAGAGGTATTTTGAAGGTGGAGCCACTAGGAATCACCATTTGGCTTAGTCAGCTTGGGCTACTGTAGCAGAAATACCATAGACTGGGTGGCTTAAACAACAGAAGTGTATATCTCACAGTTCTGGAGGCTGGGAAGGCCAAGATCAAAGTGCTGTCAAATTTGGTTCCTGGTGAGGACCTCTTCCTGGTTGGACATCTCTTCTCATTGTATCCTACCATGGTGGAAAACAGAGTCATCCCTCTCATGTCTCCTCTCTCTTTTTTTTTTAAATTATTTATTAAGATATTATTGATATATACTCTTATGAAGGTTTCACATGAAAAAACAATGTGGTTACTGCATTTTCCCATATTATCAAGTCCCCCCCCATACCCCAATGCACTCACTGTCCTTCAATGTAGTAAGATGCCACAGATTCACTATTTGCCTTCTCTGTGCTACACTGTTTTCCCCGTGACCCCCTACACCATGTGTACCAAACATACGACCCCTCAATCCCCTTCTCCTTCCCTCCCCACCCGCCCTCCCACACCACTCCGCTTTGGTAACCGCTAGGCCCTTCTTGGAGTCTGTGAGTCTGCTGCTGTTTTGTTCCTTCAGTTTTGCTTCGTGTTATACTCCACAAATGAGGGAAATCATCTGACACTTGTCTTTCTCTGCCCGGCTAAATTCACTGAGCATAATATCCTCCAGCTCCATCCATGTTGTTGCAAATGATAGGATTTGTTTTCTTTCTTATGGCTGAATAGTATTCCATTGTGTATATGTACCACCTCTTCTTTATCCATTCATCTACTGATGGACGCTTTGGTTGCTTCCATATCTTGGCTATTGTAAATAGTGCTGCAATAAAGATAGGGGTGCGTATGTCTTTTTGAATCTGAGAACTTGTATTCTTTGGGTAAATTCCAAGGAGTAGTATTCCCAGGTCAAATGGTATTTCTATTTTTAGTTTTTTGAGGAACCTCCCCCTATTGCTTTCCACAATGGTTGAACTAGCTTACATTCCCACCAGCAATGTAGGAGGGTTCCCCTTTCTCTGCATCCTCGCCAGCATTTGTTGTTCTTAGTCTTTTCGATGTTGGCCATCCTTACTGATGTGAGGTGATATCTCATTGTGGTTTTAATTTGTGTTTCCCTGATGACTAGTGATGTGGAGCATCTTTTCATGTGCCTGTTGGCCATCTGAATTTCTTCTTTGGAGAACTGTCTCTTCATATCCTCCACCCATTTTTTAATCAGGTTATTTGCTTTTTGGGTGTTGAGGCGTGTAAGTTCTTTATATATTTTGGATGTTAACCCCTTGTTGGATGTGTCATTTACAAATATATTCTCCTATACTGTAGGATACCTTTTTGTTCTGTTGATGGTGTCCTTTGCCATTCAGAAACTTTTTAGTAGTCCCATGATTTCATTTTTGCTTTTGTTTCCCTTCCTTGAGGAGATGTGTTCAGGAAGAAGTTTCTCATGCTTATATTCAGGAGATTTTTGCCTGTGTTGTCTTCTAAGAGTTTTATGGTTTCATGACTTACATTCAGGTCTTTGATCCATTTCGAGTTTACTTTTGTGTATGGAGTTAAACAATAATCCAGTTGCATTCTCTTGCATGTAGCTGTCCAGTGTTGCCAACACCAGCTGTTGAAGAGGCTGTCGTTTCCCCATTGTATGTCCATGGCTCCTTTATCATATGTTAATTGACCATATATGGTTGGGTTTATATCAGGGCTCTCTAGTGTGTTCCATTGGTTTATGGGTCTGTTCTTGTGCCAGTACCAAATTGTCTTGATTACTGTAGCTTTGTAGTAGAGCTTGAAGTTGGGGAGCATAATCCCCCCAGCTTTATTCTTCCTTGTCAGGATTGCTTTGGCTATTTGGGTCTTTTGTGGTTCCTTATGAATTTTAGAATGATTTTCTCTAGTTTGTTGAAGAATGCTGTTGGTATTTTGATAGGAATTGCATTGAATCTGTAGATTGCTTTAGGCAGGATGGCCATTTGACAATATTAATTCTTCCTACCCATGAGCACAGGATGTGTTCCCATTTATTGGTATCTTCTTTAGTTTCTCTCATGAGTGTCTTGTAGTTTTCAGAGTATAGGTCTTTCATCCTTGGTTAGGTTTATTCCTAGGTATTTTATGCTTTTTGATGTGATTGTGAATGGAATTGTTTTCCTGATTTCTCTCTCTGCTAGTTCATTGTTAGTATATAGGAATGCCACGGATTTATGCATATTAATTTTGTATCCTGTAACTTTGCTGAATTCAGATATGAGATCTAGTAGTTTTGGAGTGGATTCTTCAGGGATTTTTATGTACAATATCATGTCATCTGCAAACAGGGAGAGTTAAACTTCTTCCTTGCCATTATGGATGCCTTTTATTTCTTTGTATTGTCTGATTGCTATGGGTAGGACCTCCAGTACTATGTTGAATAGAAGTGGGGAGAGTGGGCGTCCTTGTCTTGTTCCTGTTCTTAAAGGAAAAGCTTTCAGCTTCTCACTGTTAAGTATAATGTTGGCTGTGGGTTTGTCATATATGGACTTTATTATGTTGAGGTACTTGCACTCTGTACCCAGTTTTTTGAGAGTTTTTATCATGAATGGATGTTAAATTGGTTACTTAGGAGCATGTTGTGAAGCCTCCATGTGTTTGTGGGATTTTTCATTTTCTTTGCATAATTTATTTCTAGTTTCATACCTTTGTGGTCCGAGAAACTGGTTGGTACAATTTCAGTCTTTTTGAATTTACCGAGACTTTTTTTGTGGCCTAGTATATGATCTATTCTTGAAAATGTTCCATGTGCTCTTGAGAAGAATGTGTATTCTGCTGCTTTTGGGTGTAGAATTCTGTAGATGTCTGTTAGGTCCATCTGTTCTATTATGTTGTTCAGTGCCTCTGTCTCCTTATTTATTTTCTGTCTGATCTGTCCTTCAGAGTGAGTGCGGTGTTGAAGTCTCCTAGAATGAATGCATTGCATTCTATTTCTCCTTTTAATTCTGTTAGTATTTGTTTCACATATGTAGGTGCTCCTGTGTTGGGCGCATAGATATTTATAATGTTTATATCTTCTTGTTGGATTGATCCTTTTATCATTATGTAATGTCCTTCTTTGTCTCTTGTGACTTTCTTTGTTTTGAAGTCTATTTTGTCTGATATAAGTACTGCAACTCCTGCTTTTTTCTCCCTATTAGTTGCATGAAATATCTTTTTCCATCCCTTCACTTTTAGTCTGTGTATTTCTTTGGGTTTAAAGTGAGTCTTTTGTAGGCAGCATATAGATGGTCTTGCTTTTTTATCCATTCAGTGACTCTATGTCTTTTGATTGGTGCATTTAGTCCATTTACATTTAGGGTGATTATCGAAAGGTATGAACTTATTGCCCTTGCAAGCTTTAGATTCGTGGTTACCAAAGGTTCAAGGTTAACTCCCTTACTATCTAAGAGTCTAACTCAACTCACTTAATATACTATTACAAACACAATCTAGAGGTTCTTTTTTTTTCTCCTCCTTTTTCTTCTTTCTCCATTCTTTATATGTTAGGTATCATATTCTGTACTCTTTGTCTATCCCTTGATTGACTTTGGGGATAGTTCATTTAATTTTGCATTTGCTTAGTAATTAGCTGTTCTACTTTTTAATGTGGTTTTATTACCTCTGGTGACAGCTATTAAACCTTAGGAACACTTCCATCTATTGCTGTCCATCCAAAGTACACTGTAGAGATGGTTTGTGGGAGGTAAATTCTCTCAGCTTTTGCTTATCTGGAAATTGTTTAATCCCTCCTTCAAATTTAAATGATAATCTTGCCGAATAAAGTAATCTTGGTTCAAGACCTTCTGCTTCATTGCATTGAATACATCATGCCACTCCCTTCTGGCCTGTAAGGTTTCTGCTGAGAAGTCTGAGTATAGCCTGATGGGCTTTCCTTTGTATGTGATCTTATTTCTCTCTCTGGCTGCTTTTAATAGCCTGTCCTTATCCTTGATCTTTGTCATTTTTATTACTATATGTCTTGATGTTGTCTTCCTTGGGTCCTTTGTGTTGGGATATCTGTGCATCTCCATGGCCTGAGAGACTATCTCCTTCCCCAGATTGGGGAAATTTTCAGCGATTACCTCCTCAAAGTCACTTTCTGTCCCTTTTTCTCTCTCTTCTTCTGGTACCCTATAATACGAATATTGTTCTGTTTGGATTGGACACACAGTTCTCCCAATATTCTTTCTTTCTTAGAGATCCTTTTTCCTCTCTGTGGCTCAGCTTCTTTATATTCCTCTTCTCTAGTTTCTGTTTCATTTATTGTCTCCTCCACTGTATCCAATCTGCTTTTAATACCCTCCATTGTGCTCTTCAATGATTGGATCTCCGACCGGAATTCATTCCTGAGTTCTTGAATATCTTTCCATACTTCCATGAGCATATTAATGATTTTTATTTTGAACTCCCTTTCAGGAAGATTCATGAGGTCGATATCATTTAAATCTTTCTCAGGAATTGTATTAATAATTTTACTCTGAACCAGGTTCCTTTGGCATTTCATATTTGTATATGCACCCTCTAGTGCCCAGAAGCTCTACTCTCTAGAGCTGCTTAGCCCCTGAAGCAATGTCGGGGGTCACAGTGGAGTGGTTTTGGTGCCTGGGGGGAGGAAAGAGCTGTTTCCTGCTTCCTGGCTGCTATGCCTGACTGTGCTGCCTGAACCAGTGGGCTGAGCACACAGGTATAAGCCTCTATGCTTTGCGTTTGTAGTTGCTGTAGACATCTTCCCTCTGACTGGGCTAATGCCAGGGTACAGTTTGCCGGTTGGCAAGCCAGGTGGGGCTGGCCGGGAGAAAGGTGCAGCAGGCTGCATCATCACGGAGGGGGTTCTTGGAGCTGTGTAGCCAGCCAGGGAGCTGGAGCACCTGAAGATCACGAAAGCTCCCAACCTGCTGGGCAGAGTGCACCCAGACAATTTTGTCTACCTGTCCTCTCTCCTGAACAGTGAGCTCTGTGCAATCCTTGCCCCTTGAGCAGCCCTCTTGCTAAGGGCTTCCTTGTTAGGAAGTCTCTCAGACTGCCCGCCTTTCTTTTGTCCCAGAGCAGCCATATATGGATCCCTGCTTTCCACAAGCAGCTGGAATCTCAGTCTCTCCAGGAATTCTGCCTGTCTTAGCTTTCCAACCCCTTAATCACGAAAGTATCATGCAAGCACCATGAAATGTAAGTTTGTGCTCCCAGAGCAGATCTCCCGAGTTAGGTATTGAGCAGTCCCAGATCTCCACTCCCTCCCCGCTCCATTTCTCTTCCTCCCGCCAGTTAGCTGGGGTGGGGGGAGGTCTTGGGCCCCACCAGGCCACAGCTTTGGTATGTTACCCTGTTCTGTGAGGTCTGCTCTTTTCTCTAGGTGTATGCAGTCTGGTGCAGTCCTCTTTCCTGTTGTCTTTCAGGAGTAGTTTTATTAGTTATATTTTTGTATTATATGCGGTTTTAGGAGGAAGCCTCTCTCACCTCTCACGCCACCATCTTTAATCTTGATCTCCCCTCTCCCGTCTTTTCTTATAAAAGTACTAATTCCATTCATGAGAATTTCACCTTGATGACCTAATTACCTCTCGAAGGCCCTACCCCCAAATACCATCATATTGGTGTTTGGGGCTTCAACATGATTTTGGGACACAAACATTCAGTCCATAAGAACACTGCGTTGGTAATGGGAGAGCCCCTAGATTCACACAGCTGTGGCAAATAAAACTTCCACTAGTACCCATTAGAATCAGTGAACAGCAAAGAAGAATTGTAGTCATTTGGAAGTTTTTGAGTAATGTGAATAACCAACCATGTAACACAGTTACAAAGCTAGCATTCTAAGTTTTAGGTTTATGCCTCAAAATTCTGAATATAATCTGCATTAAATCAACTATCGTTTTTCATTCTTCCATGAAAAAAAAACCTCAAAAAACTCCCATGACAGATGTCTCAGCAGAGTTGAGAAAACTGTTAAATAATTAAACTTATTTTTTGAAGATTCATATTTCTTGCTTTGCAATTACATACAATAACTGAGAAGTTTATGTTGTCTATTATAATGTTAGGATTTTAAAAGCTTTTTTGTTATTTTGGGAACCATTTTTATTACCTTTAAGTCTGTTTCCTCTGATAGTAGTGAGATAAAAAGCTGATATCCTGTATGTGCTTACTTTGAAGATTTGTTATTTAAGGAACAGCCAACAAGATGGCAAAAGTTTGAAAGGTAGAAGCCTCTTTGACATTTGCTGTTTTCCTCTATTGCTCTGTTCATGTATCATTTGCTTTAAAATATTTTTAGCTAAATTCAGTGAAGAATTTAATGCAAACTTTATTCCTGTGGATTTTATTAAAAATTTATCCAGAGGCTTTACAAATGAAGTACTGTATTAATATTTCAATTAGGTATACTTAATAGAAAATTCAAAAAAACAAATAATGTGAGCAGTTCAAATTCCTACCCATCTTCCAGAGCAGATTTTATTATATTCAATCTTGCTCTGACATGTCTTCACATCTTCTGCTGTACTAAGTACAGGAGTGACATTCTGAGATTTAGGTTTACTTTAGGTCTTTCAAGGCAGCATCACAGAAGCATTTACCCCTCTGTGGCTACTAATGCTCCCTTTCTTTTCATTGTCATGTCAGGGGTTCTGTTTTGTCTAAGTACCTATATCAAAAATGACTCTAGAATATTAACATTCTTAAGGTCATGGAAAAGGTATGCAGAAGGGGGATTCAAAACTGGGAAAGGATTACAGAATACTAGTAAGGGTAATGTGAGCATGCAGAAAGAGTGATTAACTGGATAAAGGGCTAAGGAACTTTTCACAGAAAAACTTTGAACTGGTCTTAAAAACACATTATGTATTCAGGAAGCAATAGTGTCTATCATTTATTAGGCAGTTACGATATGTTAGGAACTGTCTTAAACATTTTATTTACATCATCTCACATTTAATCCTCACAACAGCCTTATAGAATAAATACCTGTGTCTTTTGTAGTAGAGTCCAATAGTTACTTAACCTCTTTATGCCTTGTTTCCTCATCTGCAAAATGAGGATAATGGTAGTGTTTATCTCATGGGTTGTTACAAGAAACAGATGAGTTAATATTGGTAAAGTGAATAGAACTATGCATGGTTCACAGTAAGTGCTTAACAGAATTATCTATAATCATTATGATCATTCCACAGGTAAGGAAGCAGGCTTAGAAGGATTAACTAATTTGACTGAGGTTACACATCCAAGAACCAAGTCTGGTGGTATTTGAACCCTGTGGAACTCCACCATTCCAGCCCTAACCCACTAGAAGATGCAAATTATTTGACGTTATTGGAATGTAGCATGCAAGCAAGGCAAGTGGCAGGAGTCAAAGCTGAAATCATAGGACAAAAGACTTATGTGTTTTGCTAAGGAGTATGCATTTTAGTCTCTGGTACACTGTGAAATATTTGTTTAATTTTATCATTTAAACCAGAAACTATTTTAGCAGCAAAATTATTTTGTGTATGAACTATAAAAACACAAATGTGTTTATGCCTGACTTTTTTTAATTGAAATGTCATTGACACACATCTTCTATTGGTTTCAAGTATACAACACAGTGGTTCAACAGTCATATTACTAAATCCACACCCCCACCAGTGCTGTTACTATCTGTCAACAAAGGAAAATGTTACACAATCATTGCCTATATTCTCCATGCTGTACTACCATCCACATGACAAATTTATATTATGATTGAGAATTGTTGTGCCCCTTTCTCCTCTTCAACCTCCAAACCCACCCACTCCTGCCCCTCACCGATGGTAACAACTAATCACTTCTCAATGTCTATGAGTCTACTGCTATTTTGTTCATTTTGTTTCTATATTCCACAAATAAGTGACATCATATGGTATTTGTCTTCTCTGCCTGGCTTATTTCACTTAGTATAATACCCTCTGGATCTATCCATGTTGCTGCAAATGGAAGGATTTCTTTTCTTTTGTTTTATGGCTGAATAATGTTGCATTACATATATGTACCACCTTTCTTTATCCATACATTGATGACACTTTGGTTGCTTCCGTATCTTGGCTATTATAATTAGTGCAGCAATAAACACAGGGGTGCATATGTCTTTTCGAATCAGGGATTTTATTTTCTTCAAGTCAATTCCTAGAAGTAGAATTACTGGATCAAATTATATTTCTATTTTTAGGTTTTTGAGGAACCTGCATACCGATACTGCTTTCCACAGTGGCTGCACCAATTAACATTCCCACTAACAGTGTAGGAGGCTTCCATTTTCTCTACATTCTCGCTAACACTTGTTGTTTCTTGTCTTTTGTATGGTGGCTATTCTAACTGGGGTGAGAAGATACCTCACTTGGGTTTTGATTTGCATTTCCCTGATAATTAGCAGTGTGGAGCCACACTTCATGTACCCATTGGCCATCTCTATTTCTTCTTTGGAAAAATGTTTTTATCGCAGCACTATATACAATAGCCAAGAAATGGAAGCAACCAAAGTGTCCATCAGTAGATGAATGGATAAAGAAGATGTAGTATATTTACACAGTGGAATATTATTCAGCCATAAGAAGAAAACACATTCTACCATTTGCAACAACACGGATGGAGCTGGAGGATATTAGGCTCAGTGAAATAAGCCAGGCGGAGAAAGACAAGTATCATATGATTTCACTCATATGAGGAGTAAAAGAACAAAGAAAAAACTGAAAGAACAAAACAGCAGCAGACTCACAGAACCCAAGAATGGACTAACAGTTACCAAAGGGAAAGGGACTGGGGAAGATGGGTGGGAAGGGAGGGATAAGGGGGAAAAAAGGGCTATTACACTTAGCACACATAATGTAGCGGGGGTGGGGGTGGTGTAGGGGGATACGGGGAAGGCAGTATAATACAGAGAAGACAAGTAGTGATTCTATAACATCCTTCTACGCTGATGGACAGTGACTGCAATGGGGCATGTGGTGGGGACTTGATAATAGGGGGAGTCTAGTAACCATAATGTTGAGCATATAATTGTATATTAATAATAGCAAAAAAATGTCTGTTCAGGTCCCTCTGCACATTTTTTTTACAGCTTACATATTTTTATTTTTTTTATTTTGGTATCATTAATATACAGTCCCATGAGCAACACTGTGGTTATTAGATTTCCCCCATTATCAAGGCCCCACCACATACCCCATTACAGTTGCTGTCTATCAGCATAGTAAGATGCTATAGAGTCACTACCTGTCTTCTCTGTGCTATACAGCCTTCCCCGTGCCTCCCTCCCCACATTAGGTGTGCTAATCATAATGCCTCTTATTCCCCTTCTCCCTCCCTTCCTGCCCCCCTCCCCCCAGTCCCTCTCCCTTTGGCAACTTAGTCAATTCTTCGGTTTTGTGAGTCTGCTGCTGTTTTGTCCTTCAGTTTTTGCTTTGCTGTTATACTCCACAGATGAGTGAAAATTATTTGGTACTTTTCTTTCTCCACCTGGCTTATATCACTGAGCATAATACCCTCTAACTCCATCCATGTTGTTGCAAATGTCTGGATTTGTTTTCTTCTTATGGCTGAATAATATCCCATTGTGTATATGTACCACCTCTTCTTTATCCATTCATCTACTGATGGACACTTAGGTTGCTTCCATTTCTTGGCTATTGTAAGTAGTGCTGCAATAAACATAGGGGTGCATGTCTTTTTCAAACTGGGCTGCTGCATTCTTAGGGTAAATTCCTGGGAGTGGAATTCCTGGGTCAAATGGTATTTCTATTTTGAGTTTTTTGAGGAACCTCCATACTGCTTTCCACAATGGCTGTACTAATTTACATTCCCACCAGCAGTGTAGGAGGGTTCCCCTTTCTCCACATCCTTGCCAACATTTGTTGTTGTTTGTGTTTTGGATGTTGGCCATCCTAACTGGTGTGAGGTAATATTTCATTGTGGTTTTAATTTGCATTTCTTTGATAATTAGCGATGTGGAGCATCTTTTCATGTGCCTGTTGGCCATCTGAATTTTTTCTTTGGAGAAGTGTCTATTCAGCTCCTCTGCCCATTTTTTAATTGGATTATTTGCTTTTTGTTTGTTGAGGTGCATGAGCTCTTTGTATATTTTGGATGTCAACCCCTTATCAGATATGTCATTTATAAATATATTCTCCAATACTGGAGGATGTCTTTTTGTTCAACTGATGGTGTCCTTTGCTGTACAGAAGCTTTTTAGTTTGATATAGTCCCACTTGTTCATTTTTGCTTCTGTTTCCCTTGCCTGTGGAGATATGTTCATGAAGAAATTGTTCATGTTTATATTCAAGAGAGTTTTGCCTATGTTTTCTTCTAAGAGTTTTATGGTTTCATGACTTACATTCAGGTCTTTGATCCATTTCGAGTTTGTCTATATATCAGACACATTTGTGTATGGAGTTAGACGGTAATTCAGTTTCATTCTCTTCCATGTAGCTGTCCAGTTTTGCCAACACCAGCTGTTGAAGAAGCTGTCATTTCCCCATTGTATATCCATGGCTCCTTTATCATATATTAATTGACCATATATGCTTGGGTTAATATCAGGCCTCTCTTTTCTGTTCCACTTGTCTATGGGTCTGTTGTTGTACCAGTACCAAATTGTCTTGATTACTGTGGCTTTGTAGTAGAGCTTGAAGTTGGGGAGTAAGATATCCCCGGCTTTATTCTTCCTTCTCAGGATAGCTTTGGCTATTCGGGATCTTTTGTGGTTCCGTATGAATTTTAGAACTATTTATTCCAGTTCATTGAAGAATGCTGTTGGTAGTTTGATAGGGATTGCATTGAATCTATAGATTGCTTTAGGCAGGACGGCCATTTTGACAATATTAATTCTTCCTAGCCAAGAGCATGGGATGAATTTCCATTTATTAGTGTCCTCTTTAATTTTTCTTAAGAGTGTCTTGTAGTTTTCAGGGTATAGGTCTTCCACTTCCTTGGTTAGGTTTATTCCTAGGTATTTTATTCTTTTTAATGCGATTGTGAATGGAATTGTTTTCCTGATTTCTCTTTCTGCCAGTTCATCGTTAATATATAGGAATGCAACAGATTTCTGTGTATTAATTTTGTATCCTACAACTTTGCTGAATTCAGATATGAGATCTAGTAGTTTTGGAGTGGATTCTTTAGGGTTTTTAATGTACAACATCATGTCATCTGCAAACCGTGACAGTCTGACTTCTTCCTTACCAGCTGTATGCCTTTTATTTCTTTGTGTTGTCTGATTGCCGTGGCTAGGACCTCCAGTACTATGTTGAATAAAAGTAGGGAGAGTGGGCTTCCTTGTCTTGTTCCTAATGTAAGAGGAAAAGGTTTCAGCTTCTTGCTGTTAAGTATGATGTTGGCTGTGGGTTTGTCATATATGGCCTGTATTATGTTGAGGTACTTGCCCTCTATACCCATTTTGTTGAGAGTTTTTATCATGAATGGATGTTGAATTTTGTTGATGCTTTTTTAGCATCTATGGAGATGATCATGTGGTTTCTGTACTTTTTTTGTGTTGATGTGGTGGATGATGTCGATGGATTTTCGAATGTTTTACCATCCTTGCATCCCTGAGATGAATCCCACTTGATCATGGGGTATGTTCCTCTTGATTTATTTTTGAATTTGGTTTGCTAATATTTTGTTGAGTATTTTTGCATCTATGTTCATCAGGGATACTGGTCTGTAGTTTTCTTTCTTTGAGGTGTCTTTGCCTGGTTTTGGCGTTAGAGTGATGCTGGCTTCATAGAATGAATTTGGAAGTATTCCCTCTTTTTCTACTCTTTGGAAAACTTTAAGGAGAATAGATATTATGTCTTCTGTAAATGTCTGATAAAATTCCATGGTGAATCCATCTGGTCCAGGGGTTTTGTTCTTAGGTAGTTTTTTGATTACTGATTCTATTTAATTGCTGGTAATTTGTCTGTTTAGATATTATGTTTCTTCCTGAGTCAGTCTTGGAAGGTTGTATTTTTCTAGAAAGTTGTCCATTTCTTCTCGGTTATCCAGTTGATTAACATATAATTTTTCATAGTATTCGGTAATAATTCTTTGTATTTCTGTGGAGTCTCTCGTGATTTTTCCTTTCTCATTTCTGATTCTGTTTCTGTGTGTAGACTCTTTTTTTTTCTTGATAAGTCTGGCCAGGGGTTTATCTATTTTGTTTATTTTCTCAAAGAATCAGCTCTTTGTTTCATTAATTTTTCCATTGTTTTATTCTTCTGAATTTTATTTATTTCTTCTCTGATCTTTATTATTTCCCTCCTTCTACTGACTTTGGGCCTCATTTGTTCTTCTTTTTCCAGTTTCAATAATTTTGAATTTAGTTCATTTGGGATTGTTCTTCCTTCTTTAAGTAGGCCTGGATTGCTATATACTTCCCTCTTAGAACTGCTTTTGCTGCATCCCACAGAAGTTGGGGCATTGTGCTGTTGTTTTCATTTGTCTCCATATATTGCTTGATCTTTGTTTTAATTTGGTCATTGATCCATTGATTATTTAGGAGCATGTTGTTAACCCTCCATGTGTTTGTGAGCCTTTTTGTTTTTTTTGTACAACTTATTTCTGGTTTTATATGTTTGTGATCTGGGAAGTTCGTTGGTACAATTTCAGTCTTTTTGAATATACTGAGGCCCTTTTTGTGGCCTAGTATGTGGTCTGTTCTGGACAATACTCAATGTGCACTTGAGAAAAATGTGCATCCTGCTGCTTTTGGGCGGAATGTTCTATAGATGTGTGTTAGGTCCGTCTGTTCTAATGTGTTGTTCAGTGCCTCTGTTTCCTTTTTTTCTGTCTGGTTGATCTGTCCTTTGAGGTGAGTGGTGTGTTGAAGTCTCCTAAAATGAATGCATTTCATTCTATTTCCCCCTGTAATTCTGTTAGTATTTATTTCACATATGTAGGTACTCCTGTGTTGGGTGCATAGATATTTATAATGGTTATATTTCTTGTTGGACTGACCCCTTTATCATTATGTAATGTCTTTACTTGTCTCTTGTTACTTTCTTTGTTTTGAAGTCTATTTTGTCTGATACAAGTACTGTAACACCTGCTTTTTTCTCCCTATTGTTTGCATGAAATATCTTTTTCCATCCCTTCACTTTTAGTCTGTGTATGTCTTTGGGTTTCGAGTGAGTCTCTTGTAGGCAGCATATAGATGGGTCTTGCTTTTTTATCCATTCTGTTACTCTGTGTCTTTTGATTGGTGCATTCAGTCCATTTACATTTAGGGTGATTATTGATAGGTATGTACTTATTGCCATTGCTGGCTTTCGATTCGTGGTTACCAAGGGTTCAAGGGTTGCTTCTTTACTATCTAACAATCTAACTTAACTTTCTTGTTAAGTTATTGTAAACACAGTCTGATGTTTCTTTATTTCTCTCCCTTCTTATTCCTCCTCCTCCATTCTTTCTATAATAGGTGTTTTATTCTTTGCCTTTAGTTAGTATTTGGATGGTCTGCTTTCTTTGCTATGATTTTATTTTCTCTGGTGACATCTTTTTAGCCTTGGGTGTGCTTCCATCTAGAGCAGTCCATTTAAGATATCCTGTAGTGGTGGTTTATGAGAGGCAAACTCTCTCAACTTTTGTTTGTCTGGAAATTGTTTAATCCCTCCATCATATTTAAATGATAATTGTGCTGCATACAGTATTCTTGGTTCAAGGCCCTTCTCTTTCCTAACGTTAAATATATCATGCCAATCTCTTCTGGCCTGTAAGGTTTCTGTTGAGAAGTCTGATGATAGTCTGATGGGTTTTCCTTTGTAGGTGATCTTTTTTCTCTCTCTAGCTCCCTTTAATACTCTGTCCTTATCTTTGATCTTTGCCATCTTAATTATTATGTGTCTTGGTGTTGTCTTCCTTGGGTCCCTTGTGTTGGAAGATCTGTGGGCTTCCGTGGACTGCGCGACTATTTCCTTCCCCAGCGTGGGAAAGTTTTCAGCAATTATTTCTTCAAAGACACTTTCTATCCCTTTTTCTCTCTCTTCTTCCTCTGGTACTCCTATAATGCAAATATTGTTCCGTTTGCATTGGTCACACAGTTCTCTTAATATTCTTTCATTCCTAGAAATACTTTTATCTCTCTCTGCCTCAGCTTTTCTGTATTCCTGTTCTCTGATTTCTATTCCATTAACAGTCTCTTGCATCTCATCCAGTCTGCTGTTAAGCCCATCGATCGCTTGTCTGATTTCTGCATTGTCTTTCCTCACTTCCCTCACTTCCCCCCTCAGCTCTTGCACATTTCTCTGTAGGTCCATCAGCATGGTTATGACTTTTATTCTGAATTCTTTTTCAGGAAGAATGTGCATTTCCATCCCTTCAGGCTCCCTCTCTGGGGTTGTCTGGTTGATTTTAGTCTGGACTATATTATTCTGTCTTTTCATGGCTATAGAAGTGGTTGCTGGTAGTTGCCACGTACGTCAGCTGAGCTCTTTAAGACTTTAAAAAGAGAAAAATAAATAAAGAAAAAAGAAAAAACAAAACAAAACAAAATGCCCACCGGGAGTAGATTCTGTGGGGATGCTGTAGGTGGCTCTGTTGCTCCACTATTCCGCAGCCGTGGCCGCGCCGCTCCGCAGGGCCCTTTATAGCTCTGGCCAGGGTGGGAACAAATGGGAGGCTGTTGATCTCAGTGAGAAGTCTAATTGTGGCCATGCTTTCCCAGTCGCCAGCTAAGGGGTCTGAAACTCCCCAGGACTCCGAGCCCGCTGGGCTGAGTGTGCCGGGGCGATCTGGCTCCTCCGCTGGGCTCCTGTCTCCTTAAGACCGCTGAAGAAAGCGCGCGCTTTTCTTTTTTTTTTTCCTTCCCAGGAGCCGGCTGCAAGCACCCTGGCGCGTTCCCCGCTCAGATCCTGCCCCTCTGTCTCTCCAGTCTCTGTTACACCGTGCTATGTGTGTCAGCACTCACCCGCACAGATCACCGGGACTGGTTATTTTGCGGGGTGTACTTCCACTCCCTCCTGGCTCTGGATCCCCTCCTCCCGCCGGTGCGCTGGGGTGGGTGAGTGCTCGGGTCCTGCCGGGTCGCGGCTCTGTATCTTACCTGCCCCTTGGGGTGCCGAGTCCTCTCGGGTGTAGTTGCACGCTGTGTGCTTTCCTGTGTATTCTGGTCACTCTTTTAGGAATAGTTGTATTTGCTGTATTTTCGTAGATAAATATAATGTTGGGAGGAGATTTCTGCCGCCCTGCTCGCGCTGCCATCTTCCCGGAAGACTATTTTGAGTTTTTTATTTTGTTAGTTTTTTTTTCCATCCATGTGAGTTTAATTGCTTAGGGTTTTTTTAAATGGCTTTTCTTTGCATCAGACTCTCATCAAAGTTTATTTGCTGGCAAAGCTGGTTTTCCTATAAACTTGTAGGAATGATTTAAATAAAAATTGATGGAAGTGCCTAAAATATACTCTGTGTGTGTGTGTGTGTGTGTGTGTTGTATATGTTTCAGTTTTGGTCAGCTACACTGACAGAGCTAGGCCAAGATATTTTCCTCCTTGTTAATCAAGGCCATGCAGACTAAGCTTGAGGAAGGATGACCCCTGCCTCAGGAAGTTTTGAATTAGTTGCTATTTATAAGCAGTATACAGTAGAACTTGGGATTGAGTCTTTACTCAGTTGATAGGAAAAGTTTTCTGCCAAATTTTGCATTTGAGGAAACAGTTTATGGACCTAAATGACTGAACCCTCTATATAAAAGGACGGAAAGTGACAGTGACTGTAAGTATTTTTGCTGATTTGGGTCAAGGGTGTGGTGGCAGAGATGTGAGAAGTTCAGTCAGTGACAAAATCGGTTATTACGTTTTAAAGCTACTGATAGTTAATGGCACTTTGGACTGTCTTTAGCACTGTGTTTATGGAATCCACTGTGTATATGCTACTAAGAGTGAAGTTGAGATAAGGGAATATGATGGGCTAATATTATCTCTCAACATAGGACAGGAGGAAGAAATTAGCAAAGATGTGTTTTCAGACTAACTGGCTCTTTCTCTGAATATATCTTTTGATTACTTGAGATGTATTTCTGTATATATATGCTTTTTATAATAATTTGTTGGTCTTTCTTTCATTAAGAGAAGTTTTCATGAAATTCAGATGGCGAACAGGCACATGAAAAGAATCTCCACATCGCTAATCATCAGAGAAATGCAAATTAAAACCACAATAAGATATCACCCCACACCAGTTAGGATGGCCAACATCCAAAACACAAACAACCACAAATGTTGGCAAGGATGTTGAGAAAGTGGAATCCTCCCACACTGCTGGTGGGAATGTAAATTAGTACAACCATTGTGGAAAGCAGTATGGAGGTTCCTCAAAAAACTCAAAATAGAAATACCATTTGACCCAGGAATTCCACCCCTAGGAATTTACCATAAGAATGCAGCAGCCCAGTTTGAAAAAAACATACGCACCCCTATGTTTATCGCAGCACTATTTACAATAGCCAAGAAATGGAAGCAACCTAAGTGTCCATCAGTAGATGAATGGATAAAGAAGAGGTGGTACATATACACAATGGAATATTATTCAGCCATAAGAAGAAAACAAATCCTACCATTTGCAACAACATGGATGGAGCTAGATGGTATTATGCTCAGTGAAATAAGCCAGGTGGAGAAAGACAGGTATCAAATGATTTAACTCATCTGTGGAGTATAAGAACAAAGAAAAAACTGAAGGAACAAAACAGCAGCAGACTCACAGAACTCAAGAATGGACCAACAGTTACCAAAGGGAAAGGGACTGGGGAGGACAGGTGGGAAGGGAGGGAGAAGGGGAATAAGGGGCATTATGATTAGCACGCATAGTGCAGTGGTGGGGGGTGCCACCGGGAAGGCAGTATTTATAGAGAAGACAAGTAATGATTCTACAGCATCTTACTACACTGATGGACAGTGACTATAGTGGGGTATGTGGGGGGGACTTGATAATAGGGGATCTAGTAACCATAATGTTGTTCAAGTGATTGTACATTAACAATACCAAAATAAAAAATAAAAAAATAAAAATAAAGAGAAAGAGAAGCCTTCATGAAAAATTTATTACAAAATAATATTGTATACTACTACATGTAATCTCTTATAAAACCTCATTCTACCTAACTTTAGGAAACTAAATATGGCAAAACATGAAAGCTGACAATTTGAGACACCGTAAGTATTATTTTCTCTGTATTGGATCACCATCTTAGGAATGTCTTCATGGAGTTGAATTACTTAATGAATGATAGGTACGTTTTTACACATTCAATGTAAGTGAATTATTTAGGGATAAATAGGCAGTGTTTTAGTGGAGTTTAGGAAATTTTAAAACTGTGTTAACATATTCTTGTCTCATTTTAATAGGACTATTCAAGATAAAGTTGTAGACATTTTCAACACGGATCAAGGGTCAAAGTTTTCCTTTTTAAAAAAAGAAATTTCCAAGTTAAAGATAAAGGAAAAATACTGGAATTGTTTGGATCCTAACTGACAGGATAAAGAATATAGTATTTCACAGTTACTTATAATGGAAACTTAGTAAAATTAATCATTTGTCATGCACCCAACGGGGAACATGGATGTTGGTTTTTCTCGTTCTGCTGTTCAGACACTTTCAAGAAGCCACTGCAAAAATATCAAACAAAAAATTTCTCTGTGGGAAGGAAGAACTAGTGGTACATCTAATCCAGATGAGTGGCACCCAGAGGACTCTGGAGTGAGATACAGTAAGTGTCATCAAGAAATTCTTCTTAAGAAAAATCCTGTTGCTGAGGGAAAGAGCAAAAAGTTGAATGCAAACAACTCTCAAAATATTAGTCTAGATATTAATGAAGATCCCGAAAGGCAAGATCAAAGTGAGGATGAAAGTGAGAAACATGAATATGATGACACACGCTTCTTTAAAAATGAATCTGAATCCACCTGGGTATGTTCTCAGGTCAAACAAACTGAAAGCTGGAAAGAAGTTGTTTTGGATCCAGAGACTTCATTACCTCCAGGAAATTTCTATACCTCACAAATATTGTGGAAGAAAATAGAAGCACTTCCCCCAGATAAAATCTTAAATTTGGCTTTAGGACATTGCGACTCTTCAGAAAAAGAACTGAATTTCAGAGTTCTAGATAGATCAGATGGAATAACCAAGAGCTTAGAAAATATTTACTCTGAGCCCGAGGGACAAGATTGCGGACCTTCTGTAAATCCTTTGCCAAAACCTCGTAGGACATTCAGATATTTATCTGAATCTGGTGTTATGCCATATAAAGAAAGAAACTGTGACAGAAAATACTGTGAAAATAATTCTTGTGCAGAGTCTTCTTTGGCCTCTTCTCAGGAATCTGAACCAAAGAAATATGGTAGACAAATCAGAGGGAGATCTAAAAGGTATGTTTTCATTTGATAAGTAATGATCTGTAAGTATTTCCCATACAAAACTACTAAGCTTCTTTTTCCTTTTCAAACCAATTTCCATTTCTTTCCATGGGTTGCAGCCCTCGCTGCATTGCACAGATGTTGATTAACCTGAAGGGGAGATATGTACAAGAGGAATAGTAGAAGCAGACAAGCTACTGACATTAGAGCATCAGAAAAACTTTCATTTTATATCTTTAAGGATGTGTAGGGAAGCAAGTGTTTTCTGCTTCATTTCAGGCATGCTGGCCTTAGCCTCAGTATTCATTAGAGAGTGAATTTAATTTAATAAAGGTACCTCTTGAAGAAGATTAGTGTAATAGACTAAAAGCCCAGTTTTCTCATGGTACATATAGGGTACCGGTCTAGTTTATTGCTCTTAGGTATATGATAAAGCACCTTTTACTTCTGCACACCAGTCCTTTACTTACTGATTTCTATCATCCCAATTTAAGGAGAATTAGAGTTTTAAGAGGTACAATTTTAAAATATGTCTCCTTTCTTAAGGAAATCCTTTGAATTTGAGGATATTCAGCACTTTCGAAATCGGAACTCTCAGAATATTCGTGAAGAACTTAGGAGAAAATCTGGCTCGGCACTTTATTACACACAGTCTGAGGACAATATCTATGAGGATATCATATGTAAGTGTCTACAAACTTTGCAATTAAATTTAATGAGTATGTATTTCATAGAGCCCTTAACTATAGGATGATATTTTCTCTTACAATCAAGCATATCTTGTTCTAGATTTTTCTAAGATGGAAACTTTTATTGTATAAGTTCTTTTATTCTTCAGTGGATTTGACAACTAGTTGAGTGGACTGCTCGTTTCAGAAGTAGATGTTGATACTGTTGTATCTTGAGAACCTGTTTAGCTTGGTTAGATACCTGAGTGGTTTATAAGTTTCAAGTGCATTGATTTTGAGGCCTACATCCCTACAGCAATGTAAGTCACTTTGTTTCCATTTAATTATGTTCCTCTAAACTTATTTTTTCAAGATCCCACCAAAGAAAATCCATATGAAGATATCGCAGTGCAGCCTTTACCCTTGTGGAGATCCCCTTCAACGTGGAAGCTACCACCCCCTAAAAGCGCTTTCAGAGTACCCAAGGTATAACCAGAGAATTCATAGAAGAAAACATTAGAACCTTGTTTATGACCCCTACAAAAGGTTAAAATGGTTTAACTAGGGTCAAAACTAAAAGGCATTGAAATGTGGGGTGGACAACATACAGCTTTTTGTTTTCTTTGGTTTGGGGTTTTTCTTGTTTCTTTGTTTTTAGTACTTCAAAAAAATTTGAATATGTACACTTTTAGATCGGCCATGAACTGTCAGTTCACCACGGTTACCACAACTCCCTGTTAGATCACAGCAACCTGTGGCCTAAATTACCTGTCTGATCCCTGAAAGCCTTCACCAGCCCTGGAGGCACAGGCTGCCTTGGGTTAATGAGGACTCTGAGCCATTGTTTTCTGGAATCTTTATTACACTATAGTAGAAGAATTTGGGATTAAAAACCTGAGAAACTTCTTACCAATAGTGAAAAAGAAATTATGGTATCCTCCCTTGGGATAATTTTACGGGAAAGAAATATTTTTCTGGGATAGCTTTGATTTTGAGAACACAGGCATTAACTAGATGATCCTTACCAGTACATTTTCTGGTTTAGCTTCCTCACAAACCTCAATTCCTTCACCGGAAGACTATGGAACTGAAGAGCTCACAAGCTTTTTTACGGTCAAAGTTCACAAAGGACACCACTTTGCCTGTCACTTTAACTGAATGGAAGCTTTTCCGAGCTGGAGAAGTTGTAAACAGGAAAAGGAAAAATCTTCCAAGGGTAAGGACTCTGGTACTTTCATCTTTGATTCTTCAGCATTTCCATAAATGAGAATGAATAAACTTTAGACTGCAATGAATAATAAGTTAGAACTGATCTACTGGAATCAGAGTATCTGGAAAGCAGCCTTAAGTTTAAGTTTTTGCTCATGCAAGAAAAATGCATAAATGGCTTTTTCCATGGGTTCTTTATGGACTTGGAAAATTGATTTTAGATGGAGAGCTTCACTTCACTTACCTTAGTTCCCATTAGAATCAGCTGCCTGTTTCAAACTAGAATCTCATATAAAAGGCCATTCTAGTAACTGGCTTCAGTGTTGTTATTCTCACTCATTTATATAATTGCCAGAGTGAATTCAGTTTTGTTCCTGAGTTTACAGATTTTCAGTAATGACACAGTATATGCCATTACTTGGGGACAAAATTTCCCATTTAAAGGAAGGAAAAAAATCTTGACTATTACTTAGGAACTGAAATTATCAGCAATTATACTAAATAACTGACTTCTTTCTCAAGGGTCAAAAAGCCCTAAGTCTGTTAACTATCTTAACTAAAGCCATTGAAACCAAAATGAGAAACTGGGACTATCTGTAGACAGATTTTTTTTTTAAGAGAAGCACTTGAGAAATTATATAAAATATTTTAAAACTCTATGTTACTTTGTTCTTCATAATTCAGAATATTTTCAGGATTACTAGGAAGAAATGAAGAAGTCAAATCATTTAAATAGAATTGCTTGCCTTAATCCCATCTGAATTAGCTGTATGTACTCACTGAGCACACAATTTTTGTACCTGACTTTAACATTAAACAAAAGTCACAGCTGTTTCTTGGTTTAGTAACTGCTGATTGGTTCCTTGGGAAATATCTGTTCCACAAACACTCTAATTCTGATATATTTCCTGCCCCTCCCTCTTTAATATGTGAAGAGTAAAGACACACAGTTTTTAAAAAGCACTATACTGATCTCTTTCAGTGGGAAAAAAATAGCTGTTTATTCTCTTGTGTATGGTGAGGAATATTTGGAAATCAGAGATTTAAAGAATTGCTAGGTATTCTGCAGTAGTTCTCTCCTTTGATAGATCTTTGCTAGCACAACAGTTTAGCCTCCCATAAGGCCCAGAAACAAGAAATCATGTGTTTGCAAGGGCAAGAACACAAACACATAAGGGATTGTATTTAAGGTGTGGCTCTTCGCATGGCATTAACACATATTTAGGAATTAAGGATGGAAGAATTTGAGACCTGAGGAGGTGAGCAGTATTTTGGTTTCATGCCTCAGTATTTTATGTACCAAAGATCCCGAGTACTCGAAGCTTGTTCCCTTTCTGACTGTAGGTGACACGCTCCAACCTTCCCTTTTCTAATGTTTTCCCAAAGGTTTTTTTGAGGCGCTGTGAGGTGCAAAATGGTGAAACTCTTGATTGTCACGCAGGAACAGACTGTTAGCTTTTCTACCTGTGATCGTCCTTGGATTAAATCCTTTTAGGATGCCCCATTTACTAAGTTTGGCTTTGGAGTTCCTTCAGGAACAATATTCCATGAGGAAAGCAGTTTTCATTTATTTCCCCTTTGATGATTAGAGCTATCCTTGGAAGGGAAACTGGTTTCATATTTTGAAAATCACTGACCGAGTCCATATGCCTCATCCCCACCCTTGCTTTCTTTTCCTGCTGTAGAAGCCCGTGTGGGATTGTTTGCTAGAGTAGATTTCCTGGTGTTTTATATTGTTCATGTCAAGTGTGTACAGCAGTATGGTTTCTATCATTTCTTAGGAAGTATATTCTACAGTATTTCCTGCAACTAGAAAGTAAACGTAGGCTCCTCTCCCTAGCTCATAAATAAAATTTAAATGTTATTACTTTATCTCATATGTCTAGAACAGATAGTTGCCTTTCCTTAAAATATTTGAATATAACTTGAGTATACTTTTCAAATGCACATTAATAAATGAACTACTTTAACCATTATATCCCCAAAATACATGTTGCTCATACATCTTTCCTATAGCCCCTAACAATGCCCTTTTATGTTGGATTCTATTACTTGTTTTTTTATAGTGGTGATATTTAAGAACATTGGTAATTTTTCACTTGAATGTCAACTACAAAAATCATTAAAAGAACAGATTCATCCAAAAATGTGGGAATAATCTGCATATTGGAAGCACATGTTTCTCACATGTTATTTTTCTTGCTCTGGACTGATTCACTGCCTATGGATTGCCAGAATTGCTAGAGAAACAAGAACAAAACAAAAAACAACATTTTTCTCAAGAAACTTTGTTGGTTATTCTCTCATATGATGTTCCTAACAATTGCAATTCTGGGCATTAAGTATGTTAAGTAAGGACTAATAATTAAGAAACAGCTTGGAATCTTAAGAAAAAAGAAAAAAAATATAGAAAACTAATGAAGTCCTCCTTTTAAAAGTGGCTATTGATCAGCTTTGGTTCTTTCCTCTTTTTTAACCCCTGTGTGTGTGTGTGTGTGTGTGTGTGTGTGTGTGTGTCTTTCACACACACCTTCCAGCAGCAAAGAGTCTCCTATTTTTACTTTTCTATAATAAATTATAACATCAGTGCTTCCCAGTAGCAGAGAACTTGCTTTGACAAAACTTTCTAAGCATGATTCTCCCTTTGCAAAGAATTCCTGGGAGCAAAAATAACTGAGCCTCACCCTGTGCTCCAAATGAGTAAGTATTCCACTTCCTGCCCTGGGCAAGTGGAAACTTGAATCCAGTAGTAAAGGCTTGGTCACTATAAGGAGTGCAGCTAATAGCCATGTTTCCTGCATGTTGGGATGTGGCGTGACTAGGAATCTCTCAAGGAGCCTGTGCTGGGTTCTTTGGGAAAGGGGGGTACCTTTCCCATTTCTCTTATCCACTGTTAACATGGGCTTTGTATTAAGACAACATATCATCTAATTAAAGTTCATTTTATATTCAAAATTGAAAAATGAAGATTTTTATTTGTAAAATGGATCTTTATGAGACTCACTAATTAATATCATGAAGCTGCAAAGCTTGTTGGTGTTGGCTTCAGCTTGTACTTGTCTGGTCTTTTTTCAGCTTGTATTGAAAATAGATGACATATTTGAATCTAAGAGAGGGAAGAAGAGGGTCAAGTTACACCCTTATGCTGGAAAAGATGTGCCTCCCTCAAAAGGTAAGAATTGTTCCAGCTGTCCATGGCTATCAGCATAAGAGGAAAGAATCATTATATAACTTAATATTTGACATGAATTATAATTTTTAGATTACTTTTCTGTCTATCCCATTTAAATACAGGCTTCTTTAGCATAAGGCGCTATTTTTGATTCTTCCTCAAATCCCTTTTATGTAGCTCTGTTCCAAGTAGTAACTATTGGATGTATACGTAAATAAATTAAAATATAATTTTAAGCCAACGAGACTAATTGTCATAGGCAGATTGTATTATTATTTTGTAGTCCTACTTTGACATGTAGTCATTTATCAGTATGGACACTTGCAGTGGAAAAATGAAAACTGAAGGTATGTGGTACTCACCATGTAGTCATCTAACAAGTTTGGTAGTTTTATCATTCAGATACTTAGAGACAACTTACATTGTACCAATTAAACCTTCAACATCCATAGTGAATTATTAGTGTTTTCTTTAAAACTAATCCAAGATTCTTAGTTGTCTGGCAAAGAATATGCAGAATTTAGTAGTTCTTGTCTATGAGATTCATAAGTGAGAAACAACAGCCAAGTCATACAAGAGAAGAATGTTTTATATTTTTGCAGATTTCCAAAGATAGAAATTTCTTAATTTCTCTTGAAAATCTATTCTACATTCTTACAATTACTTTCTGAAAATAAAATCCTCCCTGTTACAATTTAAGACTCTTTCTTCTGTGATGTTTAAAATCAACCGGTCATCATTTTACATGTAAATTTTCATATTTTCAAAAGTATTAAAACATGTTTCAGTCTTCTGCAGAAGAAATATGTGTGGTTATTGTTACTAATAACAACTACCATTTATTGAATGAAGTAATAGTTTCTTTACATCTTTTTCTCGTGTATAACATATGACACTAGGAGGTAAGGACTACTCTAATTTTACAGAGGAAGAAGCTGAATCAGAGGCAGAAGCATGGATTTGAATCAATGAGCATGGCCCCACAGTCTTCCCCTTTTCTATTACCAACAGTTACTCTCAATTTTTCTCATAAACCTTGATTTTTAGCAGTTTAACTAATCTCTTCTCCATGTGTTTCCTTATCTTCAAAAAGGATATTGTCAAAGGCTTTTTTTGGTATAAATCAGAAGTAGTTACAGAAGATGAAAACTGATACTAGATAAGTATGCTGTGTCCTTTCAGATGCATTTTCATTAATTTGTTAACAAGCATATATGGCAGATATTATTGCCACTGTTTTATAGTAAGGCAATAATTTATAAATTGCAAATTATGTAAAATATCAAGACACTGGAGTCAAGACAAAATCTTACAAAGCATTATCATTTTCTCATAATAACAGCAGGCTATTGATAACTATTCTCCAGACATGCCACTCTAAGTAGGTTATTACTGATCTCTTATTTTATTTGTATGCCTTATGCTTTGTGGGTTAGGAACATTTAAGTAAATTTGGCTGTAAGACAAGTTTTTGAAGAGCCAAATCCTTTTTTCACTCTATCATTATTGAAAAAAAGCGGAGCAGTCCCTAAATTGTAACCTTTTCCTACAAGTTAGTTTTTCTTCTGCGTGGCTCAAAGAACATATGCATTCACCCGGTCGCTGTCACCAACTCCTCCAGTGGACCAGAACAATTTCTCTCATGCTTGAGGATCTCCTGGCTCCACAGTCACAATTCTCAGATTTTTGTTTTCCTTATTAAGCTTTTGTCTGCTTATCAACAATAACTAGTAGAGCCAGATAATTACATTTACCTACTCTGTCAGTACATGCTAGGTTTTACTGAATCTATTCCAACCTAAATATTTCTTAACTTTCAGTTATCAGGTGTTAGAAAATGATTTACAGCCTTTCCTCAATTCTGTCATAATTTTGTGTTGAAGCCACATAAAAAAGGAACAACCTAGTACTTTTTTGATCCTTACAGATACTCAGTAGATTTCCCTATTGGCTTATAAACCCCTTAACCTTCATTCAGTGTCTTGGAATGCGGATCATCAAAACCCACAGATGTGAATATACTAAAGCCACTTAAATGATCTTTTACAAGGTCTTTTCCAGTTGTATTACTTTCCCTCCTTTTTCCTTTTCTTTTTCTTTCTTTCCAGACACCTCAGAGGTTCCTAAGAGGTGCCTGGTGCTAAGGATACAAATAGTTCTCAGGAGCTCAAAATGTTTATTTCTTCATACAACAGTATTTGTAGCCCCAGTATACTTTTTGTCAAGGTAATTAATTTGAAGTTATAAAACCTATATTGTACACAATATTAAAATAGCTACTTTTTCTGTAATATCTCTTATGTACCTTTCCCACTTATGAAAAGGCAGCATTTTCCTAATGTTGTTAGCCCTTATAAAATTTAAATGAGCAAAGCAAAAAATTACAATAATAAAGAATAATATTAAATGAAAAGTCAGTTTCCCAAACATCCTCCCACCAATCCCAGACAGTTGCACATTCAAATATTTTTTCTACCCAAATAGTTTTATACCAGACTTCGTATGTCTTGCTTTTTTCAAGTAAATGTAATTAATATATTTCAGAACCTTTTCAGTATTGGCACACAGATCCACATAACTGTACTGTGTTTCATTGTATAAATATAAAAGAATTTTATTTAGATGGTAGACATTTTGGTTGTTTATAATATTTAACCTGTGAATATTTAAATTCTGTGTGTGTGTGTGTGTCTGTATAATTTTGCTCTTCAAACAATACTGCAATATACATCTTTTTGTTTATATTTTTGTATATTGGTAAGAATACATTTTGTATATTGATGTAGAATAAGTTCCAAGCAATGGACTTAATCAAAGAACATATACATTTAAAATTTTTATAGCTGCTGCCAAATTGCCCACAAACAGATTATATAACAGCTTATGTTTCTATGTATAGCATTTGAAAGTGACTTTTTCTCATAATTTTCACTAACACTGTTTTTATTATTTTTGCCAATGTCATGTTCAAAATTATATCTTATTTATTGTTTTGACTTACATTTCTTTAATTATGAATTTGGACAATTATGATTATCAACAGTTATAAATCTCTATCTATGGATTGCCTTTTCCTACCCTTTGTTTTTCTGTTGTGCCATATTTTTTCTTACTCATTTGTAACAGCTATTTGAGTATTAAGAAATTTAGCCTCTGTCTGTAATGTGTATTACAAATATTTTTCCAGTTTATTGTTCACCTTTTGAATTTACTAATGATTTTTTGGTTAGATAAAAATTTTTACATTTTTATAAAATCAAGCTTAATGACTCCTAGGCCTTGTTTTCCTGGTACATACAAAGATTTTCCCTTCTTTACATTTTTTTTTTTTTTGGCAAATTGCCTGTGTGCCTAGCATTGTGGTATAAAACACTGCTGTAAAAGGATAGCCTTTATCCGCAAGATACTTAAATCTGATTGGAGAAAATAAGAGCAGTTCAAAGCAGTCTGAGTACTGTAAGAATTCAGAATACTGGAAAGTCCAGTGTGGTCTAGAGTTAGCTTAGAAGCATAAAAGAGGTCAAATGTTACCTTATAAACTTATTTATCAATCCCTCTTAGCCCTATATTTTTCTGTTATTCTAAATTAATTGTTTATTCCATGTTGCGATTTTTGTGTAGCCAGGTTGGTGTTCTGGATTAGAAAGGCAAGGATATGAATGTAGAGGTGGAATCTACTCTGAAGTAGATGTCTTAAAACTAGTCTGAAATGCTGTTAATTTCCTGAATTCAGGAATGTGAGAGGAGCTGAGGAGGGAGGGGCGCAGGGTGTGGGAAGAAGATGGAATAGAGCAGTTTCCCTCCAGATATAACCAAGTGGTTTGGAGTTGCAACTAGGCTTAGCATCCGTATTATTTCTTACTCCAAGTCCCCAGGTCCATGGAAGTTTTACATTGTTCTTATCCTCATGTACTTCTTAACTGTTGGACATTACAAATGGAAACTCTTTCTTTTCAGGCGAAACCAGTGGGAATGAAAGTGATGCCGAGAATCTGCCAAAGAGTGAGTGAGTCAAATGGGCTGCTCCCTTTCTCGTGATGATCATGGTAATAGGTGGAGTGACACCTACCTTTATGATTAAGCATGTTTTTCCCACATGAGGTTTCATCTTGTAGGTGATTTCTTCATTACAAGAACCTGTTGAGATTTGGGGCACTAATCAGTACACCGTCAGATGTTTGACAGCTTTAAAAATCTCCCATGGTGGAGTGAGCTAAACCAGTATGGCTCTTAAGATGGAATGTTCTCAGGGGAGTGGCAGGGCTGCATGTTAAGACATATGTGCAGCAGTTTCCAAGCAGCCAAAACAGTGTGTGAATCATCCTCTCATCCTCTGACACAAATACTTAGCATTAAATATCTGATCTTTCATAGTCACTCAAGTGTAATTATTTAAGTAACTTTGATATGTCTGTTACTGAGACAGGAAACATTGATCTGTTCCCAATTCACAGGCATTTATTTATATTCCAAATTACTGAACCATTTATTTTCTGTTAGTATAGAGAATACGCCCTGAATTTTTGACTATGTTTGTTTGAACACTTCATGGTGCTCCATTTCCTTCATCTAATGGATTTTCACAGCAAGTTGTTTGGTTCCTGTTTAATTGACTGACATACTGAGGCATGGGAAGAAAAGTTGGAGAAATGAATTATCAAAGCCGTGGACAGGGCAATTCTAAGTCTGATCCTCTGAACTTATGATTAATGGTCATGTGCTCCACTGGCTTGAATTGCTTTGGATGTTTGATTCTATAGCCTGACTGAAGGTGAAACCTAAGTCATTGTCACCTTCAGCCCAGATATGTAAAGATGACTAATTAGTTCTGCTGCTACTGAGAAACAGGACTTAAAATTTTCTTTACTTGAACTGAGCCATTCAGGGTAAGGAAAGCTTTGCTTAGAGCACTGAATGTACTGGATAATTCTGGGGAACCACTCCAAGATGTATTTTTTAAGTGTTCTTAATATTTTGATCCATAGTATTATTTCTTTGGGAGCAGAATGCATCATATCTCAAAAGAAAAGCAAACAGTCAGAGGATGAGTCTTTCAATCGTTGACTCAGAATGACACAGCAAATCCCTGGGACACTTAGACTTTCTTTTGCAAGTACTGTGCTTCCCATTAATAGCTCAGAATTTGGAGATAAATGAGAATAAAGGATAAATGCTATCCAGTTTTGAGTGTTATTGTTCACACTGTTCAAATAGTATGTGTCATTAATTTCATTCTTTTGAGAAATAGTCTGTTAATAGATGTCTTCTCCTACTTCATTTTATATCACCTTGCATTTAGCACTATTTGTTGATAAAAGCTCATGTCCATTATTCTGTCCATGGCAGAAGGGCAAAAGACAGTTTCTTTAATGTGAGGATAGTTTTTGTTTTAATTTTATCAGACTTGTCCCTTTATATACTTACCCTCTGTCAGACTCGGTTCTTTCATCAGATCTTCCACCCCCACCTATGATTCCAATATCTGCTGTCAGGCGAGTACTTTTACATGACATTTTCCATGTGTGCTGGTGTTATGCCATAAAATACAGGATACCATAGGGTATCAGTTGGGGCACTGAATGTCGGTCCCACCACAGGGCCCCAGGTCACTTGTGAGAATCTGCACTTGTCTGCCAAATGTGTCATAGCCCTAACCGGTATGTGGGGGTGGGGGGGGCACACATTGGTTAGTCAACATTCATTCAGCAGTGACTGAGTGAAGAGTAGTCCCATACGGCTCATGACCTCCGGGTGCCAGAGGGAAGACAGGGCCACAAAGGAAAAACAGCGCTCCTTGATCTCATTGCAGATCGCCACAAGCGCTTAGCACAGCTGCAGCAGTCTTCCAAGAGGAATCCTCACTACCAAACCCTAGAGCGAGATCTTATTGAATTACAGGAGCAGCAGCTCTTTGAACTCTTCGTGGTGGTGTCTCTACAGAAGAAGCCTTTAGAAATAAGCTACGTTCCCCAGATCATACAACAGTTCCCTAGCAAGGTAGGTGCAGAGAGGCCAAGAGGCATTCAGGAATGGTCCTGCCTGTATCTCTGTGTGTATTTTATTTCCTTCCTTCTTCTTTATTGTTATCTCCGTCAGCTTTTACTAATGCACTTCTTGTAGGATCTGGTAAGTGACTCTGATGACATCTTACGTCAGGCATGAGTTGCAGCCAAGGGCATAAACAAAATTCATTATCTGAGTTGGCTTTTTGTTGTTTGCTTTGCTGTTTACTAGGTGCCCTTTAGCAAGTTACAAAGCCTCAATTTTCTCATCCTTAATGAGGGCAGTAATAAATGTGGCAGAACAGGCAGAATAATAAATGTTTATTATTTATTACCTGTCACATGGTAAGCACTTGATAAATGGTAGCTATGATTAAGAATGTTATTTGATTTGCTCTAACCTTTTCAAAAAAATTTTTAATTCATTGATTTAATCAAATATTTCTTAAATACCTACTTAAATTTGCTGAGATACAACTAAAATAGATTTTCTTGGTCCATGCCCTCACAGGGTTTACAAGATAGACTGACTTCATGGGCATGTGACCAATGCCGACATACAAGGGTTCAGTGCTCTGTAGTGATCATTAAAGTTCTTAGTAATTTTATCTTTGAACTTGTGTTTTGTAAGTGAGGTCTGATGGGATAATGGGGCATGTGCCAAGGTCTTAACGCCTTGGTTCATGCATGGTTCACTTCTGGCCGCCTCTCCAAGATGGATTCTCTAGTTGTCCTCTGTTCCTGGCAGGAGCTAGAGTATGAAGAAGGTCAGGATCTGGCAAGCACTGCCCTGCAGGGTCTCCAGGTAGCACATAGGGAGGCCCTCCCTGCTCTTGTCTGCCAGTGCCGCTTGTGTTAAGTGGGTGGCTTGGTGGGGAAGCCTGTCCACCATCTCCTATCCAAGTACCAAGCACATACCTGCGTGGAGGCTACAACCCCTTAATGGCTGCCCAGCTTCTGTGGGTTATAGCAGTGGGCCCATGGGAAGGGGAGATGCCGGGCTCGACTCCCCCCCCGCCCCCCCCCCCGCATCATGACACACAGATACTTTCAGTCCATCAGTCCAGATGTGGGGCCAAGGTCCCTGGGCATCTGTGAGGGTCTGCACTTGTCCCTCAGGAGCCCTGTGCCTGATGGAGCATAAGTTCTCAACAACACTCCTGTAAATAAATCAGTGTTTAATTTCTTATAGAATTCCTCAGTGTGCCCTGAGAGTACAGCAGCAGTTACTGGTTGCAGTACTGGCCTGTAACAGTGCCACAAAGAGTCTAAAATAACATAATCAAGAACAGTCTTGAGGAATCAAATTTCCCATGAAGAGGAACTTAAATTTTTTTCCTACATTTGATCAATCTTACATTTGAAGAGAGAAATCTCAAGGTTGAACCTGTTATCAACACAGCCTGAATTAATGGGTTCAGAACCAGATGAGGAGCCATTTGGCTCTCGCGGTGATGAAGGAGTGTCCTTAAGGAAGCCACTGAGCATCTTTGTTATGTTAGGCACCCAGGTGTTAGGGAGGGGAAGAGCTGACCAAGGCCCTCTTTTCTGTTGTGGAAAACTGTAAATGAAGATGTGAATCATCTAACAATATAAAAATAATAGGTTATTGATACAACTAAAATTTCACTAGATATGCTGATGGACAGTGAGTGCAGTGGGGTATGTGGTGGGGACTTGATAATAGGGGGAGTCTAGTAACCATAATGTTGCTCGTGTAATTGTATATTAATAATAGCAAAAAAAATTTTTTCACTAGAATGCTTTTCCATTTCTTTTTTTTAATAATTTTTTTATTGTGAAGTGATTATCACAGTAAGTTTAGTTAACATCCTTCAACATACATAGTTACAAATTATTTTTTCTTGTGATGTGAACTTTTGAGGTTTTTTTCTCTTAACAACTTTTCAATACACAAGACATTATTGCTCACCATGCAACGAACAAGTTCCAATACAGTGAACAAGCTCCCACAAGGTGAACAATGCAGAGGCAGTCATATCAGAGAAACTAATTCAGTTACTATAATCAATCAAGTCAACTATGATTATTCATATGATTTTTATACTTAAATTATAAGTGAATCCCACATTTCCCCTTTTTTTGTTTTAATTGACGCAAATGCATATGTATATATTTGTGCAAGTACAAGAATAATGATTAGCTGGGCTCGGCCCGTGACATAGCTTGTCACAGGCAATGTCTCTATCGTCTGGAGGAGTGAGGTTCTATGCCTCACCTCAGTTGCCCCCCACGTTGCTCACCTGAGGTCCCTTGCGACTGTGCCTGTCTTAGGTTGTTCCTCCCATGAGGAATCTTACACGTATCTGGCTAACCAGCCATCTCCTGGGACCAAACAGGGAGATAAAATACGAAAGAGAGGACAGCCAGCAGCTATAATTCTGGATAAAAATCACAATATACATGATTATTTTCTTGCAGCAAATGCAGGTGGGGAATCAGTATATGATTTCACAAAGTTGTTTAAAAGGAATCACTTATTTCTTGAAGTCAGTTCTTGAAAAGTAGCATATGCTTGTATTGGCTTTAAAAGACCAACAACTGCTTTCCGCACACACACTAGGAGAACAGGAATACAAATGCATAACAGTATTAGACCTACAATTATAGGCCATATCCAATGAAACAAAGAAAACCAATTTAACAATCCAGGCATTTGTGAAAACTTATCAATACCATGATGAATGTTGTCTATTTGATCTTAAATAGTATGCGAAAAATCAGACAAATTAAAACAACACATCCCTGGAAATTGTTCACATCCAATAGTTTTACAGCCCTCCCCATGCCCCCCCAACATTACATCTGCAATCATAATGCCCCTTTTTCCCTCTTATCCCTCCCTTCAAACCCATCTTCCCCAGTCCCTTTCCCTTTGGTAACTATTAGTCCGTTCTTGGGTTCTGTGAGTCTGCTGCTGTTTTGTTCCTTCAGTTTTTTTCTTTGTTCTTATACTCCACATATGAGTGAAATCATTTGATACTTGTCTTTTTCGGCTGGGCTTATTTCACTGAGCGTAATACCCTCTAGCTCCATCCATGTTGTTGCAAATGGTAGGATTTGTTTTCTTCTTATGGCTGAATAATATTCCATGTGTATATGTACCACATCTTCTTAATCCATTCATCTACTGATGGACACTTAGGTTGCTTCCATTTCTTGGCTATTGTAAATAGTGCTGCGATAAACATAGGGGTGCATCTGTCTTTTCAAACTGGGCTGCTGCATTCTTAGGGTAAATTCCTAGGAGTGGAATTCCTGGGTCAAATGGTATTTCTATTTTGAGTTTTTTGAGGAACCTCCATACTGCTTTCCACAATGGTTGAACTAATTTGCAGTCCCACCAGCAGTGTAGGAGGGTTCCCTTTTCTCCACATCCTCGCCAACATTTGTTGTTGTTTGTGTTTTGGATGTTGGCCATCCTCACTGGTGTGAGGTGATATCTCATTGTGGTTTTAATCTGCATTTCTCTGATGATTAGCGATGTGGAGCATCTTTTCATGTGCCTGTTGGCCATCTGAATTTCTTCTTTGGAGAAGTGTCTATTCATGTCCTCTGCCCATTTCTTAATTGGATTATTTGCTTTCTGTTTGTTAAGGTGCATGAGTTCTTTATATATTTTGGACGTCAACCCCTTATCGGATACGTCATTCATGAATATATTCTCCCATACTGTAGGATGTCTTTTTGTTCTACTGATGGTGTCCTTTGCTGTACAGAAGCTTTTCAGCTTGATATAGTCCCACTTGTTCATTTTTGCTTTTGTTTCCCTTGCCCGGGGAGATATGTTCATGAAGAAGTCGCTCATGTTTATGTACAAGAGATTTTTGCCTATGTTTTTTCTAAGAGTTTTATGGTTTCATGACTTACATTCAGGTCTTTGATCCACCTTGAGTTTACCTTTGTGCATGGGGTTAGACTGTAGTCCAGTTTCATTCTCTTACATGTAGCTGTCCAGGTTTTCCAACACGAGCTGCTGAAGAGGCTGTCATCTCCCCACTGTATGTCCAAGGCTCCTTTATCAAATATTAATTGACTGTATATGTTTGGGTTATTGTTTGGATTTTCTATTCTGTTCCACTGGTCTGTGGGTCTGTTTTTGTGCCAATACCAAATTGTCTTAATTACTGTGGCTTTGTAGTAGAGCTTGAAGTCAGGGAGCGTAATTCCCCCTGTTTTATTCTTTCTTCTCAGGATTGTTTTGGCTATTCGGGGTCTTTTGTGGTTCCATATGAATTTTAGAATTATTTGTTCTAGTTCATTGAAGAAAGCTGTTGGTAGTTTGATAGGGATTGCGTTGAATCTGTAGATTGCTTTAGGTAGTATAGTCATTTTGACAATATTTATTCTTCCTAGCCAAGAGCATGGGATGCATTTCCATTTGTTAGTGTCCTCTTTAATTTCTCTTATGAGTGTCTTGTAGTTTTCAGAGTACAGGTCTTTCACTTCCTTCGTTAGGTTTATTCCTAGGTATTTGATTCTTTTTGATGCAATTGTGAATGGAATTGTTTTTCTGATTTCTCTTTCTGTTAGTTCATCAGTGTATAGGAAAGCAACAGATTTCTGTGTGTTAATTTTGTATCCTGCAACTTTGCTGAATTCAGATATTAGTTCTAGTAGTTTTGGAATGGAGTCCTTAGGGTTTTTTATGTACAATATCATGTCATCCGCAAATAGTGACAATTTGACTTCTTCTTTACCAATCTGGATGCCTTGTATGTCTTTGTTTTGTCTGATTGCCGTGGCTAGGACCTCCAGTACTATGTTGAATAACAGTGGAGAGAGTGGGCATCCCTGTCTTGTTCCCGATCTTAGATGAAAAGCTTTCAGCTTCTCGCCGTTAAGTATGATGTTAGCTGTGGGTTTGTCATATATGGCCTTTATGATGTTGAGGTACTTGCCGTCTATACCCATTTTGTTGAGAGTTTTAATCATGAATGGATGCTGAATTTTGTCAAATGCTTTTTCAGCATCTATGGAGATGATCATGTGGTTTTTGTTCTTCTTTTTGTTGATGTGGTGGATGATGTTGATGGATTTTCGAATGTTGTACCATCCTTGCATCCCTGGGATGAATCCCACTTGATCGTGGTGTATGATCCTCTTGATGTATCTTTGAATTCGGTTTGCTAATATTTTGTTGAGTATTTTTGCATCTACCTTCATCAGGGATATTAGTCTGTAATTTTCTTTTTTGGTGAGGTCTTTGCCAGGTTTTGGTATTAGCGTGATGCTGGCTTCATAGAATGAGTTTGGAAGTATTCCCTCCTCTTTTTTTTTTGAAAAACTTTAAGGAGAATGGATGTTATTTCTTCTCTATATGTGTGGTAGAATTCAGAGGTGAATCCATCAGGTCCGGGGCTTTTGTTCTTGGGTAGTTTTTTGATTAATGATTCAATTTCATTGCTGGTGATTGGTCTGTTTAGTTTTTCTGTTTCTTGTTTGTCAGTCTTGGAAGGTTGTATTTTTCTAAGAAGTTGTCCATTTCTTCTATGTTTTCCAGCTTGTTAGCATATAGATTCTCATAATATTCTCTTATAATTGTTTGTATTTCTGTGGGGTCCGTCATTATTTTTCCTTTCTCATTTCTGATTGTGTTTATGTGTGTAGATTCTCTTTTTCTCTTAATGAGTCTGGCTAGGGGTTTATCTATTTTGTTTATTTTTTCAAGAAACCAGCTCTTGGTTTCATTGATTTTTTCTATTGTTTTATTTTTCTCAATTTTATTTATTTCTTCTGTGATCCTTATTATGTCCCTCGTTCTGGTGACTTTGGGCCTCATTTGTTCTTCTTTTTCCAATTTCAGTAATTGTGTCTTTAGACTATTCATTTGGGAATGTTCTTCTTTCTTTAAATAGGCCTGGATTGCAATATACTTTCCTCTTAGAACTGCCTTTGCTGCATCCCACAGAAGTTGTGGCTTTGTGTTGTTGTTATCATTAGTGTCCGTATATTCTTTGATTTCTGTTTTGATTTGGTCGTTAACCCATTGATTAGTTAGGAGAATGTTGTTAAGTCTCCATGTATTTGGGAGCTTTTTTTATTTCTTTCTAAAATTTCTTTCTAGTTTTATACCTTTGTGATCTGAGAAGTTGGTTGGTAGAATTTCAGTATTTTTGAATTTACTGAGGTTCTTTTTGTGGCCTAGTATGTGGTCTATTCTGGAAAATGTTCCATGTGCACCTGAGAAAAATGTGTATCCTGCTGCTTTTGGGTGCAGAGTTCTGTAGATATCTGTTAGGTCCATCTGTTCTAGTGTGTTGTTCAGTGCCTCTGTGTCTTTACTTATTTTCTGTCTGGTTGATCTGTCCTTTGGAGTGAGTGGTGTGTTGAAGTCTCCTAAGATGAATGCATTGCTGTCTATTTCCTCCTTTAATTCTGTTAGTATTTGTCTCACATATGCTGGCGCTCCTGTGTTGGGTGCATATATATTTGTAATGGTTATATCTTCTTGTTGGACTGACCCCTTTATCATTATGTAATGTCCTTCTTTATCTCTTGCTACTTTCTTTGTTTTGAAGTCTCTTTTGTCTGATACAAGTACTGCAACACCTGCTTTTTTCTCCTTGTTGTTTGCATGAAATATCTTTTTCCATCCCTTCACTTTTAGTCTGTGTATGTCTTTGGATTTAAAGTGAGTCTCCTGAAGGCAGCATATAGATGGGTCTTGTTTTTTTATCCATTCAGTCACTCTATGTCTTTTGACTGGTGCATTCAGTCCATTTACATTTAGGGTGATTATGGATAGGTATGTACTTATTGGCATTGCAGGCTTCAGATTCGTGGTTACCAAAGGTTCAGGGTTAACTTCCCTACTATCTAAAAGTCTAACAACTAACTTAATATGCTATTACAAACACAATCTAAAGGTTCTTTGTTTGTTTGTTTGTTTCCTCCTTTTTCTTTCTGTTCCATTCTTTATATTTTAGGTATCATATTCTGTACTGTTTGTCTATCCCTTGATTGACTTTGAATAGTTAATTTAATTTTGCATTTTCTTAGTAATTAGCTGTTCTATTTTCTTTACTGCGGTTTTATTACCTCTGGTGACAGCTATTAATCTGTAGGAACACTTCCATCTATAGCCGTCCCTCCAAAATACACTGTAGAGATGGTTTGTGGGAGGCAAATTCTCTCAGCTTTTGCATATCTGGGAATTGTTTAACCCCTCCTTCAAATTTAAATGATAACCTTGCCGGATAAAGTGATCTTGGTTCAAGGCGCTTCTGCTTCATTGCATTAAATACGTCATGCCACTCCCTTCTGGCCTGTAAGGTTTCTGCTGAGAAGTCTGATGATAGCCTGATGGGTTTTCCTTTGTATGTGATCCTATTTCTCTCTCTGGCTGCTTTTAATAGTCTGTCCTTATCCTTGATCTTTGCCATTTTAATTACTATATGTCTTGCTATTGTCTTTCTTGGGTCCCTTGTGTTGGGAGATCTGCGCACCTCCATGGCCTAAGAGACTATCTCCTTCCCCAGATTGGGGAAGTTTTCAGCAATCACCTCCTCAAAGACGCTTTCTATCCCTTTTTCTCTCTCTTCTTCCTCTGGTACCCCTATAATGCGAATATTGTTACATTTGGATTGGTCACACAGTTCTCTCAATATTCTTTCATTCTTGGAGATCCTTTTTTCTCTCTGTGCCTCAGCTTCTTTATATTCCTCTTCTCTAGTTCCTATTTCGTTTATTGTCTCCTCCACCGTATCCAATCTGCTTTTAATACCGTCCATTGTGTTCTTCAATGATTGGATCTCCGACCGGAATTCATTCCTGAGTTCTTGAATATCTTTCCGTACCTCCATGAGCATGTTAATGATTTTTATTTTGATCTCCCTTTCAGGCAGAGTCATGAGGTCGATATCATTTAAATCTTTCTCAGGAGTTGTATTCATAGTTTTACTCTGGACCAGGTTCCTTTGGCGTTTCATATTTGTGTATGGCGCCCTCTAGTGCCCAGAAGCTCTACTCTCTGGAGCTGCTCAGCCCCTGAAGCAATGCTGGGATTCTAGGGGAGTGGTATTGGTGCCTCTGGTGAGGAAAGGGGTGTTTGCTGGTTCCTGGCTGCTATGCCTGTCTCCACTGCCTGAACCAGTGGGCTGAGCACACAGGTATAAGCCTCTGTGCTTTGCGTTTTTAGTTGCTATAGACAGATCTTCCCTCTGGCTGGCCTAACACCAGGGAAGGATTTCCTGGTTTGCAAGCCGAGTGGGGCTGGCCAGAAGAAAGGTGCACAAGTCTGCCTGTCACAGAAGGGGTTCTTGAAGCTGAGTAGGCAGCCAGGGAGCTAGAGCACCTGAAGATCGTGAAAGCTCCCAACGTGCTGGGCAGAGTGCACCTGGACAATTTTGTCTGCCTGTCCTTTCTCCTGAGCAGCAAGCTCCGTGCAATCCTTGCCCCTTTAGCAGCTCTCTTGCTAAGGGCTTCTTTGTTAGGAAGTCTCTCAGAGTGCCTGCCCTTCTTTTGTCCCCGAGCAGCTGGATATGGATCCCTGCTTTCACAGCAGCTGGATTCTTAGTCTCTCCAGGAATTCTGCCTGTCTTAGCTTTCCAACCCCCTAATTACAAGAGTATCATGCAAGCACCATGTAATGTAGATTTGTGCTCCCAGAGCAGATCTCCAGAGTCAGATATTCAGCAGTCCCACATCTCCACTCCCTCCCTGCTCCGTTCCTGCTCTTCCCACTGGTGAGCTGGGGTGGGGGAAGGGCTTGGATCCCGCAGGACCACAGCTTTAGTACTTTACCCTTTTCTGTGAGGGCTGCTCTTGTCTCCAGGTGTATGCAGTTTGTTGCCATCCTCTTTCCTGTTGCTCTTTCAAGAGTAGTTGATGTAGCTTTATTTTCATATTATATGAGGTTTTAGGAGGAAGCCTCTGTCTCACCTCTCATGCCGCCATCTTTAATCCCCCCGCTTTTCCATTTCTTAAGAGCTTAATACCCTATGCTCACGTGAAATAAGCCAGGCAGACAAAGACAAATACCATATGATTTCACTTATTTGTAGAGTATAAAAACAAAGCAAAAAAGAATGAGCAAAACAGTAGACACATAGACATTGAAAAGTGACTAGTGGTTACCAAGGGGGGGTGGTATAAAGGGGCACAATAATTTGGAATCACAATGTAAATTGTTCATGGAGATGGTAGTACAGTGTGGAGAATATAGCCAATGCTTCTGTAACATCTTTTTATGTTGACAGATAGTAACCGCACTAGTGGAGGTGTAGATATAATAATATGGGTAACTGTTAAACCACTGTGCTTTATATTTGAAACGAATGTAAGATTGTGTATCAATGATACTTCAATTAAAAAAAGAGGTTAATACCCAAGTGACCCAGAATGACTGCATGTTTTGTTTTAGAAGTTAAAGGATAGATCATTCAAATTAATTACTTGAAAACAATCATTACATTTATTATCTGCTTGTTTTTATACTAATTTTTAAATTAGTATATAAACTGACTTAAACTTTTGCTTTAACTAAATTTAGACTGTTGTTTAAAGTACAGTACCAGGTTTGTATAAAAAGATCTTCCATTCTAAAATTTTATAGGAAGTTGCAAACCAGTAGTTAGGTAGCAAAGATTATATGCTAAGGGAAATGATTATACAGGGGATGGATTTTAAAAACAGTATCTTTTCTAAATAACATTCATTTGTCGTTTCAAAACATCTTTGATTATTGATTAGAGAGTGTTTCAGCCTCACTAGGTTTTTGTTATCAGTATATTGCAGAATAGATTTTTATTTTATGCCCCTTGATTCATAAAAATAGAGTTCCCACTAGGATGTGAATCCTGAATTCAGATTTTACCTCTAGATAAGAAACTATTTTCAATCATCTCTCTCATATCAGATTATACGATCTCCATAAGTGCCATTTCTATGTAAAAATAGAATTCTTTATTCTTAGTAACTCTGTTCTCAGTGTATCGTCAGTGGTGACCAGTCTTAGTTTCCCTGTTTTGTTAAACAGTACAAAACCATGCTGAGATGCCTACTCAGGCTTATCAGAGACCTCTTTTCCCAAGACCAGGCAGAGTTTTTAAATATCTGTTCTCCATTTACAGAGAATATTAATCAACTATCATGCTGTCTTTTTCAGGGTGACCATGGCTTTAAGCAATCCAAAGACACTGAAGAGAGGCTCAAAGTTATCCCCAAATTTTGTTTTCCTGATTCAAAGGACTGGGTGCCAACCTCAGACCTCAAGAGGTAAATGGGCTACTTTATCTGATTTCTATTTGTTGGAACTGCAAAAGTGAATTAGAATATTTCAGAAAGGGGTACGGCCAACAGTGAAGCCATGTTGACACTGTGGCAGGTCAGGGATGCCGTGGAAGGAAAGGAAGAAACAGAATTACAAAATTTCCTACGTGGACTCAAAAAAGAAAAACACCAAATAATTTCAGCATCAAAGGTAAAACAAGTTTGAGAATCTCTTCAGTTTGCCAATTCTGCAGAAAAAAGGTTCCACTTTACATACAGTCAGGAATGCCACCAAGTGGGCAGAAGAGGAGAAAGGGCTTGAACTTAGGGACTACTTAGAAATAAAGATAAAACAGAGAAATGTGAAATCTTTTTTCTCCTTCAAATTGACAGAAGAAGCCCAGCCCAGATTATATGTTCCCCTGTGGATAAAGGGGAGGTTTTGTTCAAAGGGAGGTTCCGTTTGGCAGGTGTGAGTGTACTGGGAAGGGAAGTACAAAGAATTGCTTCCTGGTATCTAGAGGAAATTAACCATGATCAGTTCATAAAGCATCATCATCTGTGAATCCTGCTTTATATAGATAACTGCTTTGTTCCAAGCTGTAAATATTGATCATGCTATGGAGGCCGAAAAACATGATTATATACATTATGTCACATGCCAGTGACCTGTTGGAAGGCAGCTGCAGGTACCTAAGCAGTTTTTCTGTCATTCCAGCTCATGTTGCCACCAGACTAAGCTGCCGTCTCTCATGACCAGCTAAGTCTGATCACCACTCTCATCTCTGAGCTGTCAGTCCTAACCACATAGGCAGCTTCTTCCGTACTGGCCTGGCTGCTCCACGGTTGGCTTCCCCCCCAACACGTTATGTGTGCTTTTTATAGAATATATAGAAAACACAGAGTAGTAAATAAAAAACAGAAACTAGAAATTACTGGCATGCTTGTTACTCAGAGATAATCACTGTAAATATTTTGGCACATTCCCTTCCAATCTTTATTTCTGGCCATATACAGACATATGTATTCATTGTTTGAATTTGGATTGCTTTGATTTATTAATAACTTCTTTATTGGGCATCTTTAGGTCTTCTTTTTGTAAATTATCTAAGCATGTCTTTAGCCAGTCTTTCTAATGATTTGAGAACTTTCCTATTAATTTTTATGTTTAAGGATATAATCCTTTGCCTATCCCTATTCCATGTGACCTCTCAGAACTAAATAGAAGAATTTGGAAGGGAAAAACAGCTTGTCAAAATCCCTTATAGTTTACCTGTATGTTTGACTAAGTTGGACATTCAGCAGAAGAAAAATAGACTTAATTAATAGCTAGCCTGGATAAATAAAAAAGTAAAAGGAGGCCATGACATTAATAGCTCATCCTGTATCTATTCTCCTCTCTAGTACAGGGCAGCATATTCTCAAGACCTTTCTCTCAGGAGGACTGTGACTTACAGTAAATGTAGTATTAATGCATCCTCTTACATCACAAAATGACTGCTGTTGGACTCTGGTTTTCAGTTGTTTGTTCAATGAGGAATATCATAGCAGTTGTTTGGATCTCAAACTATTGACTGTTTTCTCAGTGAGACGTTCTCCTTTGTCTTAACTGGTGAAGATGGGAGCCGGTGGTTTGGTTACTGTAAGAAGCTCTTGGTAAGTACCAGACTTGTGCTACAGGCAGGGTTGGTCAGGAACAGTAGAGGCAAACTAGGAACTTTAGAAACACTGTCTCTAAATGAGTTTGATGGCCGCTTGATGATTTGTATTGTATTTACTAAAGAAGCTATGTTAGCTTTAAACAGTAAGAGCAAGGCTGGGGTTCCTCAGTGTTCCAGAATAAAAAGGTATGGATTTATTTTATTTGTTTCTTTATAATAGATGAAGGAACCACTGACATAGTGGCTAAATATCTGTCTGGGTATATCAAGGAATAGAGTACAGTGAGCCAATCAAGGAAGACCAGAATTACTTTCTTCTTAGTGGATTTATTCCGCTAAACCTGGAATAAATCATGCTATCATTTTTCAGCATTTTCCCATCTTTCTGTGTCCACTGGGGATGAGAGCCTTGGTTCCTACTCTGTACTAAAGAGTATTAATAGTTCAAATTAGTAAAGACTTGCGCTGATTAATTTTTGCTTGTTGTTTTCTTCTTCCAGCCAGAAGGCAAAGGAAAGAGACTCCCTGAGGTATACTGCATGGTCAGTCGCCTAGGCTGCTTCAACCTTTTTTCAAAGGTGAGTAGAGAATGGGCCCTGTGGAAAGAAGTGTTCTTTCCAGGCTCTGAGTCTGTGTTTCTGATGACTTCACTGGACAATATTAAGTGGCATAGGCTTTAACATACTACTTTAGAAAGGATTCCCCATAAATAGATTAGAACCACAGGTTTAAAGGCTTAAACTTAGATCTCTAATCCAGGTGCAGTTGCCATGTCATCCTCATTTTGGTTTTCTAAACCTCCCAACTCACAGGAGAACATTGCCTGAAGCGGATCTTGTTTCATGTCTTTTCCTGGACACCACAAACTGCAGGATGTCATTGTCCATGTCATCCGCTTTGCCTCTACCTTAGTGAAAAAAAGGGTCTCCTCTTCTAAAAATAAATTGATTTATTTTAATAACTTTTCTTGGGGATGAAAAGATATCCCCAAGAGATATGATGCCTTTAGTGAACTTTTATTCATTGGCAAAAGCTTCTTTCTTTTAAAACTGTTAGTGTTATTTTCAAGTTTGTGCACCGAGTTTGGCAGTTCTTTAATAGGATTCTTTTGTTTTTGAACTGAATCCCTAATAACATATTTTATGTGTATAGATTCTGGATGAAGTGGAGAAGAGAAGAGAAATGTCTCCAGCCCTGGTTTACCCTTTCATGCGAAGTGTCATGGAAGCTCCTTTCCCAGCTCCTGGACGCACAATCACAGTTAAGAGCTACCTCCCTGGGGCTGGAGATGGGGTAAGTTGCTCATTATGAAAAAGTTTGATAGTTGCCAAAAAGCAGGCTTTATACCAATAGAAAGAGCTTCCAGAAGCCTCAAGGTATAGTTTTCACTTTTCCATAAACTGTGCAGAATATGTTTTAGTCCCAAAAGGCACTGGAGAAATAGCCAGTTAATCTATAAGATGGTTGAACCAGAGGTTTTCTACCATTCCTAGATTGAGCCTCTTCTTAATGACAATTTCAGTATGATAAATGAAAAAGATACCTACTATTGTCAGGTTGCATAACGGATTGTACCAGAAATTTATGACACAAAAATAAGGTGTTAGGTTTTGAGATTAGCATAGGCAGCTTCACAAACTGTTCTCAGCAGACCCTTTTTCTTGAATTTTATGTGTAAAAAAGTGACAAGATCCATGGTGGTGTCATTAGGGATTGTTTTCCAACCCCAGGTCCCCTGATTTAAATCTTTGTATTTCAGTCAATTGAACTCTGTCGACCATTGGATTCCCGATTGGAACATGTTGACTTTGAATGTCTCTTTAAGTGCCTGAGTGTGTGTCATCTCATCCGGGTCTGTGCCTCTCTCCTTTTGGAGCGGAGGGTAATATTTGTTGCCAACAGCCTAAGGTGAGAGATAAGTAAAATATGTCACTTCATACTAGCTTTTTACTTGTTCTTACTGTTTTAAAATTGGGGCATATTAAAAAACTGTAGGATCTCAAATACCTAATGCTATAGTGACATGGATAATAAATACCAAATGGTAAATAATCCAAAAACTATTTGCATTAGGCTATAGCAGTGACTTTCTGGGGTTTTTATTAATTTACCTTACTAAACGTATTTTGCATAAACTTATTAAAGGTTGGTATTGCTTTTCTAACTATACACCAATTTTTAGCAATATAAATTGTAGAAAAGAACTGGATTGAGATCAAAGATTTTCAGTGTTGGGTTAAAATTTCAAGTAAAATGTTAAAAATTAATGATTAATCACAGAATTTTCATCTGTGATCACTAACCAGCACCCGTTTGTAATTCTGTAACATAATGTCTGAAACACCTCCGTATGTCGCTCTGTACATGACATCATTTGCTTTCTTTGGCTAGCACCCTGTCAAAATGTGGCCATGCTGTGGTTGCCACCCTGTATCCATTCACCTGGCAGCATACCTATATCCCAGTCCTGCCAGCATCTATGATCGACATTGTGTGCTCACCTACTCCATTCCTTATTGGAATCCTATCTTGCTCTTTACCACAGCTCCAGGACCTACCCATTGAAGAGGTAAGGTGGAAGAAATAGTACCTACTGGAGCACTGACAAATGAAAACAAGTGATCTTTAAGAGTGATGGAGGTGTTATTAATTAATATTAACATATTATTACTGTTATCATTTTTAGTATTTTTTATTAAAGTGAGAAAAATTCTATAGTATATTTGAATCCAAAGTTGTATCTTATTTATAATAGTGAACCATGGGCTCATTCTTGTGTTATTCTGAAAGGAAGGTCTTTTTTTTTAAATCAAACACAAAAATTATTTGGGTTAACTTAAAAAATCATTTCATGTACTTGAAACCAATATAAGATTGTATATCAACTGTATCTCAATAAAAAAATTGTTTCAAATACAGTATATGTATAGACAAGTACCCAAAGCAAAATGTATAGCTCAGTGACTTATCACAAAGTAAATGCTTATGTAACCAACACTGGGATAGAATGGAAACATTATAGCAATGGAAACAGTGTCTGGCACCTAAGTCCCTGTCACTTCTCCTTCTAATCACTGTTCCCTTCCCTGCCCCCTTCAAAAGTAACTACTGTCTTAACTTTTATGGTGTTCATTTATTTGTTTTTCTTTGTAGTTTTACACACTAGGCATGTATCCGTAAACAATATAATTCAGCTTTGCCTGGTTTTTAAGCTTGTTATAAATGGATTCAAACAGTAAATATATGTGCGTCTATATATATGTATATATATATACACTCACATATTTTTTTTTAATCTGGCCTCTTGATCAGCATTATGTCTATGAAATTCATCCACATTGATGAGTTTAACAGTAGTGTATCATTCTAATTGGTATAGTATTCCTTTATGTGACCATATCACAAATTCGTTATCCATTCTACAGTTTATGGACATTTGAGTTGTTTCCAGTTTGGGGTTATTATGAGTAATGCTGCTATAAATTTATTGTACATAACACTTGGTACATATATGCATGCAGTTCTGTGGTTCTATACTTGGAAATGAAAATGCTGAGTCATAGGGAGCATATCTTCAACTTTAGTAATAAATTCAAACTGTTTTCCAAAGCAGTTGTGACGTGTCAACACTTGTTATCATCAGTTTGTGTAATTTAGCCTATCTGGTGGGTGTGTAGTGGTATTCTTGTTGTGGTTTAATCTGCATTCCTTGACTACCATTGGGGGTAAGCATCTCTCTACATATTTATTGGTCATTGAATATCATCTTTTATAAAATTCATTGTCTATCTTTCTAGATTGTTTACCTTCATTGATTTGTAAGAAGCCTTTTTATATTCTTGATATCAGCCCCTCTGTGGCTGGCCTTGTCATTCTCCAGAATGGTGTTTTTTAATGCAGAGTTCTTAATTTTGATGTGATCAAAATTATCAATTTTTTCCTTTATGGTTAATATGTGTTTTTTTTGTGAGCTGCTTAAGTTTTTCTTTATATTAACTTGGTGGAGATATCTTCCAATGTTATCTTCTAGAAGTTTTGGAAGCTTTAGTATTATGCCTTTAATTTTTATTTCTGAATGGTGGGATTTGATTTTTTTTGTATATGATAGGAGGTAGGGAGCATTTTTTTTAAATGTGTCTAGCCAACTATCCCAGTACTATTTTACTGAAAAGACTGTCTCCATTACTCCATGGATTAACCTCCCCCCCCAGTTTTTTTGAGACATAATTGACATATTATACTGTATTAGTTTAGGATGTATAACATAATGATTTGATATATGTATATATTGCAAAATACATACCACATAAGTTTAACATCCATCTTCTCACATAGTTAGAAATTTTTTTTTCTTATGGTGAGAGCTTCTAAGACCTACTGTCTTAGCAACTTTCAAATACACAATACAGTACTGCTAACTGTAGTCACCTGTACATTCATCCCCAGGACTTATTTATCTTGTAACTAGAAATTTGTACATTTTGACCACCATCACCCGTTCTCCACCCTCCACTTCTGGCAACCACCAATCTTTTCTCTGTATCTATGAGTTCAGTTTTTCTGGATTCCACATAGAAGTAAGGTCAGACAATATTTGGCTTTCTCTGCCTGACTTATTTCACTTGGCATAATGCTCCATGGTCCATCCATGGTGTTGCAAATGGCAGGATTTCTTTGTTTTTTATGGCTCAGTAATATTCCTGTGTATGTATATGTGTATACACACCACATCTTCTCTGTTCATCCATTGATGGACACTTAGGTTGCTTCCATATCTTGGCTATTGCAAATAATGCTGCAGTGAATATTGGGGTGCAGATATCTTTTTGAGATAATAATGTTTTTTCCTTTGGATATAATCCAGAAGTGAGATTGCTGGATCATAGGGTAGTTCTGTTTTCAAATTTTTGAAGAACCTTCATACTGTTGCCCACAGTAGCACCAATTTACATTCTTACCAGCAGTCCACAAGGATTCCTTTTTTCCTCATCCTCACCAACACTTATTATTTCTTGTCTTTTTGATGATTACCATTCTAACAGGTGTGAGGTGATATCTCATTATGGTTTTGATTTGCATTTCCCTCATGACCAGTGAGTTAAACAGTTTCATGTGCTTATTGGCCGTTTGCATGTCATCTTTGGAAAAGTGTCTGTTCAGGTCCACTGTCCATCCATTTTTCAACTGGATTGTTTGTTTCTTTGCTGTTGAACTGTATGATATTAAACCTTTATCCGATATATCATTTACAAATATTTTCTCCCATTCTGTAGGTTTCCTTTTCATTTTGTTGATGGTGTCCTTTGCTGTGCAGAAGCTTTTTAGTTTGATGTAGTCCCACTTGTTTGTGTGTGTGTGTGTGTGTCCTTGTTGCCTTTGCTTTTGACATCAAGTTCAAAAATCATTGCCAAGACCAGTGTCAAGATACTTATATCCTATGTTTTCTTCTAGGAGTTCATGGTTTCAAGTTTATATTCAAGCCTTTAATTCACTTTTAGTTGACTCTTGTGTATGGTATAAGATAAGGTCTGATTTCTTTTTTCTTTTATGCATCCAGTTTTACCAACACGTTTACTGAAGAGACTCCCTTCCCCCATTACATATTCTTGTCTCCTTTCTCATAAATGAATCAACTATGTGTGGGTTTATTTTTGCACTCTCTATTCTATTCCATTGATCTAGATGTCTGTTTTTATTCCAATATCATACTGTTTTGATTACTATAGCTTTCAGATTACTGTATATTTCTACTATAGAAATCAGGAAGTGTGACACCTCCAGTTTTGTTTCTTTCTCAGAATTTCTTGGCTATTCAGGGTCTTTCATAGTTCCGCAGAAGTTTTAGGATTGTTTGTTCTATTTCTAAAAATATGCCATTGGATCTGTAGATTGCTTTGGGTATTATGAGCATTTTAACAATATTCTTCCAATCCATGAGCACAGAATATCTTTCCATTTATTTGTGACTTCAGTTTATTTCTTCATTATCTTAGAGCTTTCATTATACAAATTTTTCAACCACTTTGTTAAATTTATTCCTAGGTATTTCATTGTTTTTGATGCAGTTGAAAATGGGGTTGTTTTCTTAATTTCTTTTTCAGATAGCTCATATTTAGTGTATAGAAATGATTTTTGTATTAACTTCTTATTAAATATTTTATTATGGAATTTTGAATATATATAAAAGTAAACAAAAGAGTAAAGTAAATCCACAACTGCTGGCAAAGATGTTCACCTTCTACACTGTTGGTGGGAATGTGAATTGATGCAGCTGTTATGGAAAGCAATATGGAGGTTCCTCAAAAAACTAAAAATAGAAATACCATTTGACCCAGTAATTCCACTCCTAGGAATTTCAAAAAGATGTATGCACCACTATGTTTATCACCACACTATTTACAATAGCCAAGATATGGAAGCAATGTAACTGTCCATCAGTAGCTGAATGGATAAAGAAGATGTTGTACATATACACAATGGAATATTATTCACCCATAAAACGAAAAGAAATCCTCCCAAATGCCACAAAATGGATGGATTTGGAGGGCACTATGCTGAGTGAAATCAGCCAAGTGGAGAAAGACAAATACCAAATAATTTCACTTATTTATGGAGTATAGAAACAAAGCAAAACAGAAGGAACAAACCAGCAGTAGACTCATAGACACAGAAGTGACTAGTGGTTACCAAGGGGTTGGGGTTTAGGTGGGTTGAGAGGCAGGGTGAAGGGGAAAAGGGGGCGCAATAATTCACAATCACAATGCAAGTTGGTCACAGAGAGAATACAGTTAATGATTCTATAACATCTTACTATGTTAATAGATTGTGAATGCACTAGATGGGTTGAGGATTTAATAATATGGGTAACTGTTGAACCACTGTGTTGTATATTTGAAACCAATGTAAGATTGTGTATCAGTGATACTTTAATAAAAAAAAGAGTAAATATAATCACCCTACTTTTCAATATTTATCAGGTTATAGCCAGTCTTTACCACTACCCATTCCTCTCTCCCATATTTTGAAGCTAGTTTATTTGAATCAGGCTCCAAATAAAGTCTACCCATGGCATTTGATTAGTCTCTCTTAATATATAGCTGTGTCTACTACCATCATTTTTTTTACTTGAAATTTATTTGTTGATGTGTTGATGAGTTAACTTTTAAATGGACTACAGCTTTAAGTTAATTTTGTTTAAAACTATTCCCATTACTTGAAAGAATCAAACCACTCTTCCTGATCTAGGAGTGCCTAATATGAATGGCTACTGGTTTAACTTACCTGGCTCCTTTATCCCATAGGTGCTGATAGTTGACCTCTGTGCAGACAAGTTCTTACAGGAGGTGGGTGACAAAGTAGGTGATTACATAATGTTTGGGGATAATTGGAGAGAAGATATGTGAAAGTACTTAGAGAAGATGACTCAGGCAAGACTTTTAGTTCCTACACATACTTGACTTGACACCATGGTCAGTCATACAAGACTGACCTGAAAAATTTGGCTTGGGTTTATAGCTGTTTGTCCCAAAGAAGGAAGGAGGAAACAGAATAAATGTCATTCTCAAAAGAGGTAAGCCTCCCTTCAAGTCCAGATAGGTTGACTTATAAGCCTCTAGCTTAATTAAATTTAACAAGCATTCAGTGCTGATTATTTCTAGATCTTCTGTTAGAATCTAAAGGTGAGTGAGACAAGTTTGAGGCCTCAGGTATCATAGTCTAGTTAGTGGTGGGGACAGGAGCAGACATATCCATAAAGTTTTAGAAATGGTGTAATAAAAATTTGTAGGGGGGAAAAAAGAAGTAATTTATTCTGGATTTTGAAGTGGAATGGAGAGTTAGTAAAGCCTTCCTAAAGCAGTCCTCCTGTATGTAACTTCAGTATGTGTTTGTGAGCACTGAACACAGAATGAAAGAATGTTTGCCAAGACTTTGTCTTTTTTCAAAATCATTTGGCTCATCACATTTGAAAGACCATTTATTTGGCAGTGATCTTTGTAATACAGCATAAGACTCATGGATGAGAGATATTTGGTGGAAAAGTAACAGAAAATGTTATGAAGTGTATTTTTTAATATAATTAAGATTCACCATAAACATCATGGATTCTGCCCAAGATAGGGAAAGAAGCTTCAGACTGACTGTTCAGCTACAACATATACCAAGTCATCTGTAGAATTTTGGGGATTCCAAGTAGTGCATGTTTGTGACTTTCTCAAAGTTCATGAAAAATCTCAATTTCTTCTCTTAAGGTATCTGACGAGGATGAAATTCTACCACCTAAACTCCAAGCTGCCCTGATGCAGATTTTGGAAGAACGAAATGAAATCTTGGCTCAGGAGCAAAATTTTTCACAAGGTATAAGACAAATGGTCTGAGAACTTAAGGTGAAGGCGGTAAATATTTACTAAACGTATTTAACCCTGTTCACAGGTATATAAAAGTAGTATGAGATTGCCAATGCTTTGAAAAGCTTATAATTAGCTCCCTTGCTCACCTTACTAGGTATACAGGGCCCCTTCTAGTTCAGGACTTTTGCAGTTGCTCAGTTCCATTTATGGAATGTTGTTCCCACACCTGTCCACACGGCTCCTGCTCTTTCTTCTTGCAGGACCATGCACAAATGTCACTTTCTCAGTGAGGCCTTCCCTGTCATGTTTAAAAATTGTACCTGTTCCCTTAGCACTCCCTACGCTCCTCTTTAACCTTATTTTTCTCCGTGGCTTTTCTCACCATCTGATATGCTAGACTATAAGTTCCCCAAGAGTAGAGACTTCTGTTTTGTGTTCTATCTCCAATATTTTAAACAGTATTCAGTAAATAGGTACCCAACAAGTATTTGCTGAATAAATGGGTGAACAATATTTATTGGGTGGCTTACTCTGAACCAGGCATTGTGCTCAGCACTTAGCTTACATCTTATTTTATCCTTGTAATACCCTTATGAAGCAGGTATCATTGTCTAATTCCCATTTGACAGATGAGAAAACTATTTGCTGATGGAGAACATTAGGGAAGGAGCAGCTTAGAGGAGTAATTATAAAAGCTCAGTTTAGAATATTACATTTAAGATACATACTAGGCATACAATATCCAGCAGACATCCAACTGCATGTATCAGGTAGGCATTTATATACATGAATTTCAGATTCAAAAGAAAGATTTGAACTAGCGACATACATTTAGAAGTTGTTACTTTAAAGCTGTGGGACCAGAGATGAGATAGAGTGAATATAAATAGAAAATAACAAAGATTTAAGAATTGAGCTCCAGGTTGGTTGTGAATAGTGTGGTTAGACTTCTAGCATTTGGCAGTTGGGAAAAGAATAAGGATCTAGCCAAGCAAACTCAATGGTGCCACTAATAAAGGAGGAGAAAAACCAGGAGAATGTGCAGAAAAAAACAGGAATGCAATATTGTAGAAGCTGAGTGAAGATGGTATTTCATGAAGGAAACAGTAAACAGTTATGTGTAAGGCTGATAAGAGGACAAGTAAGATGACAGCTAAGGACTGACTTGTGGATTTGACAGTGGGAAGGTCTTTGGAGACCTTTGTTACAGCAGATTCAGTGAAATGGTGGGGAGAAAGCAAGACGGGGAAACATCCAAAAGAGAATTGGAATGACATTCAGCTCTTTGTAAAAATTTAATGAGAGTACAAAGGGCCAGATATAGCTAATAAACACATGAAAAAGAACAAGATGATGGCCTTGCCCTACAAAACATCAAGATTAATCATCAGTAATAGATCATTTGGTTTGGGTACAGAAATAAACAATTCGAGCAATGGAAAGGATAGAGAGTGCACATGCGTAAGAAACTTGATTTGTGTCAACACCAACATGCAGATTGGTGGGAAAAGAATGAACCATTCAGTAAACAATATGAGGACAATTAGTTCACCATTTGAAAAGAAATGAATATGGATCCATACCTCACATTACATACAAAATTAATTCCAATGAATTAAAGACTTAAATGTTAAAAGTAAAACATTAAAAAATATTTAGAAAAGAACAGAAGAAAATATTTTATGTTTTGGGACAGTACTAGATTTCTTTTTTTTTTATTATTAAGGTATTATTGATATACACTCTTATGAAGGTTTCACATGAAAAAAAAACAATGTTACTACATTTACCCATATTATCAAGTCCCCACCCATACCCCAATTCAGTCACTGTCCATCAGTGTAGTAAGATGACACAGATTCACTATTTGCCTTCTCTGTGCTACACTGTTTTCCCCGTGATCCCCCACACCAGGTGTACTAAACATACCCCATAATCCCCTTGTCCCACGCTCCCCACCCACCCTCCCACACCCCTCTCCTTTGGTAACCACTAGTTTATATTTCTTAAATGTGGCACAAAGAGCACAAACTACAAAGGGGAACATTGATTAATTGACGAAGTTACATTTTTTAAATGCCTGTTCATCAAACGGTACCATGGAAAAGAAATAAAAAACAAATTACAAACTAGGAAAAGATGTTTCCAACAAATATAACTAACAGAGGAATAACATCTAGAATTTATTTTTTTTAATGTCTACAATTCAGTAATAAAAAGATGAACAATGCAAAAAAAAGCATGGAAAAAGATATGAATGATCATTTCGTAGAAGAGGAAATATTGAAAGACCAAGACATATCTGAAGAGATATACAATCTCATCAAAATACTTAGAGCAAAATGTAAACTAAAACCATGGTGAGATACCATTTTATCCCACTGTATTGGCAAAAATTGAAATCTGGTAATAGCAGGTGTTTATGAAAATGTGTAAATTAGGTCACCCATTTGGAAAAAACAATTTGACATCATGTAGTAAAGTTAAAAGTATACATATCTGAACAGAGAGACGATTAAAGATGGCGGCATGAGAGGTGAGACAGAGGCCTCCTCCCAAAACCACATATAATACAAAAATATAATTAATACAACTAATCCTGAAAGAGCAACAGGAAAGAACGCTGCGCCAGACTGCATACACCTAGAGAAAAGAACAGACAGACCTCATGGAACAGGGTAACATACCAAAGCAGTGATCCAGCGGGACCCAAGCCCTTCTCCCACCCCAGCTCACTGGCAGGAGGAAGGGAAACGTAGTGGGGAGGAAGTGGAGGCCTGGGGTTGCTGAACACCTAGTCCTGGAGTTCTGCTCTGAGAGCATGAACCTACATTGCATGGTGCTCTGGTGATTAGTGGGATTGGAAAGCTAAGACAGGTGGAATACCTGGAGAGACTGAGATTCAGCCACTTGTGGAAAACAGGGATCCATATCCAGCTGCTCTAGGACAAAAGAAAGATGGGGAGACTGAGAGAATTCCTAACAGCAAGAGGGCTGCTAAAGGGGCAGGGATTGCGCAGAGCTTACAGCTCAGGAGAAGGTACAGGTAGACAAAATAGCCAAGCGCACTCTGCCCAGCAGGTTGGGAACTTTCAGGAGCTTCAGGTGCTCTATTACCCTGGCTGGCTATGCAGATCCAAGGCCCCCCACTGTGATATGCACCCTGCTGTGCCTTCCTCCTGGACAGCCCACACCTGGCTTGCAAACGGGCACTCCCTGCCCTGGCATCAGGCCAGCCAGAGGGAAGCCACAACTACAGCAGCTACAAACGCAAAGCATAGAGGCTTACACCTGTGTGTTCGACCCACTGGTTCAGGCTGTGGAGACATGCATAGCAGTCAGGATGCAGGAAACAGCTCTTTCTTCCTGCCAGGCACCAGCACTGCTCCCCTGTGACCCCTGACATAGCTCCAGAGGCTGAGCAGCTACAGAGAGTAGAGCTTCTGGGCACTAGAGGGTGCTGCATACAAATATGAAACGTCAAAGGAACCTGAATCAAACCAAAATCCCACCAACACCAGAAAAAGTGTCAAGTGAAACTGAACTCATCAATCTTCCTGAAAGAAATTTCAAAATAAAAATCATAAACATGCTCAATGAGGTACAGAAAAATAATCAAGACCTCAGGAACAAATTCAGGACAGAGATCGAATCATTACGGAATACAATGGAGGGATTTAAAAGCAGATTGCATACGGTAGAGGAGACGATAAAGGAAATAGAAATTAGAGAAGAGGACTACAAGGAAGCTGAGGCACAGAGAGAAAAAAGGATCTCTAGGAATGAAAGAATATTAAGAGAACTGTGTGACCAATCTAAATGGAACAGTATTCGCATTATAGGGGTACCAGAAGAAGAAGAGAGAAAAGGGATAGAAAGTGACTTTGAGGAGGTAATTGCTGAAAATTTCCCCAGTCTGGGGAGGAGATAGTCTCTCAGGCCATGAAGGCACACAGATCTCCCAACACAAGGGACCCAAGGAAGACAACACCAAGACATAATGATTAAAATGGCAAAGATCAAGGATAAGGACAGAATATTAAAAGCAGCCAGAGAGAGAAAAAAGATCACATAACAAAGGAAAACCCATCAGGCTACCATCAGACCTCTCAGCAGAAACATTACAGGCCAGAAGGGAGTGGCATGATATATTCAATGCAATGAAATGAAAGAGCCTCAAACCAAGAATACTCTACCCAGCAAAATTATCATTAAAAAATTTTTTAATAATTTATTTTGGTATCATTAATCTACAATTACATGTGCAATATTATGGTTATTAAACTACCCCCTTCATCAGGTCCCCCCCCACCAACCCATTACAGTCACTGTCCATCAGCATAGTGAGATGCTATAGTATCATTTAAATTTGAAGGAGAGATTAAACAATTTCCAGATAAGGAAAAGCTGAGAGACTTTACCTCCCACAAACCGCCTCTACAGTGTATTTTGGAGGGACTGCTATAGATGGAAGTGTTCCTCAGACTAAATAGTTGTCACCAGTGGTAATAAAGCCACAGAAAAGAAAGTATATTAATTACTAAGCAGATGCAAAATCAAATCAAGTACCCCCAAATTCAGTCAAGGGATAGACAAAGAGTACAGAATATGATACCTAATATATAAAGAACAGAGGAGGAAGAAAAAGGAGGAGAAAATAAAAAGAACCTTTATATTGTGTTTGTAATAGTATACTAAGTGAGTTAAGTTAGACTGTTAATAAGGAAGTTACACTTGAACCATTGGTAACCATGAATCTAAAGCCTGCAGTGGCAATAAGTACATACCTTTCGATAATCACACTATATGTAAATGGTCTGAATGCACGAATCAAAAGACATAGAGTCACTGAATGGATAAGAAAAGATGACCCTCCTACCCGTCTCTATGCTGCCTACAAGAGACTCACTTCAAACCCAAAGACATACACAGACTAAAAGGGATGGAAAAAGACATTACATGCAGCTAATAGGGAGAAAAAAACAGGAGTTTCAGTACTTGTATCAGACCAAATAGACTTCAAAACAAAGAAACTAACAAGAGACAAAGAAGGACATTACATAATGATAAAGGGGTCAGTCCAACAAGAGGATATGACCATTATAAATATCTATGAACCCAACATAGAAGCACCAGCATATGTGAAACAAATACTAGCAGAATTAAAAGGGGAAATAAAATGCAATGCATCCATTCTAAGAGACTTCAACACTCCATTCACTCCAAAGGACAGATCAACCAGACAGAAAATAAGTAAGGAGACAGAGGCATTGAACACCACATTAGAACAGGTGGACCTAAGAGACATCTACAGAACTCTGCCCAAAAGTAGCATGATACACATTCTTCTCAAGTGCACACGGAACATTTTCAAGAACAGATCATATATTAGGCCTAAAAAGAGCCTCAGTAAATTCAAAAAGATTGAAATTGTACCAACCAGCTCTTCAAACCACAAAGGTATGAAACTAGAAATAAATTATGGAAAGAAATATGAAAAATCCCAGAAACACATGGAGGCTAAACAACATGCTCCTAAATAACCAATGGATCAATGACCAAATAAAAACAGAGATCAAGCAGTATATGGAGACAAATGACAACAATAATTCAACACTGCAAAATCTATGGGACACAGCAAAGGCTGTACTAAGAGGGAAGTATATTGCAATATAGGCCTACCTCAGGAAAGAAAAACAATCCCATATGAACAGTCTGAACTCACAATTAAAGACACTAGGAAAAAAAAAAATGAGGCCCAAAGTCAGTAGAAGGAGGGACATAAAAAAGATTAGAGCAGAAATAAATAAAATGGAGAAGAATAAAACAATAGAAAGAATCAATGAAAGCAGGAGCTGGTTTTTTAGAATATTAATAGATAAACCCCTGGCCAGACTTATCAAGAGAAAAAGACAGTCTACACACATGAAAAGAATCAGAAATGAGAAAGGAAAAATCAACTACGCACACCACAGAAATACAAAGAATTATTAGAGAATACTGTGAAAAATTATGTGCTAACAAACTGAATAACCTAGAAGAAATGGACAACTCTCTAGAAAAATAAAACCTTCCATGGCTGACCCAGAAAGAAACAGAAACTCTGAACAGACCAACTGGCAGCAACGAAATTTAATTGGTAATCAAAAAACTACCTAAGAACAAAATTCCTGGACCAGATGGCTTCACTGCTGAATTTTATCAGACATTTAGTGAAGACCTAATACCCATCTTCCTTAAAGTTTTCCAAAAAGTAGAAAATGAGGAAATACTTCCAAACTCATTCTATGAGCCCAGCATCACTCTAATACCAAAACCAGGCAAAGACACCACAAAAAAAGAAAATTACAGACCAATATCCCTGATGAACATACATGCAAAAATACTCAACAAAATATTAGCAAACCAAATTCAAAAATACATCAAAAGGTAATCCATCATGATCAAGTGGGATTTATTCCAGGGATGCAAGGATGGTACAATATTAGAAAATCCATCAACATCATCCACCACATCAACAAAAAGAAGGACAAAAACACATGATCATCTCTAGATGTCAAAATAGTATTCGACAAAATTCAACATCCATTCATGATAAAAATTCTCAACAAAGTGGGTATAGAGGGCAAGTACCTCAACATAATAAAGGCCATATATGACAAACCCACAGCAAACATCATACTTAACAGCAGGAAGCTGAAAACCTTTCCTTAAGATTGGGAACAAGACAAGGATGTCCACTCTCTCCACTTTTATTCAAAATAAGACTGGAGGTCCTCGCCATGGCAATCAGACAACACAAAAAAATAAAAGGCATCCAAGATTGGTAAGGAAGATGTCAAACTGTCACTGTTTGCAGATGACATGATATTGTACATAAAAAACCCTAAAGAATCCACCCAAAAACTACTAGATATCATATCTGAATTCAGCAAAGTTGCACGATACAAAATTAATACACAGAAATCTGTTGCATTCCTATACACTAACGAACTACCAGAAAGAAAAATCAGGAAAATAATTCCATTCACAATTGCATCGAAAAGAATAAAATACCTAGGAATAAACCTAACGAAGGAAGTGAAAGACCTATACTCTGAAAACTACAAGACACTCATGAGAAAAATTGAAGAAAATACCAATAAATGGAAATTCATCCCATGCTCTTGGGTAGGAAGAATTAATATTTCAAAATGGCCATCCTGCCTAAAGCAATCAACAGATTCAATGCACTCCCTATCAAAATACAACAGCATTCTTCAATGAGCTAGAGCAAATAGCTCTAAAATTCACATGGAACCACAAAAGACCCTGAATAGCCAAAGCAATCCTGAAAAGGAAGAATAAAAATGGGGGATTACACTTTCCTACTTCAAGCTCTACTACAAAGCCACAGTAATCAAGACAATTTGGTAGTGGCATAAGAACAGACCCATAGACCAATGGAACAGACTAGAGAGTCCAGATATAAACCCAAGCATATATGGTCTATTAATATACGACAAAGGAGCCATGGACATACAATGGGGAAATGACAGCCTCTTCAACAACTGGTGTTGGCAAAACTGGACAGCAACATGCAAGAGAATGATACTGGATTATTGTCTAATCCCATAGACAAAAGTAAACTCAAAATGGATCAAGGACCTGAATGTAAGTCAAGAAACCATAAAACTCTTAGAAGACAACATAGGCAAAAGTCTCCTGAATATTAACATGAGCAACTTTTTCCTGAATGTATCTCCTCGAGCAAGGGATAAAAAAGCAAAAATGAACACATGGGACTACATCAAACTAAAAAGCTTCTGTACAGCAAAGGACACCATCACAGAACAAAAAGACATCCTAAAGTATGGGAGAATATATTCGTAAACGACATATCCGACAAGGGGTTAACATCCAAATATATAAAGAAGTCACACACCTCAACAACCAAAAAGCAAATAACCTAATTCAAAAATGGGCAGAGGATATGAACAGACATCTCCAAAGAAATTCAGGTGGCCAACAGGCACATGAAAAGATGCTCCACATGACTAATCATCAGGGAAATGCAAATTAAAACCGCAATGAGATATCACCTCACACCAGTAAGGATGGTCAGCATCGAAAAGACTAAGAACAACAAATGCTGGTGAGGATGTGGAGAAAGAGGAACCCTCCTACAGTGCTGGTGGGAATGTAAGCTAGTTCAACCATTGTGGAAAGCAATATGGAGGTTCCTCAAAAAACTAAAAATAGAAATACCATTTGACCCGGGAATTCCACTCCTAGGAATTTACCCAAAGAATACAAGTTCTCAGATTAAAAAAGACATATGCACCCCTATGTTTATTGCAGCACTATTTACAGTAGCCAAGATATGGAAGCCACCTAAGTGTCCATCAGTAGATGAATGGATAAAGAAGATGGGTACATATACACAATGTAATACTATCTGGCTTTAAGAAAGAAACAAATTCTACCATCTGCAACAACGTGGATGGAGCTGGAGGATATTATGCTCAGTGAAATAAGCCAGGCGGAGAAAGACAAGTACCAGATCATTTCCCTCATTGTGGAATATAACAGCAAAGCAAAACGAAAGGAACAAAACAGCAGCAGACTCACAGACTCCCAAGAAGGGACTAGGGTTTACCAAAGGGGAGGGGTGGTGGAGGGGAGGTGGGGAGAGTGGAAGTAGGCGTATTGAAGGTATTATGATTGACACACTTAGTGTGTGAAGGGTCACGGAGAAGACAGTGTAGCACAGAGAAGGCAAATAGTGACTCTGTGGCATCTTAGTACACTGATAGACAGTGACTGCAATGGGGTATGGGGGGGACTCGATAATATGGGTGAATGTAGTCACCACATTGTTTTTCATGTGAAACCTTCTTAAGAGTATATATCAATAATACCTTAATAAACATTAAAAAAAAATTTTTAAGTGTAACTTAACAGATGAGATTATGTTACAGCTCCTGAAATGGAGAGGGTAGCCTGGATTTGTCCAGGAGAGCACATCACCAGGGTCTTTATAAGAAGAAGACAAAGAGTGAGAGAAGGCAACATAACAACAGAAGCAGAGATCAAGAAGAGAGAAAGTTTGAAAGATTCTACACTGCATACTTCGAAGATGAAAGAAGGGACTGAGCCGCATAATGCAGGCATCCGCTGGAAGCTGGAAAATGGAAGGAAACAGAGACTCAGCCCTGTTGACACCTTAACTTTAGCCCAGTGAGACTGGTTTTGGACTTCTGACTTCCAGAACAGTAACATAATAAATTTAAATTGTTTTTAAAAGTAAAGTATACATATCCTTCAACCCAGCAATTCTATTTTTACATGTATACTCTAGAGAAACTCTTGCAGATGAAAACTAGGAAACGAGTTCAGTAATTTCCATTGGCATATCATATGTGTTAACAAAAACTAAAAATAACCTGAATGTCCATTGACAGAGGAGTATAGCATTAAAAAAGAATCTTAAAAACACATATTGAATAAAAAAGTGAGTTGCCAACGAACATCATGTTTCATGTAATGTTCAAAGACATACAAAACCTAACTATGTTGTTGGGATTGTGTATGTGTGTAGTGAAACTGTAAAGCAAGGGACTTACAAACACAAAATTCCAAATGATGGTCGCCCTCTATTGGAGAGTAGGTGAACAACAACACTGAGGGGATCCCACAGGGAGCTTCAAAAATACAAGTGATGTTCTGATTTAAGATTTGTGGTGGATACTTGTGTGTTCATTTCACTGCTGACCTTATGAAATATTCTTACATGCAAAGAATATATAAAGCATGTACATTAAAACAGAAAGAATATAAGATTAATGTTGGAAAAACATAATTTTAAAAAGAAAGGGAATTAGGTGTAAGAAAGTGGGTATAATAGGTACAAACAACTCTTCCAAGAAATTTTGCTGCAAAGTGGAGGTGAAATCGGATGGTAAATAGAGGGGATGGGAGGGAAGGGAAAAAAAATGTTGATAATAAAAGCAGTGATGGACCATTGGAGTCTCAGCTGCAGAATAAAAGAGATGAGAAGGAAGTCTGTTAAACAAAACAAAACAAAGATAGGTTAGATTCAAAATGTAATAGCAGAAGACACTATAGAAACTGCCCAGCAGCCACCTCATTATACACAGGGAGAGGCCAGAGAGGTAGAGCAAGTCGCCCTCTGTATTCAGCTGCTTCATGGTGGAATTCTGACTAAACGTAGGTTCCTGATACCCAGCCCAGGGTGGAGCCCATAGGAAAGAGCAAGAGACAGAAGGAAATTGTGAAGGAAAAAAAAACTGGATATATAATAAAAATTCTTTGAGCCTAGAACCTGGAGGGCCATGTATTGTAGCATATTATAATGGTCAAGAATCACCTGCCTTGGGCATCCAGCAGCTTTTCCACTGTACTAGGTGAGATGACCCTGGAGAACGTCTTTGTTTCAAGCTTCAATTTCCTCAGCTGTAAATAGGAAATAATAATGCCTACCTCATTGGATTATTACATTTGTAAAAGCACTTCATACAGTGCCTGACCTATCTTAAGCACTCAGTAAATTATTATTTATCATGGAATAATCATGGTACAATAGGAAATGGGAAAGTTAAGAGAGAAATTGATTGGTGGAGAAATATAATGAATTTCGTTTTGGACATGTATTGTTTGATTCATTATTTGATGAATTTGATTCATTATTCTACCAATTCCCCCAAAAGGGGAAATAGTGACTTTTAGACAAACAGAGTTTAAGTGCTAATGGGACAGCCAAATGTTGATAAACCACAGGTAGCCTGAAAATGTAGAAGATGAGTTTTGGTGCATTATCAGGGCTGGACATGTAAGACTGGGAATTATCAACATGGAAAGCCAGCTCCATTGCTATTCCAGTTAGCTCTTTAAGGAAAGGAATGTTGAAGAAAAGTGGTCTGAGGACCATGGTCAGGAAGAGGAAGAAGAGGCAAGAGAAAAACCTGTGCAGTCATGAGGGCAGGCAAGGATAATGTTGTGGGAGATGAGAGGAATGAAAAGGAGGTCAGCACAAATGCAGTGTAGAATTTAAATGAGGATGAAAGTAGAAGAGCACATAAAATTCGGCTGGTTCTCACTGATGGCCTTTGAAAGAGCAGTTAGAGTGAAATTACAGATGTGCAAGCCAGGCTGAAAAATGTAATGAGTAAGTGTGGGAAGAAAATGAAGGTAAGATATAAGCCACTTGCTTTTTGCAGGTCTTGGAAAGAACAAGAAAGCTAAGAATGAGGATTCCTACCTTTGTCAGTTCTCTGATTATGATTTCCATGGCATTACTTTTATAACGAGCCAGTGTTTTCATAAACAAAATTTAAGGGATTTTTTTTTCTTTTCTTTTTTTTTCTTTCATTTTGCAGCAGATGTTACCCTCAACTCTCTGGTGTCCGAAGCATTCGTCAGGTTTTTTGTGGAGCTTGTGGGACATTATTCTTTGAGTATGACTGTCACGGAGCGTGGGGAGCGTGTATTCCAAAGGGAGCCATTCCGTAAATCCCACACCTCACGAAGTGTACGCCATTTCCTGGATCTCTTCATGGAAACTCAGATGTTTGCAGGATTCATCCAGGACCGAGAGCTTCGGAAAAGTGGGGTGAAAGGTCAGTTTCGCCATAAAGTTTTGCCTCTGTATTTAGTGAGCACTTGAAAGGTTTCAAAATAATATAAACCAAAAAACAGCATAAAAGTATAAGGGCTCAATATCTGAGTTGTTTATTATGGGAAATATTTACTTTGTAATATTGTTTTAGCTATGGAAGTACATTGGAAGTGAGCAGAGTTTCATTCACTTGATTTCAGTCTTGAGTGTTAGACAATTTCACCAACGTGCATTTTCCGTATAGGTTTGTTTGAGGTCCGGGCCCTCCAGTATTTGGAAACAATTCCTGAGTCTGAGCCCAGTGGGGTAAATAGAATTTTGCGGAGTCTTGGTGAGTTGCTGTGTCTTCCTGATAAATGTGGTTGAAAATATTTTGCAATAAGCACACCTCATCGCAAAAGCTTTATAATCAGATCAACAATATAACAAGTAGGCTGACTAGAAACCATGACCTTAGTTCCAAAGTGTTTTAGAGAAAAGAAGTCTTCCTCGGAGGTTGGGATTCTCCGTCAGTTGTCCATGGGACCATTTTCCTTAAATTAAGCTCCTACATGATATAATAATTTGCATGTCATGGTTATTAATCTTTTCTAGGTCACCTCCCTGGGAGAATCTTATAAAAATTGTGAACCTTTTTCCCAGGAAAAAAACAGAGTATAGAAACAAATATTGCATATAATTTTGCATACAGTTAAAAACACCAGGTTTAGAGGGCATCTGAGGTGAAAGATTTCTTGAAAGTCTCTGACTTTATACTTCATAAAGAAGCACAGTTGTTTGTGATTTTTCAATTATAGTTAAGTTTTAGTTATCAAGTATAATATAGGAGAACAGTCATGTGGTAGCCCAAAACATTGAAGAACCTATATTCTATGGTAATTCTATTGGTCTTTATATATGCCCATAATTAAAATTAGGCCCTATCTGCAATGTCTTTCCATTTTGACAATAGCTACACTAGTTGGGGTGAGGATTTAATCATTTATATAACTGTTGAATCACTATGTTGTATACTTGAAACCAATATAATATGGTTTATCAACTATACTTCAATATAAATAAATAAATAAAGTAAAATAAAAAAATAGACCCTATCCTTAACTAGCTGAGAGACCATGGACAAATTATGCCTAAAGGTATTTCATCTTTATACTATGGCATATTTCATACTTTATACTATCACAGGGGTTCTCAGCTTTGATTAAAATAGTATAGTATAATCTCTGGGGAGCTTAAATAAAAATCCCCTCCTACCCCGGGTTCCAAGAAATTACTAGGGAGCAAGCCAGGTGATTTGAACCTAGAATTAGGGTTGAAAGCCACTGGATTAGATAATGTCTGAGTTCTGTCTCTACAATTAGACACTTGTGGTTTTACTGACACCCTGAGATGGCAGCTTACTCCTGGGCTGTTTTGAATGACTAGACTGTTAATACCTTGCGTCAAATAATGTAAAATAAATAAAAATGAATAAATGAGAGCCCACTCTACTTTTTTCTCCTTTTAGGAAGTAAAATGAAATTTCTGCAGAAGAAATAAAATCTTTGAGTGACTGTCTCCATCCTAAAAGAGAACAAAAAGTGCTAAAGAAAATACATTTCCAAGACTCAGGCCACCCTGACATATTCCACAACAGGCTGGGAAGCTGGAAAGGTTACAGAGCGGGCCAGGCTCTTCCAGGAGGAGTCTCCTGTTGCTGCTGTGGTGGTCACTGGAGAATTGTTGGGAGTAGTCTGGAACCAGTGCTTTCTTTACTCTGTCTCCTGGGTTTTTTTAAGTGGCCTTCTCTGTTTGATTCTTGGGCTCATTCTTTGTGTTTTGTTATTTGTCTGTGAAGGCACTGTCTTTTACAAGAGAAAGACTTAGTGTTCCAGTTAAAAAACAGCTCAAAGATGAACACGAGAGAACTGCTGAGTTTAAGGTACTAGGCAGGCATGATAAAAGTGCAGAACACTATCCCTGCACACATAACCTCAACACTGAACTACCATGGCAGCTTTAAACCTATGGGCTGTTTGAACTAAGAAATATACTCATTACGTATCTTTTTTTTTTTTAATGTTCTGTCTAGGGGAATCTCACTTATTTGGAAACCAACCCTACTTATTAGCACTGTTATCATATAGAAGTAGACATCTCGCAACTTCTCAACATTATGTGACACTTGAATTGCTTGTCATGCATATCAGTGGTAAACTTTGTAGAATTACAGTTAATACAAAAATGTTCTTTCAAGGGCATGAGAACTACTTTTTTTTTTTAGTGTCCACCCTGTGCCATGCACTATGGTACATGAACATATGTCATCTTACTCAATTTTTAAGTCAACTCCATGAGGTATTTGCATCTCCATTTTACTAATGAAGAAACTGGAATTCAAAGAGGTTAAATGACTTGTCCCAAGTTACACAACAGAGCCAGAATTGAAGACAGGACTATTTGTTATGGACACAGAGAAAATTGGTTAGCCCTGCAGGAAATTTCAGCTGTGGGAATATAGCTATTAAAAAAGTTTTCTTTTAAGTTGAAGTATACCAGATCCAACTCTGAGGATAAGGAAATTCAAACTGCAGATGCCTAAATGAGACTCTTTTTTGGTTTCCCTATAATTGCTGAACTTTTTGCTCTAGTTAAATTGGAATATGAACTCAGAATGTGAACATTTCCTGCACACACACTGTATAATTGCCCCAGCCCTAAATATTTGAAGTGGTGGTGGTGACTGGAAAGAGGAATTTGTCGGGGATGCCTCAATTTTAGTAAATGTCGTTTGTTTTCTTCAACTCCAGCTGTTTTTAACTGTCATAAAAGAAAGTATTCAAGCCTAACAAAATCTTACAGGTTGTATTATGATACACTTTATTGACGTGTACAATTCTGTCATTATAACCGATTTTGGTTTGCATGAATTTATCTGAAACAGACACCATTTTAAGACTGGTGCTGTTAATTCCTATTGACGTGGGTTCAGAAAACAGAACTGAGCCTGTGTCTTTTAAGAAATGTTTATTAAGAAGCTTACCCCAGCGGGGCTCCTAAGAGAACATCTCCATATTTGGCCTCTTCTAACACTCCAAACCTGAGGGAACAATTAATTGGGAATTGAGTTTTCATTAGAGTATACGTTATTGTGGTGGATCTTGGCCATCCCTCCGAGACCTTTGCTTCAGGGATGAGGACTATGTTTTATCCCTGAGAGCTGAAGCAGTTTCCTTTTCTTAGGTCTGTTTGTTTTTGTAAAATATTATGAATTCTGAACATGTTTGCAAAATTGCTCAAGGTTTGTGTAAAATATTGTTTACAGATCTTTTAATAAGTGAGCACAAAAATTCCATGATCTCCTGGAGAATTTTAAATAAAATTGCTTAAGATGCAAAAATCTACTTAAATCTATAGCTAGCACATTTATGTAATGATAGGTTAAAAGATAATCCATATCGATCCTAGACACTAACCAGGTTTACTAACCGTGGCCAACATTTTCAGGCTCGTAGCAAAGACTGGATGTAGACTGCACGACGGTCAGGGTGTATAACACCCTTATTTGGTCTTTGCCTTCTTAGTCGCAGGGATCTGGGAGCAACGGGCTGTAGACCGCGAAGCAGCAGCAGTAGTGGCTGGGAGGCAAGGCGGGGCGCTATTCTGTTACCGGAAGTCCTAAAGGCAAATAATAGGATTTTCTGTGGCCTTGAAAGCAAAATGACAGGGTTTTTAAAAGTTGGGGTTGGTGGGCAGTTATCGATCCCAACCTCCATAACAAAAAGATCAGGTTCCTTTTGTTACGGAGATCCTAAAGCTTCGCGACTTCACTTGCATATTGGCGCCTACTTCTAGAATCTACGAAAGAACTGCATTGATCCAATGTAAAGATTGTCAGGGCGCCGAGAACGAACGGTGGGGATACGGCAAAGTTCAAAGGGAGCAAAGCCCAGCACAAGGGACAAGTTTAAGGGGAGAAGGTAGAAAAGGAAGCCTAAGTGAAAAACCAGCTTCTTTCTCCCCGCCAAATCCTAAAGCCAGTACCCCCGCCAAACGTTTTAAAGGATTCCCCTCCCAGATCCCAGCTTCCTGAAAGAGACCAAAAGCCCAACTCCTTTCCAACGGGCTACCAGTCGGAAGCAAAATAGTGGAACAGACGGAGACAGGAAATTGAGAAATTCCCTTGAGTTCAGGAAACCGTGGCGTGCGTGACGTCACGTCCGACCAAAACAATATGGCCGGGCATTCAACCGGGCATGCGCGCCTTCGGAATTGTCAACTGAGCATGCGCGAAATCCAACGCGTAGGCGACGTGGAGTATATCAGCTGCGGGCGCAGGCGTAATGAAATGGACCTGAGTCTGCGCAGACTCAGAAAACTCAGGCGAACCTAAGAATGGCGGGCACGGGTTTGGTGGCCGGAGAGGTTGTGGTGGATGCCCTGCCGTACTTTGACCAAGGTTATGAAGCGCCTGGTGTGCGGGAAGCGGTGAGTTCGGGGTGTCTGTGTAGCTGGCTCAGCGCTTGCTGGCCCTTAGTGCTGGAAGAAGTGTCTTAAATTTACTGCCCCTCTCCTGGCCCGCGTTTCGTTCTTAGGCGGCGGCGCTGGTGGAGGAAGAAACTCGAAGATACCGACCTACGAAGAACTACCTGAGCTACCTGACGGCCCCGGATTATTCTGCTTTTGAAGTAAGTGTGATGTCTTGAGCCCAGCGTATGAACTAGGGTCCTGTGAATCTTTATTTTGGATTGAGAGCCTTAGCCACGTAGTTTTAAATTCCGAGCTTAACTATTGCTTGCCTAGCTGCTATTTCCCCATTTGTGCACGTATTACCAGTCCATGGGAAACAGCCAAATAGATCCGCCTTCTGCGGGGTTTTTATCCCGAGACTCACCGAATTGGGACTCCGCCAACTACCTAACAGTGCAGAAATAAGCGTGTCAGTTTTTCCGAGTTAGGTTCCTTGTGTAAATTCTCAAAGGGATCCTGTCCTCTCTAAGGTCGATTCTAAAACAAGTGATCGAGAGTTTTTAAATATATATAAGCCTCATTTGCTAAGCTGAGAACCACTGTAGGGCGACCTTTGTATCCAAGCCTATATGTTAACCAAGTCAGTGTGAATGACTGAGAGAACAAACCCTATGTCGGTAATATATAAATATTTAGCCTAGAAGTGCACCCAAGATACTGTATAGGATCTAATCAGCCACATGAAATGTAAAGTGTCATTTCTAAATTAATGAATTCTATTAGGCATTTTAATAATATGTTTGGGGTTTCTCCCATTATAGGTATTTATGAAAGAATTCTGTTATTAGAACGCAATGTTTGTATCGAGGTAGCAAGAAAAAAATGTTGGTTAAGTTTTTAAGTAGGCAAGAGATGTTCCTATGATACACTGTTTTCCTTTTTCTAAGTGTTAGCCAAATATAGATGTTACTACGTGAAGCACTAAGTACAGCAATGCTTCCTTATTAGACTGGGTTTTTAATGTTTTGGGTAACTGCACTCAATGACAAACTTTAGAATAGTTGAACCAGTTTTCTTTTTAGCTCTCTTAAATACATGTGCCTTCTATTTTTGTAATTAGGATACTGATTATTTAAACTTTTTAAAGAATAGGAGCTAATAATGTCCTGGGCTCACTCTCTCAATCCTGTAAATAGCCCTGTGAACTATGTGACTATATGCTGATTATCCCAGTTTCTTAAGATGGGAACATTGCAGCTTAGAAAGCCTAACTAATTTGCCAAGACCTTAAGTACTCCTTAATCTGCCTTTGAATCTGCTCTTACATTAGTAAATTTATTTATGATCGTCTGGCACACAGTAAGCATTCATTAAATAAGATTTGTTCATTAAATAAAATATACCGTGTACTGGGAAACAGGATAGGCAAGTCCATACTCATGGAGCTTTCTAGTGCAAAGATGCAATTCAGAAACTGAGATTGATAAACCTATATAGAGAATTAAAGTAGTGAGGGATAGAGAGTGTCCAGGTGACTAGATAGGATGGTTGAGGAAGGCTTAGCTAAGCAGGGATGAGAATGCTCCATGGGCAGGGATCTTTTTTGTCTTCACCACTCAATCTTCATTACTTAGAACAGTGCCTGGCACACATAGGCACCCAGATATTTATCAGTTGAATGTATGAAGAGCTTCGAAGGCAGTTTTATTTAATAAATGCTTACTGTGTGTGAGACACACCTAGAGTTCTTTTCATAACAGCCCCCTGATCTTTGGCTCAAGCTTTGGAGAGAGTTGAGTTTAAAATTCCAGATCTGTTATTGGCCATGTGAATTACATAAGGGCTCCTTCCTTTGTTACATGGCTCCAGGTGGCTGGCACTGCATCTTTATAGTTTCTCTGTTATCTGTTAGCTGTTCCTCCTTGTTGTCACTGTGCTTGGCCTTGTAGCTAGAATGTCTTGGTTTTCTGAAGGAAACTAAGATAACCACAGTTTCTTAAGAGTTGTGTGTAACTCAGCAATAATCCAAAAAAAGACTTTTTCCAACAAGAAATGCTTAATGCAAAACGTAGAGTGTGGGCTTCTGAAAGGCTTCTTTTGCTTACTCTTTAGTTTGATTGTTGAGATAGGTAAAGCCCTCAAAAAATGGAAATTAGGTGGGATTACATAGATACTACTATAAATGAATTTTTACTTAAGCAGTTCTTTATAGTCAGGTCATGAAATATACAGAACAGAAATGGAATAGGATATTGACCAAAAATAATGGACCTAAAGAAGTAGAGCTGTACCACATCTTTGTTTTTGTTTTTTTCTTTTTTATTAAGGTATCACTGATACTCTTGTGAAGGTTTCACATGAAAAACATTGTGGTTACTACATTCACGCATATTATTAAGACCCCCCCATATTCCATTGAAGTCACTGTCCATCAGTGTAGTAAGATGCCACAGTCACTACTTGTCTTCTCTGTGCTACACTGTCTTCCCTGTGACCCTCCACTCCCCACATCATGTGAACTAATCATGATACCCCTCAATCCCCTTCTCCCGCCCTCCCCCGACCCCTCCCCATTGGTGACCACTAGTCCCTTCTTGGAGTCTGTGAGTCTGCTGCCATTTTGTTCCTTCAGTTTTGCATCGTTGTTATACTCCACACTGAGGGAACTCATTTGTATAGCATATCTTTTTGAAAATAGTAAAGCTGTTAGAGCAGATAGCAGAACCAGTGTCTTTTGCTTCTTCCATCTCCTCTGCAAAGAGTCAAGTGTGAAAATGGCAGCCAGGACCAAAAAGAAAGTGTAGGTTTAGAGTAATAGTCCTAAAGCAAATTACTTTATGTCCAAGTCCTCTCTTCTCTTCCTGTGCCCTCAATGAATACAGAGATCCATGGTTCTCAACACTGGCTTCCCTTTACAGTCACCTGGTGAGTTAAAAACAAAAGTTACAATCATGTCTGGTTTCCTTCTAAGAACAATTCAGTCAGACCTGGGGAGGGGGTGAGATGTGACTGGCATTGGAGTTCTTTTCAAAGCTTCCAACTAATTCTGATGTGCTGCTGGGACTGAGAACCACTAATCTGGGATTAATCCTTTTACATAGGAAATGTGTGTGTGCGCTTCAGATCCTAGAGCGCACTTAATTAACCCCAGAGAATCTGAGCAGGAAGGGAAATGATCCATTATAATGGGTAGTAAGAAGTATGAATATTTAAGTCGTTTAGATTCATTGTTTGTTGGTGGTTAATTTCAGTTTGTTGATATGACTTTGGAAATAATTTTCTGATTTATACATCAGACTGACATAATGAGAAATGAATTTGAAAGACTCGCAGCTCGACAACCAATTGAATTGCTCAGTATGAAACGGTAAGTCTTATTTCTGGGTTCACCTGGGCTCAAATCATTGTTTAGCTTTAATTTACAAGTAAAACTGCTATAGCCATGTTAAAAGCAGTGTTGGAGAAAATTCTTTTCTGTTTTTACATGTTCACATTTTTCTTTAGGTATTAAGTGGCTCATAGACCTGTATTAATGTTCAAAGATACTCTCTGCACCATTATCTAAAAATGCAAAATCCAACAGTGGGAATAGTAAATTGTAATGAAGTTCGTGTTTAAGAATTCCCAAGGAAATGTTTCTAATTAGACATGTAGTTCTTCACGGATAACAGATACAGAGTGAAACCAGTGTTAATGACTTGTCATAATCCCCGCTTCCCTCTTACACACGGCAGCGTTAATAAACACACAATGCCTGAGTAGTTTGGCTTTGGTTCCGCTGTCTCTCCTCCTATGCCACTTTCTACAAAACTGTTTCTCCTTCCTTAGGGAAAAAACCAAAATGCCCTTTGCTCTTCCTTTAAAATGGAGAATTGGATGCCATGATATCTGAGATCCCTTTCAGCCCTAAGATAACAATGGAATTATGAGACCCACTATGTCAAAACAGAGGTCCCATGAACAGTAGGGCTGTCCTGCCAGCATATTGCACAGATGAGAAGAGGGCTTTGAGTCTGTAGAACCAGAGGACTGGGTTTGTTGTGCTCCATTTCCTGTCTGGCTTCTGTGTGCGATAAAGGCAGGACAACTAACAGGACTCCTCAGTTCTTGCATTTCCAGGTGCCTGTTATAAGGATTTTTGTGATAGTGGCTCCTTTATGGCAGTATGTTTTTTGTTTTTGTTTTTGTTTTGTATCATTAATACACAATCACATGAGCAACATTGTGGTTACTAGATTCCCCCATTATCAAGTCCCCACCACATACCCGATGACAGTCACTGTCCATCAGCGTAGTAAGATGCCGTAGAGTCACTACTTGTCCTCTCTGTGCTATAGTGTATGGCAGTATGTTTTAAATAATAGGTGGTGACCCATTAAGCAGTAGATTGTAAAGTGAATTTAGTAAGGCACCACAGCACTTTTTTAAGGACATAGGAAAGAAAATGTCAGAATGTATTACATGTAAAGGTAAGTATTGTTTTGTGAAACTTTGCAGCTATGTGTATTTGTACTGGATCATGTGTAAAATATCTTACTGTGGGGTATAGTCAGAAGTTTGAAAAATGCTACAATTATGGTATATGTGTAAAGTGTGTTTTTTTTCTTTTTTTTAAACACAGTGGTTTATTGTTTTGATTCCAGTTGCATATTCCTCAAGTCTTTCATAGGAATAATTTGGACTTTTACAATATCTAGTAAAAATATTAAAATAGAAATTAAAACTTAGTTTGTAGTGACTCAAAAATGAGCTGAGATTTATGAAGAGCATATTTTCTGGTTATATTGTCAGTATTGAAAGATGGGAAAGGATGAAGGGAGAATAGAGTGAGGTCCAAATGCAAGGAATTACTATATTCCTTCCCATTTTTTTCTTTAGAGTAGTGTGGGTCTGTGGGTCAGAGACTGGATGAATGTAATGGTTTTTACAAAAATAATAGCATGGTTTTTTTTATCCTGTTTTTTTCCCTTAATATATTACAAACACCTGTACATTACAAACACCTTTAGTAACATCATTTAATAATACAGCAGTCCTTTATATGAAGGTACTGTAGTTTACTGTTAAATTCACATTGAGTAGTTTTTTATTGCTGCATATAATGATGCTAAATCTTGCTTGTAAATTGTTTCTTAAAATAAATAGGTTCCTAATTGCAAGGTCTGCATCTCCAGTGTCCTGTGATTTTTACAGTGTACATAAACCCTTGAGGCACTCTTTTGGAAGGAGAGGTAAAGGTTTGGGGAATGATGTAGTTTTATTGTTGTTTAATTGCAGATATGAACTTCCAGCCCCTTCCTCAGGTCAGAAAAACGACATTACTGCATGGCAAGAATGTGTAAACAATTCTATGGCCCAGTTAGAGCATCAAGCAGTTCGAATCGAAAATCTAGAACTAATGTCACAGCATGGATGCAATGCCTGGAAAGTATATAATGAGTAAGAAATTTTTGGTGTTATTTTAAACCCATCTCCACACACCTTTGGTATTTTCTTTAAATGTGGGAATTGGGATAAAAATAGTATAACTGGACTGACTTGAGATCATGTCCTAGAACTGCAACCTATATGAAAGGCCACTGCTTTGAGACCTGCCTCAAAGTTGAAGAGTACTAAGGGCATCTAAACCAAACTGTTTATTGTGTAATACTGTAATTAAAGTGAATATTGCTGTCTGATTTACAAACTACAATCTGGTAGAATGTCCTCCTTAATGTGGGGGATTACTTATCCAGTCGATTCCCATTGGTTGCTTGTGAGGTTCTGTCAAGTGGCCTTAGCAAATACTGTATCATTTCTCTTGGGGGGAATGTGCATACACGTGTGTGTGTGTACACACATATCCCACATAGATTATAATCCTAAATCCTAAAAGCAACTCATCTGGCACATTCTATTTTCTTTATTTTGTAAAAGAGAAAACAAAGTTTAGAAGTATTAAGTAACTTGCCAAAGATGGAAATTAAATTCCATCTTTGATCATCTCTGCCTGAGGCCTGAAACAAGAAGGCAGAGCATCTTGTACTTCAGCTGGAAATGTGCACATCTGGCACAAGTGATCACAGAACACTACAGGTATTGCCTTTGGGGTTAGAAAACAGTTTGCATGAGTAGGCAAATTCACAAATACAGAATCTGCAAATAATGAGAATTGACTGTAAGTAGAGAATTAACACCAGAAACAGTGTCAAACCACTGAGCTTCTATTTCTGTTCCATATAACTAGCATTAGCTTTGGATTTTGTTCTCTCTCTGGGGTTTAGTTTACTTATTTGTAAAATTTCGTTGTTGAATGATCTAGGTGGCCCCTTTGAACCCTGAAATTCTGAGTCTTTATTAAGAGTTTAAGGAAAAAAGGTTCACTAGAACATCATGACCCTGCATAAAACAATGTTTCCTGAAACAATAAAGCAAAATCACAAAATGATAACTTTCCTCAGATTTTTAGAATTAAATGTTAAATTTTTATGACCATATAAGGATTCGTTGGGCAAAATCCAGAATTTGGGAAACTGTGGAACAAACAGTTCTGTTTATTTGAATACGTTGCAAGGGAGATAAAGGAAAAATGGGATCAGGATGATTAAGAAATTGAGACAGATCAGTCAAAAAAACGTATTTCACAAAATGGAAAAATGTGATCCTTTTTCTCAAGAAGCTTTATCTAACTGAGACAAAATAATCTGTGCCAAGTAACCAGTGGTCCTCTTCTGTCAGAATGGGGGCAAGTGATGAATTATGTGCTGTGAACTTCAAACTACAGAGATCAGAGAAGAGACATTAATAATTGGGGTCATTAGATGCTGCATGTCGGTAATCATCAGGGAAATGCAAATTAAAACCACAATGAGATACCACCTCACACCAATTAGGATGGCCAACATCCAACAGACAAGAAACAGCAAATGCTGGTGAGGATGTGGAGAACGGGAAACCCTCCCACACTGTTGGTGGGAATGTAAATTAGTTCAACCATTGTGGAAAGCAGTATGGAGGTTCCTCAAAAAACTCAAAATAGAAATACCATTTGACCCAGGAATTCCACTCCTAGGAATTTACCCCAAAACAACAAGAACCCTGATTCAAAAAGACATGCACCCCTATGTTTATCACAGCACTGTCTACAGTAGCCAAGGTATGGAAGCAACCTAAGTGTCTATCAGTAGATGAATAGATAAAGAAGATGTGGTACATATACACAATGGAATATTATTCAACCATAAAAAGAAAACAAATCCTGCCATTTGCAACAACATGGATGGAGCTAGAGGGTATTATGCTCAGTGAAATCAGCCAAGCCGAAAAAGACAAGTATCAAATAATTTCACTCATATGTGGAGTATAAGAACAAAGAAAAAAACTGAAGGAACAAAACAGCAGCAGACTCACAGAACCCAAGAATGGACTAATAGTTACCAAAGAGAAAGGGACTGGGGAGGATGGGTGGGAAGGGAGGGACAAGGGGGAAAAGGGGCATTATGATTAGCAGATGTAATGTTGGGGGGGCATGGGGAGGGCTGTACAACCCAGAGAAGACAAGTAGTGACTCTATAGCATCTCACTACGCTGATGGACAGTGACTGTAATGGGGTTGGTGGGGGGACCTGATGAAGGGGGTAGTTTAATCACCATAATATTGCACTTGTAATTGTAGATTAATGATACCAAAATAAATTATAAAAAAAAGTGAGAACATCTTAGGAATGGAGGGAAATATGTGTGCAGTCGGGGAGAAACATTAAATTGAAGGAACGTTACTTTCAACTTGCCTTGAAATCCTTAATAATTCCCCATTACCTGTAAGATAAGGTACAGACTTTAACATGGTATTCGAGGCAAGAGACTGACTTCAGACTAGTTCTGTCTCTAGTGACTGTCATAAATCCTGCCTTTGGGCCTTTACTCATGTCTTGTCTCCTGGAAAGCCTTTACATTTACCTAAATTCAGTTTATATGAGGCCCAGCTGTAATCTGCTTCTTTCTCTTCCCTGATTGAAATTCTGCCTTTGGTACTTTCTACCTCTGAGTAATTGTACAAATTATGCATATCACTTGTTTTCCATTTAACCACATAGCACTCTATAGTATTGGCCATTCCCGAGTATATTTTGTCTCCTCCAAATCCCATAGATGTTTCTCCAGAGGAAGTGTACTACATCTTACCAAAGTAAATTTTCTTCCCTCATGAAAAGATTTGAGAGTGTCAGACATGCTGGTTAGAAAGCTTTTATGGTTTTAAGTAGGTCTTGTTGCAGGACTGCTTAAAAAATATATATTCATTAACAAGGAGAGAGTTCTGTGCTTGCAACTCAAAGGAAACCTTCAAGTTCAGCCCCCAATTTTACATATCAGCAGACTTAGCCTAGGGATGTCAGGTAACTCATCCAAGGATACACACAGCTATTTAGCATAGAGTTGGAACTAGAACTCAAGTCTTCTAGCTCCTGTGATACAGTGCAGTTAGTTTTAATAGAAATATGTTCAGAGTACTTGAAGGAGGAACCTCTATACTTAAGAGGTAACATGGTAGGAGGGAGAAGGCAACCATAAACTGGGCTTTCAGGAAGAGGTAATTCAAAGGAAAGCTCCCTGTTAATGGCCAGAGGTCAGGGAAAAAGTACTGGCTTAATTGTCTTGGAGTGATGGGATAAGCTGAAGGAAAGCCTGGAGAGGCATAGCTGAACACCAAATCTCGAAAGAATTGCAGTTGGAGAAAGGAAATCAGTCAATAGAAATAGAAGAATAACTCAGGAGAACAGCAGGAAATTTTAATTACGAAAGCCAGAAGACAATATTGGATCTAGAGCAAGAGCCTAGTAGGGCCAGTGTGGTTGATAACAGACCCTAAAGAGAAATTTCTGCCTTAAGAGAAAATTGATACGTTGTGTGAATTATATCTCAATAAATCTGTTACTTAAAGAAAAAAAGGTTGAAATCTACCCTTGAATCACTTCTCGAATGATAAGAATTGCATGCTGCTGTGTATCGCTCAACTTCTTCCGTGTGCTAGCTAGAGCCAGCTTGGACTGGAATATCAATCTCCAGCCTTCCACAACAGTAGACAGTCTACTTCCACAACAGTCTACTTCTAGTTAGCAGTAGACAGGAGAGGAGAATGACAAGATAAATGTAGATACAGAAACATAGAACTAAAAAGGGGTTAAAATGAATATACTCAGATTTTCCATCTTCTCTGGGAAAAGTAATGACAATTTAAGAACTGACATAAGTACATAAAATCAGACTATCAGTAAACTGCTTTGGTTCAAGAGACTTGAAATAGAATTCAGCTCTGACTTTGCTGTTACCTTAACCAAGTTACTTAATTGTTGTAAGGTTGGTGTTCTCATGTGATATAATCATACTTACCTCAAAGAATTCTTGTGAGAATTAACCAATATTTAGAGGGTATCTAACATGGTATTTGGCACAGAAAGCTCAATGAATATTAACTACTTTTAGCAGAAAAATTTGACCTTGTCAGACCTTAGAATTTCACTTCTAATGGTACTATTAGATTTTAATGTACATTAATCTGATTTTCTTCTTTTCCTTCCTTAGAAATCTAGTTCATATGATTGAACACGCACAGAAAGAGCTCCAGAAGTTAAGGTAAATTGTTTTCTCCTCTGAATTTAGAATAAAGTTTAGGTGAACCCTTAGAGTAAGAAGAAAAAGAAATCACTGGACTTTTTGAGATTAAACAGTTGATGGTCCACTCTGTCTAGCATGTAGTGTTGGGTTTGCCCTACCTGAGTGGAGGAGATACAGACATAAGGTCTGAAAACATCTCTGCTAGGGCATTTGTAATTTACAAGTCTGCAGACATTGAAAAGGCACTTTTAGAACTAGACGAAGTTACAGAATAATGTGTAGTCTGACTTATTTAAAAAAGCTACTCTCTACATGCACATACACATATAGCAAAGAGTCTGTAAGGATACCCACCATAAACTGAACAGCAGTTACCAAGGAGGAGGGACTTTGGATTTTTAATCTGTGTGTGTGCATATATGTATATATGTTTAGTTTTTCACAGTAAGCATGTTTTATGAAATTTATAATTGAAAAATAATTAGAAGAAAGCTAATTCCTGGAATTAGTTTATGAACTGTATGTATCTGTTTTTCTCAAGAATAAAGATGTATTATATTGACTTATCGATTTTTCTGTTGATTTTAGTCTTTTGTTAAAATACAGGTAGGTTGTATAAATAATTTTTTTTACAGGAAACATATTCAAGATTTAAACTGGCAGCGAAAGAACATGCAACTCACAGCTGGATCGAAATTAAGAGAAATGGAGTCAACGTAAGTATCCATAATTGCATCATCTTTTAAATTGCTTAGCACATTTTAAAATCAAAATTCAACAATATGATTCAAACAGTATTCAGATAGGCTGTCACAAGTGTCAAAGATACACTTTCTTCTGAATCCCACTTTTCACTACCTCTGCCTCTGAAGAATGGACTTGAAGGCAGTGAGAGAGTTATAAACAAAAACTGAACCCCTGCTAATTGATTCTGTTCCTCAAATACTCCATTTTCTAGTATTTCTTTCTCTGAATAGGATTCTACCTATATAATCTCCTTTTAAAAGGGGGGAAAAGTTAGATTTTTTAAAAGTCTTAGAGAAGGGAGATTCCATATTTTCTTGATAATTTCTCTCAGTATTTTTCCCTTTGTGTATGTTTTATTTTAAAATGTTCTTCATGTACCCATAAGTTTATGCAAATCCCTACATTTAATCATAAATTTTGGGGTAATTTTTCTCTTGCTTTGTTGTTTCCCTATTCACCCTCTTATCACCACATCGTTTTCCTTGTTCCACCTTCCCCTCTACCTCCACGTAACCATGTTATCATTCTACTGTGCATCTTTTGGTATTTTTCTTCAAAGCTAATACCTTCTAAATATTCATGTGTTTCTTTTCATTTGTTCTAGAGATTTTCTCTGGGTGAATGGGAACGCTTCTTGAACCTGTGAAATATATCAGTTGTAGAAATTTCTCCACCATTTTTCTTTAACACTGCCTTTGCCCTGTTGTCCCTCCTTTCCTGTTAATCCAGTTAAATATTGTCTTCCATCAATCTTTCCTGTCTCTTCAACTCTTCTAATTTGCTTTTTTTAATTAAATTTTTTGGAGATAATTGTAGATTGACATATAATTTCAATAATACAGAGAGCTTCCCTGTACCCTTTATTTATTTTCCACGAGTTGTGCCTCAGTTTTTAAAATGGAAAGTTAAAGGTCAAGGTTGGTATTACGGGGGGGATTTTCTTTTCTTTTTTTTTTTTTTTTCGTTTTGTTTTGTTTATTTTCTTGTTTGTCTTTCTAGTTGGGTATCCCTGGTCAGTAAGAATTATGAGATTGAAAGGACTATTGTGCAATTAGAAAATGAAATCTTTCAAATGAAGCAACAACATGGAGAGGCAAACAAAGAAAACATCCGGCAAGACTTCTGAAAAGACAGATTAATTTGATGGGTTGAAGGGAAGGCAAGTTGGGCTTTCATAGATCAGGCATCTGAACTATGAAGGACAACAGCATCTTAGGGAAATCATCAATGGTTAAATGTTTAGAGGCCACAGAATGTGGACTGTTACATTCTCTTTGTACATTTTACCAAAATAAAAATTTTCAACTTGTTGGGTTTTTTTGTTTTTGTTTTTGTTTTTGCCATAAGAGAAACTTTAGATTCTGAAAAGAGCCTGAAAAGCAAGAAAGGTCCCTTCCCTTGTAGAAGCGACTGTTCTATCACATCATTTCCACTATCCTCTGTCCCATATCTCTTCTCTCCGCAACCAGATTCAGCCTTAGCTAAAAATGTGCCTTTGTTGAATTAAATTATTCCCCATTTTTCATCTGCACTTCCAAGACAGAGTGATTGAATGGAAAACATGGGCTTTGGCAAGGGGAAAGGGAGCATACATATTACAGAAGCCGTGGAGCGTTCTGAGTCCAGAAATGGCAAGGCCCAAGATCACCAGTGCTGACAGTGGGCAACTCCTGCATTTCTAGATCATGTTTGATCTTCACTAGAACATTCCTCTGTAGCTCAAGAGAGCACCCCTCTGCTCAGTCTCCTATAATTTTTGTACTCTCACTCCCTATTCTTGGATTCCATGTTTATCTTATCACAAGTCTAACTGGATTGTAAAGTTTATGAAATAAAACTAAATAACAAAGCCCATTGGAGTAAGGAGTAAGATGAAGTACTAGAACAATGCTTCTCAAATTTTTCTTACTGAAGAGAGAATACCACTTTGGGTTGCTCATTTAAAATAACAAGGTGATGTGCCATAAACACCAAATGTTGTGATCTTTTGATTTTTTTTTTTCCTCCTTAGGAAGCCTCATTCCATTGCATACTCCAATTTCTGGCATCTTTTACTCAGACCCAAGAAATTGTATCTTCTGCTACTCCCTGCCTGAAAGAGTAGACTTCAGGTAATCCCTGCCCTTTGCCAAACTCTTATCTCCAGTGATAGCCCCTCAGTCGTCTATTGTACTATTTTGCTAGTAAATCCTAGTCCTTAGGCAGTGACTGATATCGCAAACACTTGCCTGTCTCCTTGGCCTAGGTGAGTTAGGTGTGCCATGTCCAGGATGTATTACTCCAAAAAGCAGCAGCTCTAGTAACAGTTGCTAAATATGACTGGTAGTTCTGTTAGACTGATCATACTCAGTTTTTGTCCCATTGGTTGAGACTCCTTTCTTATTCATAAATAATTATGTAGAGTTTGAGGATGGCCGCAACAAAGTACAGAGTACATGACATTGTATGAACTACAGCAAGTTAACGTGAGCCAATGAACTGCCTGTTTCGTAACTCACTTTGAGTTGAATTTTCTATCACTTGCAACATAAACTGTTCTATTTATGCCCCTCTAGATAAAAAACCCAAGTTTCTGCTTTTTTGTTTGTTTTTCTAAAGAGATGATATGCAGCAAAATACTTGATTTTTAGAATGTTTATCTCAGTATGCCCTTTGGATGGGAGCGTCTGTCATCATACAGGGAAAATACTGGGCAGAGTTAAGAATGAAATAGTCATACTTAGAGAAAGTGAGCTTCCTAGCCCATCTGAAAGAAATCTTTCAAGTTCATTGGCATGTTTATAATTTCCTTTAAATATTTTAGTTCATTACCCTTTGTAATGTTTTAAAATTTAATTTTTATTAAAAAATACATACTTTCTTCCCCTACCCTTCCTCCCTTCTTTTCCTTTCTCCTATCCTATCCCAATCGAGTATTTTTCTTTCTATTGAAGTATAGTTGATACACAGTCATACTGGTTTCAAATACACAATACAGTGGTTCAGTAGTCACCCATATTATTAAATCCTCACCTCCATTAGTGCAGCTACTGTCAACGTAGGAATATTACTCAATAGCAATCCAGTATTCTTGCTACCTGAACTTAGTGGTATAATATAGTAACAGTTGAGATTGACTGGGCTCAGAGAGTACCTAAGAGTTTCCCCTAGAGTTGTCAGATAGTGGCTAGCACTAGTCCTCTTGATGGCTTTTTCACTCATTTGACCCCTGGGCTAGGAAGACTCAAATAACTGGGAAACTGAATATTCAGGAATCCTTGGGCACCTCTCCCTTTATTTGTCTATGTGGTCTCTTGGCATGTCTGGTGTCTTGACGGTAGCCAGACTTTGTATATGATAGCTCAGGATTCCAAAGACATATGTCATGGGGTCCCGCAGAAGCTAACAGCCTTCTGTGACTTGGCCTCAGAAGTCACACAGCGTCACTGTATTAGAGGCAGGTCAGTGAGGCCAGCCCATATTGAAGGGGAAAAGAATTCCTCAGATGGGAATATTGTTGAAGAATTTGTAGTTGTGTTTTGTTTAACTTGGACATATTTTAATCTCGCTCCCACTCCCTTTCTACCAATTCACTCCTGAAGTCATTAGGTGAAGCAGAGCAAAATAGGCATCGAAATAAAGGGTGGGCCATAAATCCATCATGAATGGTGTCCTTGAAGAGAAGACACACAGACAAAAATACGCAGGAAAGACAATGTAGACACCAAGGGAATACCACCACATAAAGACAGATTGGAGTGATAAATCTACAAGCCAGGGAGCACCAAGGATTGCTGGTAACTACAAGTTGGGAGAGAGGCATGGGACAGATTCTTCCTGAGCCTTGAGAAAGAGCTTGGCCTTGCTGACACCTTAACTTCAGATTTGTAGCCTCCAGAACTGTGACACAATAAATTATTCTTTGAAGCCACCCGGTTTGTGATACATTGTTATGCCAGCCCTAGGAAATTAATACACATATGTTAAAGTTGAGAGCCACAGTTGTATATTAAAAGGGATTAAGTGAAGGCTGTGACCCTTTCCTCCAGCCCTTGCTCTCTGCCCTCTCTCAGCAGGAACTTGGAAGAATCTTCTGGAGAAGCTGACTAGCCCAAGAGAAAAACACCCTAAAGTTGTTGAAATTAAGGGTTTCCCAACAAATGTCCCTGCCAGGTCACTCAGCAGTGAGGCTCAACAACCCCTCTCCCTGCTGCCCACCCACAAAGCTGCTATTCTGTTTCTGCTCCCCCACTCCTAAATATGAACAGATAATTGAGGATGACCAGAGGTGGCTGAGAGATATTTGTGCAGTGAATGACAAGGGACAAAACAGGTGGAGAAAACAATGTGTAGTGCAAGAAGAAAAACTTTTTTATTTAAAGAAGTATAGCCTTAGAGAGGTAAGATACTGCAGACATAAATTTTTTTTGAGTATATAATTTTTTTATTTTGCTATTATTAATATACAATTACATGAGCAACATTATGGTTACTAGACTCCCCCGATTATCAAGTCCCCACCACATACCCCATTGCAGTCACTGTCCACCAGCATAGAAGGATGTTATAGAATCACTACTTGTCTTCTTGGTGTTATACTGCCTTCCCTGTATCCCCCCACCCTACCCCCACACCTGCTACATTATGTGTGCTAATTGTAATAGCCCTTTTTCCCCCTTATCCCTCCCTTCCCACCCATCTTCCCCAGTCCCTTTCCCTTTGGTAACTGTTAGTCCATTCTTGGGTTCTGTGAGTCTGCTGCTGTTTTGTTCCTTCAGTTTTTTTCTTTGTTCTTATACTCCACATATGAGTGAAATCATTTGATACTTGTCTTTTTCCACCTGGCTTATTTCACTCAGCATTATACCCTCTAGCTCCATCCATGTTGTTGCAAATGGTAGGATTTGTTTTCTTCTTATGGCTGAATAATATTCCATTGTGTATATGTACCACATCTTCTTTATCCATTCATCTGATGGACACTTAGGTTGCTTCCATTTCTTGGCTATTGTAAATAGTGCTGCAATAAACATAGGGGTGCATCTGTCCTTTTCAAATTGGGCTGTTGCATTCTTAGGGTAAATTCCTAGGACTGGAATTCCTGGGTCAAATGGTATTTCTATTTTGAGTTTTTTGAGGAACCTCCATACTGCTTTCCACAATGGTTGAACTAATTTGCATTCCCACCAGCAGTGTAGGAGGGTTCCCTTTTCTCCACATCCTCACCAACATTTGTTGTGTTTGTGTTTTGGATGTTGGCCATCCTCACTGGTGTGAGGTGATATCTCATTGTGGTTTTAATTTGCATTTCTCTGATGACTAGTGATGTGGAGCATCTTTTGATGTGCCTGTTGGCCATCTGAATTTCTTTGGAGAAGTGTCTGTTCAGCTCCTCTGCCCATTTTTTAATTGGCTTATTTGCTTTTTCTTTGTTGAGGTGTGTGAGCTCTTTATATAATTTGGATGTCAACCCCTTGTCGGATATGTCACTTACAAATATATTCTCCCATACTTTAGGAAGTCTTTTTGTTCTACATAATTTTTTTTTAAAGGTGCTATTTTATTAAGGAACATTCAGAGAACAAAACAGCTCTTAGAAATTAAAAAGTATGGTAGTAAAAATTAGAATTCAGTAGAAGCGTTAGGAATTAAAAAGTTGACATCTCTCCCAGAAAGTAGAGCCAAAAAAGCAAAATAGAAAATAGAGGGGGAAAAAATGGAAGAACTCGCCCAGATCCAACTAATTTTGAGATCCAAAAAAACAGCAGAGAAAATGGGAGGAAATCATGAACCTAGCAATTCAGAATTTTCTGGAACTGAAGGACATGAGTTTCCAGATTGCAAGTTTCCAACACAGTGGATGAAAATACACCAACTCCAAAGCATATTTGTAAAATTTCAGAACAACAAAGATAAAAGGAATACTCTGCAAGATCTGAAGTAGAAGAGAGAAAAACAGTATCTTCAGGCTTCCCAGCATCCGCTCTGGTATGCAGAAGGAAGCAATGGAGCAGTACCTTCAGAATTCCTTTCCGGCCTAGGACTCCATACATAGATTGTTCTATTTTCTGATGAAGCTCCTGTTCCACCCTCCTTGTCCTGCTGGAACTGTTCTGCTATGTCTGCCTCCTAGAAAGCTTAGAAGTAGAAAATTCACAGTTCATCCCCTGAACATATTCCTGCCAATTTTGCAGTAACTAGCCTACATTCCAGCCTTGCCAGAAACCCCAACAACCCCCTTTTTTTTTCTTTCTCCAGGATTTATTTATAGCTCTGTTTAACTTGCCCAGAATAGGCCCATATAACTGTCAGGGAAGCTGAAGCCAGACCATGACTCAAAGATTGTTCAGCTTATTTTTTTCATAGGGGCTTTCGTCCAGCCATTGAAATATTGCCCTCTGCTGTAGACCAAATATTACTGTTAGCCCCCACCTTCAACCCAAATTCTTATGTTGAAACCTAATCCCCAATGTGAAGGTATTTGGCGGTGGACCCTTTGGGAGGTGTTCAGGTCATGAGGGTGGAACCCTCAGGAATGGAATTAATGCCCTTATAAATGGGACCCCAGAGAACCCTATAAAGCCACATGACAATATTACTATCTATGAAGCAGAAAGCTGACTCTTGCCAGACAGGTATCTGCTGATGCCATGATCTTGGGTTTCCAGCCTCCAGAACTGTGAGCTATCAATGTTTAATCTACCCAGTCTATGGTAGTTTTACTATAGAAGCCCAAAGGACTAATATACCTTCTCTTTACATAGCAAAGTTGTGTTTACTTCTCAGTTTTTAAATGAATTACTGCTTACATTCATTTACATACAGGTAGTTGTGGTAGGATGAATAATGGCCCCCAAAGATGTCTAGGCCCTAATCCCTGGAACCTGTAAGTGTGTTACTTTGCTTGGAAAAAGGAATTTAGCAGATGCCATTAAATTAAGGTTCTTGAGATGGGGAGATCATCCTGGATTATCTCGGTGGCCCAACGTCCGTAGGGAAGTAGGAGGTCAGAGAAGAGAGAGGATACTAAACAGCTGGTTTTGAAGATGAAGGAAGGGGACCAAAACAGGAGTGTAGGTACCTTCTTGAAACTGGAAAAGACAAGAAAACAGATCGCCCCTAGAATGTCCTCCCAACGAAACATCCTTGCAGATCCATTTTACACTTCTGACCTCCAAACTGTAAAGTAATAAATCTGTTTTGCTTTAAGCCACTGAGTTTATGTTAATTTGCTGTAGCACCTCTAGAAAAATACAACCTTCCAAGGCTGACCCAGAAAGAAACAAAATCTGAACAAACCAATTACCAGCAACAAAATTGAATTGGTAATCAAAAAACTACCTAAGAACAAACAACATCTGGACCAGATAGGTTCACCACTGAATTTTATCAGACATTTAGTGAAGACCTAATACCCATGCTCCTTAAAGTTTTCCAAACAGTAGAAGATGAGGGAGTACTTCCAAACACATTCTATGAGGCCAGCATCATTCTAATAACAAAACCAGGCAAAGAAACCATGAAAAAAGAAAATTACAGACCAATATTCCTGATGAACATAGAGGCAAAAAACACTCAACAAAATATTAGCAAACCAAATTCAAAAATACATCAAAAAGATCATCCATCATGATCAAGTAGGATTTATTCCAGGGATGCAAGGATGGTACAACATTCGAAAATCCATCAACATCATCCACCACATCAAAAAAAGGATGACAAAAACCATATGATCATCTCCATAAATGCTGAAAAACCATTTGACAAAATTCACATCCATTCATGATAAAAACTCTCAACAAAATGGATATAGAGGACAAGTACCTCAACACAATAAAGGCAATATATGACAAACCCACAACCAACATTATACTTAACAGAGAAGAGCTGAAAGCTTCTCCTTTAAGATCGGAAATAACACAAGGATGCCCACTCTCCCCACTTCTATTCAACATAGTACTGGAGGTCCTACCCACAGCAATCAGACAAGACAAAGAAATAAAAGGCATCCAAATTGGCAAGGAAGAAGTTAAAATGTCCCTATTTGCAGATGACATGATATTGTACATAAAAAACCCTAAACACTCAACTCCAAAACTACTAGAACTAATATCTGAATTCAGCAAAGTTGCAGGATACAAAATTAATACACAGAAATCTGTTGCTTTCCTATACACTAATAAACTAGCAGAAAGAGAAATCAGGAAAACAATTCTATTCACAAGTGTATCAAAAAGAATAAAATACCTAGGAATAAACCTAACCAAGGAAGTGAAAGAACTATACCCAGAAAACTACAAGACACTCCTAAGAGAAATTAAAGAGGATACGAACAAATGGAAATTCATCCCATGTTCTTGGCTAGGAAGAATTAATATTGTCAAAATGGCCATCCTACCTAAAGCAAGCTACAGATTCAATGCAATCCCTATCAAAATACCAACAGCATTCTTCAACGAGCTGGAACCAATAGTTCTAAAATTCACATGGAACCACAAAAGACCCCGAATAGCCACAACAATCCTGAGAAGAAAGAGTAAAGTATAGGGGATATCACTTACCAACTTCAAGGTCTACTACAAAGCCACAGTAATCAAGACAACTTGGTACTGGCACAAGAACAGACCCACAGACCAGTGGAACAGAATAGAGAGTCCAGATATTAACCCAAACATATATGGTCAATTAATATACGATAAAGTAGCCATGGATATACAATGGGAAAATGACAGCCTCTTCAACAGCTGGTGTTGGCAAAACTGGACAGCTACATGTAAGAGAACGAAACTGAATCATTGTCTAACCCCATACACAAAAGTAAATTCGAAATGGATCAAAGAACTGAATGTGAGTCATGAAACCATAAAACTCTTAGAAAAAAACATATGCAAAAATCTCTTGGACATAAACATGAGCAACTTCTTCATGAACATATCTCCCAGGACAACAGAAACAAAAGCAAATATGAACAAGTGGGACTATATCAAGCTGAAAAGCTTCTGTACAGCAAAGGACACCATGAGTAGACAAAAAGGCATCCTACAGTATGGGAGAATATATTCATAAATGACATATATGATAAAGGGTTGACATCCAAAATATATCAAGAGCTCACGCACGTGAACAAACCAAAAGCAAATAATACAATTAAAAAATGGGCAGAAGATCTGAACAGACACTTCTCCAAAGAAGAAATTCAGAGGGCCAACAGACACATGAAAAGATGGTCCACATCACTAATCATCTGGGAAATGCAAATTAAAACCACAATGAGATATCACCTCACACCAGTAAGGATGGCCATGATCCAAAAGACTAAGAACAACAAATGCTGGCGAGGATGCAGAGAAAGGGGAACCCTCCTACACAGTTGGTGGGAATGTAAGCTTGTTCAACCATTATGGAAAGCAATATGGAGGTTCCTCAAAAAACTAAAAATAGAAATACCATTTGACCTGGGAATCCTACTCCTTGGAATTTACCCAAAGAATATAATTTCTCAGATTCAGAAAGTCATATGCAGTCCTATGTTTATTGCAGCATATTTACAATAGCCAAGATATGGAGGCAACCTAAGTGTCCATCAGTAGATGAATGGATAAAGAAGATGTGGTACATACACACAATGGAATACTCTTCAGCCATAAGAAAGAAAACAAATCCTACCATTTGCAACAACATGGGTGGAGCTGAAGGATATTATGCTCAGTGAAATAAACCAGGCAGAGAAAGACAAGTGCCAAATGATTTCCCTCATTTGTGGAGTATAACAACGCAGCAAAATTGAAGGAACAAAATAGCAGCAGACTCAGAGGCTCCAAGAAGGAACTAGTGGTTACCAAAGGTGAGGGGTGTGGGAGGGCGGGTGGAGAGGGTGGGAGAAGGGGATTGTGGGGTACTCTGTTTAGTACACATGGTGTGGGGGGGTCACGGGGGATACAGTGTAGCACAGAGAAGGCAAACAGTGAATCTGTAGCATCTTAACTACACTGATGGACAGTGACTGCATTGGGGTATGGGTGTGGACTTGATAATATGGGTAAAAGTAGTAACCACATTGTTTTCTCATGTGAAACCTTTATATCAATAATACCATATATAAAGGCTGTCGGACTCACCAAAAGAGCATGGCTATCAACTTGTCCTGCTAAATTGTCAAATTCGTACTTGGGAGATTTGCAAAGAAACAGAGTTCTACTGTATATAGAATAGCAATTACACTGCCACATCTAATGTCAATTTGTAACAAAAGTAAACATTAGCAGATATTGTGGCAGTCCAGTTACTGCAGTTCTTTTACATTATTTTGTTCTATAAATAACTGGTGATAGTATTCTAATAGCACAGGAAAAACAGTAAGAAACCAGAGTAGCATGAAACAGTGGAGACTGAAGCATAACTACATAAAATTTCATCATGGGTAATGTAAGTCTGGGGAGAGGAAATCCCAGAGCAAAATACCTCTCAAAACCGAAATCAGTCAAAGGGAGAAATAACGTTTAAAATCTGTTTATTGCTTACAAATTGCAGTCCAGGCCCTTCTCTCTTTCCTTCTCCAGCAGAAGCAAAACCCGCTGTCACCCTCTCAGCTCTCAGGTAGAGATAAGCCCTCCTTCCCTAGGTAATTACCAATTGATATGGAGATGAATTTCTCTCCATCCCTGAGGAACGATGCAAATGCACTGAAGCCATATCTCTTTCCACCTCTGAACACCTATTGATATGCAGATTACTAAAGCCAGGTGGGATATTCGGGAAATATTACAATTTTACCCACAGTAATAATACAAATTCCCAGAATAGTACAATTTTACTGAATTTAATCAATTATTAAAAGGAATTATAAAGGAGGAACCAGATATCTTAATACATCAGAGCGTTCTTGTGGTGTAAGAGTATGATAAAATGAGCACATCTTTTTGTGTTAATACTGACTAATCAATTGTAATTGGTGTAATTACCACTTCACTATTTTCTCATAGTAGTCATTGCTGAATGCGTAATTACAGCACAGGATATAATTTATTCTTTGGCAATATGTCAATTGCAGTCCCAGCATTTTCAATAATGTTTCCCTTCATAGAATTCCTATGTATTGTAAAGTGCAGTGTAAGCCCATCTTTTCCAGGGTTAAAAACTTGGTAATTCAATGAGTACTGAATGTTATTTCTAAACTACATCTAGTTGAGGAAAGGACATTTTGAAAAACAAGGCATCAAGGTCAAAAAGTGCCATAGGCAATCAGCAATATAGATGCCAATATCTCCAATGCTTTTCCACACAACCTCCTTCCCTCAAAAGCTGCCAGAGGAATCATTGCCTTACCAAAATATTTTGCACATACACTTTGACGCTGTGGACTTTTTGAGGCAATCACTCTACATTGCTAACCACTTTTTTCCCCTTCATTTACATCCTCATATTGGTTATTTGTGTGTGTGTTTTTTTTAATGTTAGCCACTTTAATGTTGAATTTAGACTGACAGTGCTTTGTTATCTGTTTTCCAAGTTTTAAATTTCTGAACTTTGCTCATGGTACTTTTAAACTGAAGAAGAGTGATGTGCTTACCTGAGAGCCATTTGGTAGTATAATGTTTGGTGATTTATTTAAAAAGTGGCATTAAGTACAAAGTATATAAAGTAAGATATTTTGGACCAGTGAAAACAAAACAAAAAATTCAAATGGTGTCACAATTTCTTTGTGACCTGAAACAGCACTCTGCAAAATTTCTAACTGTGGACCACCTCTGCAAAGCACCTGTGCCCGCCAGTGTACTACTATACAAGGCACCCAGTAATATGCTCCATTAGCCAGGCGTGTATCCTGCCAAAACATGGTTACCACCAGCATCATTGCCTTTTGATTGGTATTCATTATTAACGTTTAACTGTCTAAACTAGTAAACTACTAGAACTAATATCTGAATTCAGCAAAGTTTGCAGGATACAAAATTCATACACAGAAATCTGTTCCTTTCCTATACACTAACAAACTAGCAGAAAGAGATATCAGGAAAACAATTCCATTCACAGTTGCATCAAAAAGAATAAAATACCTAGGAATAAACCTAACCAACGAAGTGAAAGACCTATACTCTGAAAACTACAACACACACATGAGAGAAATTAAAGAAAATACCAATAAATGGAAACACATCTCAGGCTCATAGAGAGAAAGAATTAATATTGTCAAAATCAACAGATTCAATACAATCCCTATCAAAATGCCAATAGCATTCCTCAATGAACTAGAGCAAATAGTTCTAAAATTCATATGGAACCATAAAAGACCCCAAATAGCCAAAGCAATCCTGAGAAGGAAGAATAAAGCAGGGGGGATTATGCTCCCTGACTTCAAGCAATACTACAAAGCTACTGTAATCAAGACAATTTGGTACTGGCACAAGAACAGACCCATAGAACAGTGGAACAGAATAGAGAGCTCAGATATAACTCCAAGCCATATGGTCACTTAATATACAAAAACGGAGCCACAGATATACAATGGAGAAATGACAACCTCTACAACAGCTGGTGTTGGCAAAACTGGACAGCTACATGTAAGAGAATGAAACTGGATTACTGTCTAACCCCATACACCAAAGTGAACTCAAAATGGATCAAAGACCTGAATGTAAGTCATGAAACCATAAAACACTTAGAAAAAATGTAGGGAAAAATCTCTTGGATATGAGCAACTTCTTCATGAACATGTCTCCCCAGACAAGGGAATAAAAGCAAAAATGAACAAATGGGACTATATCAAACTAAAAAGCTTCTGTACATCAAGGGATACCATCAGTCAAACAAAAAGACTTTCTAGAGTATAGGAGAATATATTCATCAATAACATATCCAACAAGGGGTTGACATCCAAATTATAAAAAGAGCTCACGCACCTCAACAAACAAAAAGCAAATAAGCCAATTAAAAAATGGGCAGAAGATCTAAACAGACACTTCTCCAAAGAACAAATTCAGATGGCCAACAGGCACATCAAAAGATGCTCCATATCACTAGTCATCAGAGAAATGCAAACTAAAACCACAATGAGACATCAACTCACACCACTTAGGATGGCCGCCATCCAAAAGAAAAACAACAACAAATGTTGGCGAGGATGTGGAGAATGGGGAACCCTCCTGCACTGCTGGTGGGAATGTAAATTAGTTCAACCATTGTGGAAAGCAGTATGGAGGTTCCTCAAAAAACTCAAAATAGTAATACCATTTGACCCAGAAATTCCATTCCTAGTAATTTACCCTAAGAATGCAGCAGGCCATTTGAAAAAGATATATGCACCCCTATGTTTATCGCAGCACTATTTACAATAACCAAGAAATGGAAACAACCTAAGTGTCCATCAGTAGATGAGCGGATAAAGATGTGGTATATATACACAATGTAATATTATTCAGCCATAAGAAGAAAACAAATCCTACATTTGCAACAACATGGATGGAGCTAGAGGGTATTATGCTCAGTGAAATAACTCAGGCAGAGAAAGACAAGTACCAAATGATTTCACTCATATGTGGAGTGTAAGAACAAAGAAAAAACTGAAGGAACACAACAGCAGCAGACTCACAGAACCCAAGAATGGACTAACAGTTACCAAAGGGAAAGGGACTGGGGAAGATGGGTGGGAAGGGAGGGATGAGGGGCAAAAAGGCTATTACAGTTAGCACACATATTGTAGCGGGGGTGGGGGTGGGGTGGGGGGATACGGGGAAGGCAGTATAACACAGAGAAGACAAGTAGTGATTCTATAACATCCTACGCTGATGGACTGACTGCAATAGGGTATATGGTGGGGACTTTATAACAGGGTGACTCCAGTAACCATAATGTTGCTTATGTAATTGTATATTAATAATAGCAAAATAAAATAAAATAAAATTCATATGGAACCACGAAAGACCCCAAAGTGCCAAAGCAATCCTGACAAGGAAGAATAAACCTGGGGGGATTATTCTCCCCAACTTAAAGCTCTACTACAAAGCCACAGTAATCAAGACAATTTTGTACTGGCACAAGAACAGACCCATAAACCAATGGAACACACTAGAGAGCCCTGATATAAACCCAACTATATATGGTCAATTAATATATGATAAAGGAGCCATGGACAGACAATGGTGAAACGACAGCCTCTTCAACAGCTGGTGTTGGCAACACTGGACAGCTACATGCAAGAGAATGAAACTGGATTATTGTTTAACTCCATACACAAAAGTAAACTCGAAATGGATGAAAGACCTGAATGTAAGTCATGAAACCATAAAACTCTTAGAAGACAACATAGGCAAAAATCTCCTAAATATAAGCATAAGCAACTACTTCCTGAACGCAAGCTCCTCAAGCAAGGGAAACAAAAGCAAAAATGCACCCATGGGACTACATCAAACTAAAACGTTTGTGTTTGGGAAAGGACACCATCAACAGAACACAAAGGTATCCTACAGTATAGGCGAATATATTTGTAAATGACATATCTGACAAGGGGTTAACATTCGAAATATATAAATAACTTACACACGTCAAAAAGCAAATAACCCGATTGAAAAATGGGCAGAGGATATGAAGAGACAGTTCTCCAAAGAAGAAATTCTGATGACCAACAGACACATGAAAGGATTCTCCACATCACTAATCATCAGGGAAATTAAATTAAAACCACAATGAAATATCACCTCACACCAGTAGGGATGGCCAGCATCCAAAAGACTAAGAACAACAAATGCTGGCGAGGATGCGGAGAAGGGAGAACCCTCCTACACTGCTGGTGGGAATGTAAGCTAGTTCAACCATTGTGGAAAGCAATATGGAGGTTCCTCGAAACACTAAAAATAGAAATACCATTCAACCCAGAAATCCCACTCCTTGGAATTTACCCGAAGAATCCTACTTCTCAGATTCAAAAAGACATATATACCCATATGTTTATCGCAGCACGTTTTACAATAGCCAAGATATGGAAGCAACCTAAGTGTCCATCAGTAGATGAATGGATAAAGAAGAGGTGGTACATATACACCATGGGATACTATTGAGCCATGAGAAAGAAACAAATCCTACCATTTGCAACAACAAGAATGGAGCTGGAGGAAATTATGCTCAGTGAAATAGGCCAGGTGGATAAAGACAAGTGCCAAATGATTTCCCTCATTTGTGGAGTATAACAACGAAGCAAAACTGAAGGAACAAAACACCGGCAGCCTCACAGACTCCAAGAAGGAACCAGTGGTTACCAAAAGGGAGGGGTGTGGGAAGGAGGAGAAGGGAATTGAGGGGTATCATGTTTAGTACACATGGTTTGGGGCATCACGGGGAAAACAGTGTAGCACAGAGAAGGCAAATAGTAATCTGTGGCATCTTACAACACTGATGGACAGTGACTGCATTAGGGTATGGGTGGGGACTTGATAATATGGGTAAATGTAGTAACCACATTGTTTTTTAATGTGAAACCTTCATAAGAGTGTATATCAATAATACCTTAATGAAAAGTTAAAAGAAAAAAATTAATGTCTGAGATGAGCCAGGTAACATAAAGATGAGTAATAGATGGCTAGCCATACCAAATAACCAGATAATAAAGAAATTCACACATATAGGCACTAGTGCAGAATTGGATCTAAATCAGATTGAAGGAAAAAACTGAAAGTAGAAAAATAGACCTAAATGTACATAAAATTTAGCATTTATTAAAAAATCCTTTTCAAATCAGTGCGTAAAGGTAGAATACTCAAAAGAAATGATGTTGTGTGAAACTATAAGGCCATTGTGAAAAAATATATAACCTCAATCTTTTCTTTATATCTCTGTATAACCATAAATTCTAGATAAATTAAAAATTATAAAGAATAAAACCACTAAAAGCACTAAAACAAAGTCTGCATGCATTATTTTAACTTCTTGGAATGGTGAATGCCTTTTTAAAGGCATATCTAAACACCTAGCAACCATAAAAGAAAACTAATAAATTCAACTGTTTAAAAGGTTACAAACCAAAGTTATATTCATATTAGCTTTTGGACAAATAACTGGTTTTTTTTCTATTATTAATATATACAATTACATCAGCAACATTATGGTTACTAGGCTCCTCCTTTTATCAAGTCCCCACCACATACCCCATTACAGTCACTGTCCATCACCATAGAAGGATGTTATAAAATCACTACTTGTCTTCTCTGTATTATACTGCCTTCTCCATATCCCCCTACCCCATCCCCACCCCCGCTACATTATGTGTGCTAATTGTAATAGCCCTTTTTCCCCCTTATCCCTCCCTTCCCACCCATCCTCCCCAGTCCCTTTCCCTTTGGTAACTGTTAGTCTATTCTTGGGTTCTGTGAATCTACTGCTGTTTTCTTCCTTCAGTTTTTTCTTTATTCTTATACTCCACAGATGAGTGAAATCATTTGATACTTGTCTTTCTCTGCCTGGCTTATTTCACTGAGCATAATATCCTCTAGCTCCATCCATGTTGTTGCAAATGGTAGGATTTGTTTTCTTCTTATGGCTGAATAATATTCCATTGTGTATATATATCACATCTTTATCCACTCATCTACTGGTGGACACTTAGGTTGCTTCCATTTCTTGGCTATTGTAAATAGTGCTGCAATAAACATAGGGGTGCATATATCTTTTTCAAACTGGGCTGCTGCATTCTCAGGGTAAATTCCTAGGAGTGGAATTCCTGGGTCAAATGGTGTTTCTATTTTGAGTTTTTTGAGGAACCTCCATACTGCTTTCCACAATGGTTGTACTAATTTACATTCCCACCAGCACTGTGGGAGGATTCCCCATTCTCCACATCCTCGCCAACATTTGTTGTTGTTTGGTCTTTTGGATGGCGGCCATCCTAACTGGTGTGAGTTGATATCTCATTGTGGTTTTAATTTGCAGTTCTCTGATGACTAGTGATATGGAACATCTTTTCATGTGCCTGTTGGCCATCTGAATTTGTTCTTTGGAGAAGTGTCTGTTTAGCTCTTCTGCCCATTTTTTAATTGGCTTATTTGCTTTTTGTTTTTTGAGGTGCGTGAGCTCTTTTTATAATTTGGATGTCAACCCCTTATCGCATATGTCATTTATGAATATATTCTCCCATTCTATAGGATATCTTCAAATAACTGGTTTTAAAGAAATGTATTAGTCTTTTAAATCATGCAGAAAACAAATACTGACATTACAAACCAAAGGTACAGTGATACCACCTTTTATAATTGCCCTTATATTAACCTTTGCTGAGAACTTTATTTCTTCATATGGCTTCAACTTACTGTCTACTTCCCATTCATTTCAACTTGCAGGACTCCCTCTAGCATTTCTTGCAAGGCAAACCTAGTAATAATGAACTCCCTAAGCTTTTTAAAAATAAATAATGTTTTGATTTCTCCCTCAATTTTGAAGGACAGTTTTCCCAGGTAAGAGAATCTTGGTTGGCAATTTTTATCTTTCAGCACTTCAAATATATTGGCTTATTGCCTTCTGGCCTCCAAAGTTTCCAGTGAGAAATTTGGACTTATTGGCGATACCTTGTATGTGTCAAACCACTTGTCTCTTGCTGCTTTCAACATACTCTCTGTCTTTATCTTCTGACAATTTGATTATAATGTGCCTTGATGTGTATCTTTTTGAGTACATTATACTTAGAGTTCATTTAGCTTCCTGGATGTTTATGTCTTTTAAATTTGGGATGTTTGGGGCTAATTTTTCTTCAAATAATATATCTCTCCCCTTTTGTTTCTCTTCTTCTGGGATTCCTACAATGTTTATTTGGGTCCAATTAATAGGTAATTGGTATATTACCTTAGACTCTATTCAGCTTTCCTTTTTTTCTTTCTGTTCCTCAGACATGATAATTTCCATTGTTACATTTTCAGGTTCACTGATTCTTTCCTCTGCCTGGTTAAATCTGCTATTGAATCCCCCTGGTGAATTTTATATTTCATTTATTGTAATTTTCAGCTTCAGAATTTCTTTTTGGTTTCACTTTATGTTTTCTATCTCTTTGATATTTTCATTTTGTTCATATGCTGTGTTCTTGATATTATCCACATCTCTCTTTGAGTATCTTTAAGACAGTTGTTCAAAAATCTTTGTCTTAGTTTGCTATCAAGTCTTTCTCAAGGACACTTTCTGTTAATTTATTTACTTTCAGTGGGTCATACTTCCTGTTTCTTTTCATGCCTTGTGTTTTTTTTATTGAAAATTGGACCTTTGGGTCTAAAAATGTGGTATCTCTAGAAATCAGATTCTCCTCCTTCCCAAGTGTTTCTGTTTCTTTGTTTTTATTTTCATTTTTCTTTTTGTTATAGATTATCTATGCTGGCGATAAATCTAAGATGTAAGCTTAGGGTCTCCTCCAATCTTTTCTGAACCTGCACCTTTCCCTGGGCAGGCACAGTGAGTTTATTTATTGCCTCATATATATTGTTGCCTTGGAATATCATAGTTCTTAAATTTCCTTAAATGTCCTAGTATGACACCCAAAAGGGGAAATTGAAAAATAAAAAGTAAAAACAAGCATCAGCCTTTTAAATACCCTGAAATTCACTTCAGCCAGAACAGGAGAGACTTGTAACAGTGGGAGTGGAAAGTGGGAGTGGGGTATAATGGCTGACCACCTGTGTGCCTGTCCCTCCATGATCAAAAGCAGCAATCATCAATCACAACACAGATCCCCATATTTAAAGGACAACAACCTTATTGCCCACCCTGACTCCCACAAACTGCATGCAAACTGCTCCTGGAATACATGCACAGCTGTATGCTCTGGGACCAGGATATGGGGGATGGGTAGCTGCTACAGAGCTAAGAGCTTAAATTGACCAAAATTAACTGCAGTTTGCTGTCCAAGCCTTCCTCTGGAAGTTACAAGCCTTCCAATAGACACCAGACTTCCAAAATAGATGTACCAGACACATTTTGCCAGTACAATCGTTGTCTAGGTAGGGAGACAAATTCCTGATGCTTTGTATTCCACCATCTTCCCAGAATCCTCCATCCAGTACATCACTTTTTATTCTATGAGTTTTGTCAATATAAAAATAATAATAATCAGTATTGCAGAAGATTTGGGGGGAAATCAACTTTCATAATGTTGACGGTAATATTGGAGCAAAAAGTACTATGAATTGCTATAGTCTTTTGAGGACGCAATTTGATAACACCTCTAAAAATTTTTTTAATACCTATACTCTTTGATCCAAAAATGAACTCTAGTGCTTGCTTCAGCAACACATATACTAAAATTGGCACTATACAGACAAGATTAGCATTGCCCCTGCACAAAGATGACACACAAATTCCTGAAGCATTCCATATTTATAAAGAAGCAATGTATGCACACTGTGTTTTTAAACTCTCTGAGGATAATAGCCACTTAATTTTTTAAAATTTCTTCAAGAAAGTTTTTATTTATACATTTTCTTTTTATATATATCGACACATATATCTCTTATTTATTTATTATATACTTTATTTTGGTATCATTAATCTACAATTATATGTGCAACGTTATGGTTATTAAACTACCCCCTTCATCAGGTCCCCCGCACCAACCCCATTACAGTCACTGTCCATCAGCGTTGTGAGATGCTATAGAATCATTACTTGTCTCCTCTGAGTTGTACAGCCCTCCCCCAGCCCCCAACATTACATCTGCTAATCGTAATGCCCCTTTTCCCTTTGACCCTCCCCACCAATCCTCCTCAGTTCCTTTCCCTTTGGTAACTATTAGTCCCTTCTTGGGTTCTGTAAGTTTGCTGCTGTTTCGTTCCTTGAGGTTTTTTTTATAATTTCTTTTGATATCATTAATCTACAATTACATGTGCAATATTATGGTTATTAAACTACCCCCTTCATAAGGTCCCCCCACGAACCCCATTAAAGTCACTGTCCATCAGCCTAGTGAGATGCTATAGAATCACTACTTGTCTGAGTTCTACAGCCCTTCCCGTGCCCCCCAACATTACATCTGATAATCGTAATGCCTCTTTTTCCCCTTTGTCCCTCCCTTCCCGCCCATTTTCCCCAGTCCCTTTCCCTTTGGTAACTATTAGTTCGTTCTTGAGTTCTATGAGTCCTCTGCTGTTTTGTTCCTTCGGTTTTTTTCTTTGTTCCTACACTCCACAGATGAGTGAAATCATTTGATACATGTCTTTCCCCACCTGGCTTATTTCACTGAGCCTAATACCCTCTAGCTCCATCCATGTTGTTGCAAATGGTAGGATTTGTTTTCTTCTCATGGCTGAATAATATTCCATTGTGTATATATACCACATCCATTCTTTATCCATTCATCTACTGGTGGACACTTAGGTTGCTTCCATTTCTTGGCTATTGTAAATAGTGCTGCGATAAACATAGGGGTGCATCTGTCTTTATCAAACTCGGCTGCTGCATTCTTAGGGTAAATTCCTAGGAGTGGAATTCCTGGGTCAAATGGTATTTCTATTTTGAGTTTTTTGAGGAACCTCCATACTGCTTTCCACAATGGTTGAACTAATTTGCATTCCCACCAGCAGTGTAGTAGGGTTCCCTTTTCTCCACATCCTCGCCAACATTTGTTGTTTGTGTTTTGGATGTTGGCCATCCTCACTGGTGTGAGGTGATATCTCATTGTGGTTTCAATCTGCATTTCTCTGATGATTAGCTATGTGGATCATCTTTTAATGTGCCTGTTGGCTGTCTGAGTTTCTTTTTGGGAAGTGTCTATTCATATCCTCTGCCCATTTCTTAATTGGATTATTTGCTTTTTGTTTATTGAAGTATGAGCGTTCTTTATATTTTTTGGATGTCAACCCCTTATCAGATACGTCATTTATGAATATATTGTCCCATACTGTAGGATGTCTTTTTGTTCTACCGATGGTGTCCTTTGCTGTACAGAAGCTTTTCAGCTAGATATAGTTCCACTTGTTCATTTTTGCTTTTGTTTCCCTTGCCTGGGGAGATATGTTCATGAAGAAGTCGCTCATGTTTATGTCCAAGAGATTTTTGCGTATGTTTTTTTCTAAGAGTTTTATGGTTTCATGACTTACATTCAGGTCTTTGATCCACCTTGAGTTTACCTTTGTGTATGGGGCTAGACAGTAGTCCAGTTTCATTCTCTTACATGTAGCTGTCCAGTTTTTCCAACACCAGTTGCTGAAGAGGCTGTCATCTCCCCATTGTATATCCAAGGCTCCTTTATCAAATATTAATTGGCTGTATATGTTTGGTTTAATGTTTGGATTTTCTGTTCTGTTCCACTGGTCTGTGGGTCTGTTTTTGTGTCAGTACCAAATTGTCTTGATTAGTGTGTTTTTGTAGTAGAGCTCAAAGTCAGGGAGCATAATTCCCTGTTTTATTCCTTCTTCTCAGGATTGGTTTGGCTAATCGGGGTCTTTCGTGGTTCCATAAAAATTTTAGAATTATTTGTTCCAGTTCATTGAAGAAGGCTGTTGGTATTTTGATAGGGATTGTGTTGAATCTGTAGATTGCTTTAGGTAGTATAGCCATTTTGACAATATTTATTCTTCCCAGCCAAGAGCATGGGATGAATTTCCATTTGTTAGTGTCCTCTTTAATTTCTCTTAGGAGTGTCTTGTAGTTTTCAGAGTATAGGTCTTTCACTTCCTTCATGTTAGGTTTTTTCCTAGGTATTTTATTCTTTTTGATGCAGTGTGAATGGAATTCTTTTTCTGATTTCTCTTTCTGTTAGTTCATCGTTAGTGTATAGGAAAGCAACAGATTTCTGTGTGTTAATTCCTGTAACTTTGCTGAATTCAGGTATTAGTTCTAGTAGTTTTGGAGTGTATTCTCTAGGGTTTTTTTATGTACAATATCATGTCATCTGCAAGTAGTGACAATTTGACTTCTTCCTTACCAATCTGGAGGCCTTTTATTTCTTTGTGTTGTCTGATTGCCGTGGCTAGGACCTCCAGAACTATATTGAATAAAAGTGGGGAGAGTGGGCATCCTTGTCTTGTTCCTTATCTTAAAGGAAAAGCTTGCAGCTTCTCACTGTTAAGTACAATGTTGGTTGTGGGTTTGTCATATATGGCCTTTATTATGTTGAGGTATTTGCCCTCTATACCCATTTTGTTGAGAGTTTTTCTCATGAATGGATACTGAGTTTTGTCAAATCCTTTTTCAGCACCTATGGAGATGATCATGTGGTTTTTGTCCTTATTTTTATTGATGTAGTGGATGATGTTGATGGATTTTTGAATGTTGTACCATCCTTGCATCCCTGGCATGAATCCCACTTGATCATGATGGATGATCTTTTTGATGTATTTTTGAATTTCGTTTGGTTATATTTTGTTGAGTATTTTGGCATCTATGTTCATCAGGGTATTGGTCTGTAATTGTCTTTTTTTGTGTTGTCTTTGCTTGGTTTTGTTATTAAAATGATGTTGGTCTCGTAAAATGACTTTGGAAGTATTCCCTCCTCTTCTACTTTTTGGAAAACTTTAAGGAGGATGGGTATTAGGTCTTCACTAAATGTTTGATAAAATTCAGCGGTGAAGCCATCTGTTCCAAGGGTTTTGTTCTAAGGTAGTTTTTTGATTACCAGTTCAATTTCTTTCCTCATGATTGGTCTATTCAGATTTTCTGTTTCTTCCAGGGTCAGCCTTGGAAGGTTGTATTTTTGTGGAAAGTTATCCATTTCTTCTAGGTTATCCAGTTTGTTACCATATAATTTTGCTTTGCTCGTAATTTTTTGTATTTCTGTGGTGTCCGTAGTGATTTTTCCTTTCTCATTTCTGATTCTGTTTATGTGTGTAGACTCTCTTTTTTTCTTGGTAAGTCTGGCTAGGGGTTTATCTATTTTGTTTATTTTCTCAAAGAACCATCTCTGCTTTAATTGATTCTATTGTTTTATTCTTCTCAATTTTATTTATTTCTGCTTTAATCTTTATTATGTCCCTCCTTCTACTGACTTTGGGCCTCATTTGTTCTTCCTTTTCTCATTTTATTAATTGTGAGTTTAGGCTGTTCATTTGGGATTGTTCTTCTTTCCTGAGGTAGGCCTGTATTGCAGTATATTTCCCTCTTAGCATGGCCGTCGCTGCATCCCACAGATTTTGCGGTGTGGAATTCTTGTTGTCATTTCTCTCCATATATTGCTTGATCTCTGTTTTTATTTGGTGATTGATCCATTGATTATTTAGGAGAATGTTATTAAGCCTCCATGTGTTTGTGGGCTTTTTTGTTTTCTTTGAGTAATTTATTTCTAGTTTCATACCTTTGTGATCTGAGAAGCTGGTTGGTACAATTTTTTTCCTTTTGAACTTAGTGAGGTTCTTTTTGTGGCCTAGTATATGATCAATTCTTGAAAATGTTCCATGTGCACTTGAGAAGAATGTGTATCCTGTTGCTTTTGGATGGAGTGTTCCGTAGATGTCATTTAGGTCTGTTTGTTCTAATATGTTGTTCAGTGCCTCTGTCTCTTGATTTATTTTCTGTCTGGTTGATCTGTCCTTTGGAGTGAGTGGTGTGTTGAACTCTCCGAAAATGAATGCATTGATTCTATTTACTCCTTTAATTCTGTTAATATTTGTTTCACATATGTAGGTGATCCTGTGTTGGGTGCATAGATATTTATAAGAGTTATATCCTCTTGACATTACATAATGATAAAGGGGTCAGTCCAACAAGAAGATATAACCATTATAAATATATATGCACCCAACACAGGAGCGCCAGCATATGTGAGACAAATACTAACAGAATTAAAGGAGGAAATAGACAGCAATGCATTCATCTTAGGAGACTTCAACACACCACTCACTCCAGAGGACAGATCAACCAGACAGAAAATAAGTAAAGACACAGAGGCACTGAACAACACACTAGAACAGATGGACCTAACAGACATCTACAGAACTCTACACCCAAAAGCAACAGGATACACATTCTTCTCAAGTGCACATGGAACATTTTCCAGAATAGACCACATACTAGGCCACAAAAAGAACCTCAGTGAATTAAAAAATATTGAAATCCTACCAACCAACTTCTCAGATCACAAAAGTATAAAACTAGAAATAAATTTTAGAAAGAAATCAAAAAGGCTCACAAACACATGGAGACTTAACAACATTCTCCTAATTAATCAATGGGTTAACGACCAAATCAAAACAGAAATCAAAGAATATATGGAGACTAATGACAACAACAACACAAAGCCACAACTTCTGTGGGACGCAGCAAAGGCAGTTCTAAGAGGAAAGTATATTGCAATCCAGGCCTATTTAAAGAAGGAAGAACATTCCCAAATGAATAGTCTAAAGACACAATTACTGAAATTGGAAAAAGAAGAACAAATGAGGCCCAAAGTCACCAGAAGGAGGGACATAATAAAGATTAGAGAAGAAATAAATAAAATTGAGAAGAATAAAACAATAGAAAAAATCAATAAAACCAAGAGCTGGTTCTTTGAAAAAATAAACAAAATAGATAAACCCCTAGCCAGACTCATTAAGAGAAAAAGAGAATCTACAGACATAAACACAATCAGAAATGAGAAAGGAAAAATCACGACGGACCCCACAGAAATACAAAGAATCATAAGAGAATATTATGAGAATCTATATGCTAACAAGCTGGAAAACATAGAAGAAATGGACAACTTCTTAGAAAAATACAACCTTCCAAGACTGACCAAGCAAGAAACAGAAAAACTAAACAGACCAATCACCAGCGACGAAATCGAATTGGTAATCAAAAAACTACCCAAGAACAAAACCCCTGGGCCTGATGGATTCACCTCTGAATTCTACCAGACATATAGAGAAGAAATAACACCGATTCTCCTTAAAGTTTTCCAAAAAATAGAAGAGGAGGGAATACTTCCAAACTCATTCTATGAAGCCAGCATCACTCTAATACCAAAACCGGGCAAAGACCTCACCAAAAAAGAAAATTACAGACCAATATCCCTGATGAACGTAGATGCAAAAATACTCAACAAAATATTAGCAAACCGAATTCAAAAATACATCAAGAGGATCATACACCATGATCAAGTGGGATTCATCCCAGGGATGCAAGGATGGTACAACATTCGAAAATCCATCAACATCATCCACCACATCAACAAAAAGAAGAACAAAAAGCACATGATCATCTCCATAGATGCTGAAAAAGCATTTGACAAAATTCAGCATCCATTCCTGATTAAACCTCTCAACAAAATGGGTATAGAGGGCAAGTACCTCAACATCATAAAGGCTATATATGACAAACCCACAGCTAACATCATACTTAACGGCGAGACGCTGAAAGCTTTTCATCTAAGATCGGGAACAAGACAGGGATGCCCACTCTCTCCACTGTTATTCAACATAGTACTGGAGGTCCTAGCCACAGCAATCAGACAAAACAAAGACATACAAGGCATCCAGATTGGTAAAGAAGAAGTCAAATTGTCACTATTTGCAGATGACATGATACTGTACATAAAAAACCCTAAAGATTCCATTCCAAAACTACTAGAACTAATATCTGAATTCAGCAAAGTTGCAGGATACAAAATTAACACACAGAAATCTGTTGCTTTCCTATACACTAATGATGAACTAACAGAAAGAGAAATCAGAAAAACAATTCCATTCACAATTGCATCAAAAAGAATCAAATACCTAGGAATAAACCTAACGAAGGAAGTGAAAGACCTGTACTCTGAAAACTACAAGACACTCCTAAGAGAAATTAAAGAGGACACTAACAAATGGAAATGTATCCCATGCTCTTGGCTAGGAAGAATAAATATTGCCAAATGGCTATACTACCTAAAGCAATCTACAGATTCAATGCAATCCCTATCAAACTACCATAGCTTTCTTCAATGAACTGGAACAAATAATTCTAAAATTCATATGGAACCACAAAAGACCCCGAATAGCCAAATTAATCCTGAGAAGGAGGAGTAAAACAGGGGGAATTACACTCCCTGACTTCAAGCTCTACTACAAAGCCACAGTAATCAAGACAATTTGGTATTGGCACAAAAACAGACCCACAGACCAATGGAACAGAATAGAAAATCCAAACATTAACCCAAACATATACAGTCAATTAATATTTGATAAAAGTGCGTTGGATATACAATGGGGAGATGACAGCCTCTTCAGCAGCTGGTGTTGGAAAAACTGGACAGCTATATGTAAGAGAATGAAACTGGACTACTGTCTAGCCCCATACACAAAGGTAAACTCAAGGTGGATCAAAGACTTGAATGTAAGTCATGAAACCATAAAACTCTTAGAAAAAAACATAGGCAAAAATCTCTTGGACATAAACATGAGCAACTTCTTCATGAACATATCTCCCCGGGCAAGGGAAACAAAAGCAAAAATGAACAAGTGGGACTATATCAAGCTGAAAAGCTTCTGTACAGCAAAGGACACCATCAGTAGAACAAAAAGACATCCTACAGTATGGGAGAATATATTCATAAAAAACGTATCTGATAAAGGGTTGACATCCAAAATATATAAAGAACTCATGCACCTTAACAAACAGAAAGCAAATAATCCAATTAAGAAATGGGCAGAGGACATGAATAGACACTTCTCCAAAGAAATTCAGATGGCCAACAGGCACATGAAAAGATGCTCCACATCGCTAATCATCAGAGAAATGCAGATTAAAACCACAATGAGATATCACCTCACACCAGTGAGGATGGCCAACATCCAAAACACAAACAACAACAAATGTTGGCGAGGATGTGGAGAAAAGGGAACCCTCCTACACTGCTGGTGGGACTGCAAATTAGTTCAACCATTGTGGAAAGCAGTATGGAGGTTCCTCAAAAAACTCAAAATAGAAATACCATTTGACCCAGGAATTCCACTCCTAGGAATTTACCCTAAGAATGCAGCAGCCCAATTTGAAAAGGACAGATGCACCCCTATGTTTATTGCAGCACTATTTACAATAGCCAAGAAATGGAAGCAACCTAAGTGTCCATCAGTAGATGAATGGATAAAGAAGAAGTGGTACATATACACAATGGAATATTATTCAGCCGTAAGAGGAAAACAAATCCTACCATTTGCAACAACATGGATGGAGCTAGAGGGTATTATGCTCAGTGAAATAAGCCAAGCCGAAAAAGACAAGTATCAAATGATTTCACTCATGTGTGGAGTATAAGAACAAAGAAAAAATACTGAAGGAACAAAACAGCAGCAGACTCACAGAACCCAAGAACGGACTAATAGTTACCAAAGGGAAAGGGACTGGGGAAAATGGGCGGGAAGGGAGGGATAAGAGGGAAAAAGGGGCATTACGATTAGCAGGTGTAATGTTGGGGTGGCACGGGGAGGGCAGTACAACTCAGAGAAGACAAGTAGTGATTCTATGGCATCTCACTACGCTGATGGACAGTGATTGTAATGGGGTTGGTGGGGGGGGACCTGATGAAGGGGTAGTTTAATAATCGTAATATTGCACATGTAATTGTAAATTAATGATAATAAAATAAGTTATATAAAAAAAAAGAAAAGAAAATGCACCCATTAAAAAAAAAAGTTACATCCTCTTGTTGGACTGACCGTTTTATCATTATGTAATGTCCTTCTTTGTCTCTTTTGAGTTTCTTTGTTTTGAAGTCTATTTTCTCTCCAAGTACTGCAACTCCTGCTTTTTTCTCCCTGTTAGTTGCATGAAATATCTTTTTCCATCCCTTTACTTTCAGTCTGTGTATGTCTTTGGCTTGTAGGGAGCATATAGATGGGTCTTGTTTTTTTATCCATTCAGTAACTCTATGTCTTTTGATTGGTGCATTCAAACTATTTACATTTAGGGTGATTATTGGTAGGTATGTCCTTATTGCCATTGCCAGCTTTAGGTTCGTGGTTTCCAAAGGTTCAAGGGTAATTCCCTTACTATCTCACAGTCTAATTTAACTCACTTAGTATGCTATTACAAACACAACCTAAAGCTTCTTTTTTTTCCTCCTTTTTCTTCCACCTCCATTTTTTTATGTTATGAATCATATTCTGAACTCTTTGTCTATCCCTTGGGTGACCTCTATTTAGCCTTAGGAATACTTCCATCTATAGGAGTCCCTCCCAAATGCACTGTAGAGGTGGTTTGTGGGAGGTAAATTCTCTCAGCTTTTGCTTATCTGAAAATTGTTTAATCCTTCCTTGAAATTGAAATGATAACCTTGCCGGGTAGAGTATTCTTGGTTCAAGGCCCTTCTGCTTCATTGCATTAAATATATCATGCCACTCCCTTTTGGCCTGTAAGGTTTCTGTTGAGAAGTCTGATGATAGCCTGATGCATTCTCCTTTGTATGTGATCTTTTTTCTCTCTCTAGGTGCTTTTAAAAGTCTGTCTTTATCCTTGATCTTTGCCATTTTAATTTTTATATGTCTTGCCATTGTCTTCCTTGGGTCCCTTGTGTTGGGAGATCTGTGCACCTCCATGGCTTTAGAGACTATCTCCTTCCCCAGATTGGGGAAGTTTTCAGCAATTACCTCCTGATAACACTTTCTACCCCTTTTTCTCTCTCTTCTTCTTCTGGTACCCCTATAATGTGAATATTGTTCCATTTGAAGTGGTCTCACAGTTCTCTCAATATTCTTTCATTCTTAGAGATTCTTTTTTCTCTCTGTGCCTCAGCTTCTTTGTATTCCTCTTCTCTATTTCTGTTCTATTTTCTGTCTCTTCTACTACATCTACTCTGCTTTTAAATCCCTCCATTTTATGTTTCAGATATGGAATTTCTTAATGATTGAATCTCCAACTTAAATTCATTCCTGAGTTCTTGAATATTTTTCTGTACCTTCATAAGCATGTTTATAATTTTTATTTTGAATCCTCAGGAAGATTTGTGAGTTTAGTTTCATTTGGCCTTTTTCTGGTGTTAGTGAGATTTTGGTCTGAACCATGTTCTTTTGACGTTTCATATTTCTGTGTGGTGCCCACTAGTCCACAGAAACCCCAGTCTCGAGCAGCTCAGCCCCTAGAGTGAAGTTGGGGGTCATTGGGGAGCGGAGCTGGTGCCTGGGGGGAGGAAAGATCTGTTTTCTGATTACCATGTTCAGTTCCTGTCTCCAGCGCCAGAGCCAGTGGGCCAAGCACACACATGTAAGCCTCTGTGCTTTGCCTCTCTAGCTGTTGTATGCGGGCCCTCCCTCTCGCTGGCCTGACACCAGTGCAGTGACAGCTGATTTGTGAGCAGGTGCCTGCAGGCCAGTAGGAAGGCTTGGAAGGCTCTGTGTCACAGTGGGGGGCCTCGGAGCTGAGTCAGCAGCCAGGGGGATGGAGCACCTGATGCTCCTCAAAGTTCCCAACCAACTGGGCAGACACGCCCAGACAACCTTGTCCAGCTCTCCCTTCTCCCGCACAGCAAGCTCCGTTCAAACCCCACACCTTCAGCAACTGCTTGTTGCTAGGAAGCCTCTCAGACCACCCGCCCTTCCTCTGACACAGAGCAGCCAAGTGTGGATGCCGTCCTCCACAAACATTCCGAATATCAGTCTCCCAAGTCCTCCACCCATCCGAGCTCCCCAACATCCAGAGCACCACACAATATAGGCTTCCGCTCACAAAGCTGATCTCCAGGGCTAGGTGTTCAGCAGTCCCAGGATTCCACCCCCTCCCCTCTCTGTTTCTCTTTCTCCCGCTGGTGAGCTGGGGTGGGGGATGGGCTTGGGTCCCACTGGATTAAGGCTTTCTTACATTACCCTGTTTTGTGAGGTCTGCTCTGTTCATGAGGTCTGTATGCAGTCTGGTTCAGCCTTCTTTCTTCTTACTGTTTTAGGGTTAGTTGTATTAATTAACTGTATTTTTGTACGATTTGTGGATTTGGGAGTTCTCCGTGTCACCTCTCACACCCACATCTTGAATCCTACATGAATGCTTCTTAAGGAAAGTACTAGAAAGCTAATTGCAGCTAGCTGAGAGAACATTGGCAAACTAGCTAAAAGCCTGGCCATGAAATCAATCCAGATCTAAAACAAATATGAAACAAACATAAAGGCAGGAATAAGAAAAATAAAGGTGGGAATAAGGGTGACAGAATGTTACATGCCATTGAGACAGGGACCATGGGCTTAGACAGAGTAGGATCAGGGCCTCTGCATAAGTATGGCAAGATATTTCCAGTTAGAGCAATGTAACTACATGCAAGGAAAACCCCCTACCAAAACTCTGTGTTAAACATTAAGCTCTAAAGTCATTCTTCAGTAAGATCAGTTGATACTCCCCAGATAAAGGGAAGTAGCCCATGTTTTTATTATGCTAATTGTTGTGATCATATCACTTTAGAATGCTAAAAGGGATTTAATATCTCATCAAGGACAAACTTCCTAAGGCCACTTTTAACAAGTCCACATGCTAAGCCCTTTATCAGTTCCCCAAAATCCTCAACTGCCTATAAATCCTCTAGAAAACGCACCACCCTGGGCTCTCTTGTCCCCTCCTGGCATGAGTCAGGAGCTCTTTCCTCTCACTTTATTTCTAAATAAAATCCTCTGCCCTGGCTCTCCTACCTTGACTGTTTGCTGAGTTCATTCTTTGACTCCGCAAACAAGAACCCTGGCATCACCCTGACAATGTAGGAAGTCTAAAACTACCAAAAAATGGATGAAGGGAGAGATAATTTAGAAGTAGGGTAAGTTTTGAGAGCCTCCTCTGTAATAGCTTAGAATCAAAGGGTATCATTTAAGGGTGATAAATCAGGTAGGAAAAAGATAAACATATTCAATGCCACAGAAATAAGCCCTGAATCAGATAACAATGTTACTTCTTAATATGAGACGGAGGAAGAGAAGCAGGGAATGACAGGGAAGTGATAAATACTGCTTAAACAAAAGAAGGGGAAAGCACAGTATAAAAGGTATAATTATAATGATAATCATGAGAAAACTGAAACAGCATTTTAAATAGGACTAAAGTAACAATAACCAGAAATAAAGAGAAGACAAAAAGAAACTTCTGAATTACTAAATATAACAACCATAAAAATACATAAACTATGAATTAAAGAATAACAAATCATTTTAAAGCCCATACTGATTTTTCAGACAACTTTATATAGTTAGACTATGAACCCTTTGAGGTATATGTGTTTTAACTACCTTTAAATTGTCTTTCTACTCTTTTCAAGGTGTTTTTGGATGAGCAAAAGTTCTTATATTTAATGCAGACCAGTTTGTCTTTTTTCTTTATAAATAATGCTTTTTGAAACTAGATTAGGAAATCTTTATCTTGAGGTCATGAAGACATTCTTCTGTATCATCTCCTAAAAGCTTTGTAGTTTCATCTTTCATGGTAGATCCATAACCCTTTTGGAGTTGACTTTTATGAATGCCACTAGTCATTTTAAAATATGAGTACTAGAATCTGGGCTAAAAACAAGGAAAATTGTTTAAAATCTATATAGAGAACTGTCAGACCCATCAGGCCCCTTCTCTGGGTGTAGCCAGGCAACAACCTCTCCAGATAGACAACAAAGGAGGGACTCCAGATTTAGGGATACCAGACACACCAAGAAGGCAGAATATGCCTTGGAGCTAAAAATGGAATAAATGAAAGTTTGGTTCCTTTCCAGCTTTGGCCCCTGAACTCAGGCAGCAAGGCATATGCTCTCTGAGATTGGAGAGTTCTTTTACAAAGATATTGAATGACCCCAGAGAAAAGATCTGCAGACAAAAACATTTGTGGACACTCAATACATAGGGTCCCCTGACCACCTTACATTGTAGCCCACTTTATACTAAATTACTCCAAAACTTAGTGGCTTATGTAAGTCTGGGGAGAGGAAATCCCAGAGCAAAATACCTCTAAAAACTGAAATCCGTCAAAGGGAGAAATAAAGTTTAAAACCCGTTTATTGCATACAACTGCAGTTCAAGGCCATTTTTCTTCTCTGCTCTGGAAGAAGCAAGCAAGCAAGCCCCTCCCTTCAAACTCTCAGGAGCAAACACACCCTCCATTGCCCAGGTTGTGGAGCACCCATTGATATGGAGATGAACTTCTCTCCACCCCTGAGGATATGCAAATGTACTAAAGCCAGGCAAGATATTCTGGAAATGTTACAATTTTACCCACAGCTCAAAAACAATAGACATTTATAATCTCAGTGTCCATGGGTGAAGAGCGTGGGTTAGCGGGATACCTCTGGCTCAAGATATCCTATGAAACAGCAGTCAAGCTGTCAGCCAGGGCTGGTCTCATCTGAAGATTTAACTGAGGTGGGATGCACATCCAAGCTCATTTAAGTGGTTGTTGGTCCTCCTACCAAGTGGACTGCTCCATAAGGCTGGCTCGGAATATGACAGCTGTCTTCCCTCTAGCAAACGATGTAAAAAACAATGCCCAAAGTGGCAGCCTTAGCCTATTTATAAATTAATCTCCGAAGTGACATCCCACTACTTCAGTCATATTTTGTTTGTTAGAAACAACTCAGTAAATCCAGCCCGTACTCACAGGGCGATGATTACATAAAGGCATTGCAAATTTGGGGAATGCCAAGACCACTGTGGGTAAAATTAGAATATTTCCAGAATCTCTCACCTAGCCTTAGTGCATCTCCATATCAATAGGTGTTTCCAAGGGGTGAAAAGTAGTCCATCTCCATATCTATAGGTAATTACAAGGGCAGGTGAGTGCCTATCTGGACTTGGGAGGTTCGGTAGGGCCCTTTTTTTCTGCAGCCATGTCGTGAGAGACACAAAAAAGACTCTTGTAAGCAATAAACAGTTTTCTCCCACTTTATTTCTGCCTTTGACTAATTTCAGTTTCAAAGGTATTTTGCCCCGGGATTTTTTCCCCCAGAGTTACATCTAACAGTAGTCAGCAGGACCTCTTAACCCGAAATCTATCTACATGGGTGCGACCCTTGGGCAGGCTGCCTCTAGAGATGCTGGGGAGACGCCCGGAACCCCCGCTGTGGGTGGTAGGGAGGCCCCAGTGGCTGCAGCAGTAGAGGGGGCAACTTTACTCAGGAGCCCCTTATCTGCAGGGCTTCCAATTGGGGAGCCCCTAGTGGGGAATTCATCTAGGGTAAAGCACCTCCTAGAGGTTGTGGGACCTTCCCCAGAATTGGGAAAGGTGGAGACACCAGAAGCTGTGGAATTAGCCTTCTGTGAGATAGAAGACAGGGTAGAGGCCCTGAGTGGCCGTGTAGCAGCCAGGATTGTGGGATGTCTTTTCCTCGTGATAGTAGAAAGTGTTATCGAGGAGAGAAACTTTGACAAGAGAGAGACACCCTTCCACATTGCTTGGAGGAGCTGGGCGATGACCTATGGGATGCCCTTAAGAAACAGAGACAGTTATTGAGAAGATGGGTCGCGGTCCGGGAAGATACATTAGCAGTGAGGGAGGAGACATCAGGAGAGGCCGAATTGCAGGAAGCCGTGGGAAAGGGGGAGGAAAGAGCAGTGCTTTCAGCCCCAGAGATGGTAGAGGAGATGTAGGGAGAGGATGAGGGGATGTGGCCAAAGGCCTATCTGCTGCTGAGGCCACCACCCCTGGCACCAGCCTCTCTCATATTAAAGGCCCACCTGGTTGTAATTAAGGAAATAAAAACACAGCAACCATGGGCTCCTTAGTACAAGGAGCCACCCCCTCCCCAGGTTGTGGAGCACCCCATGCCCCACCCCTATACCCAGGATGAGCTGATGGACATGAGCATCCGGTTTCAGAAGACGCCATCAGAACTTCTGCCTACATGGCATTTGTGTCTCTGTGATATGGGTATGGAAAACATTGCTATGTTGGGTTGTGAAATGGGTAGACTGGCTTCCCTGACAACTCACCCTTCCCTCCGGCAGCAGTTGCAAAGTGCCCATGACACCTCAGGGAATCAGGTGCATCTGGACTGGCTGACAGCAGCCATCAGGGCAGTGTGGCCTAATCAGGGTGATTTACCATACTTCCCACTAGCTGGAAAATGTATGCAGAGCTTCAGGAGGTGTTATGAGAGCTGAGCATGGAAAATATCATCTGTAATATGGACCCCCTGGGCCCCAATGAGGAGTTGTTCACTGTAGGAATAAGAAATCTGGTGTTCCATACAGCTCCCCCATCTTTCTTTGGAGGAGGCCATGGGGGAGGGGAAGGAAAGAGTGTTCCCCACATTCTTCCCCCCGACCTAGGGCAACCCATAAGGAAGGCTACTCTTACTTTAGCAGATGTGGGGGAGATTGAAACAATATGGGCAGGGAGGGAAGTACAGGCCATGACTGAAGTGCAAAAGGCCCCGTGAAGGTCTCGAGGACCCAGATGTGGGTTGATTTGCTAAAGGCCAGGGGAGTGAAAGAAAAACTCAATGAGCAGCCCAATAGAATATTGTTAGAACTGTGGCACCAATTAAAGCCTGAGCAGCAGTTCCAGCCGCTGAGGTCCAGGACATGGAAACTAGAGTCAAGGCCTCATGCCCGGCTTGTGTCCCTGCAAAACCTCATGGGAGACAGTACTCAGGATTCGCCTGAGCCCTCACCCCCACAGGAGGGTGATTGGGCATCACGGTTTGACTGAGGAAGGGGTCAAAGACCCCATCTTGGGGGACATGGTGGTGACCAGAGACCACATGTAGAATTAGCAATTCATTGGTCCCCTGTGAATGTACAACGTGTCCTGGCACTGGTGGATACAGGAGCTGAGTGTTCTTTGATTCATGACAACCCTGAGCGTTTTCCTGGGACCCCTGCTGTGATAGATGCTATGGGTGTAAAGCAATTAGAGTGAATAAAGCCCAAATCTCGTTGTGGATAGGGCCTTTACCCCCAAAGGAGTATACCGTGTACATTTCTCCCATCCCTGAATATATTTTGGGGATAGATATCCTGCAGGGCCTGTGGTTACAGACCACTGCAGGTGAGCTCAGACTGAGGGTGCCTGTGGTAAAGGTAGATCAGAGGGGACATGCTGAGCACCCACCTGCAGCTCTGCCTGTACCTCAGTGGGTGGCAAATACTAAGCAGTATAAATTGCCTGGGGGCACAAGGAAATTGGAGAAACTCTACAGGAGTAGGAGAAGGTTGGCATCTTAAAGCCCATTCATAGTCCTTTTAATTCTCCAGTGTAGCCAGTGAAAAAACCAGACAGCTCTTGGCATATGACTGTAGACTACAGAGAATTGAATAAAGTCACACCCCCTTTGCATGCTGCTGTCCCCTCTGTCACAGACATTCTGGACACCCTCAGCCATGAACTGGGAATGTATCATTATGTAGTAGACCTTGCTAATGCTTTCTTCTCTATTGACATAGCACAGGAAAGCCAGGAACAGTTTGCCTTCAGTGGACATTCACTGTCCTTCCACAGGGATATCTCCACAGTCCCACCATCTGTCATGGACTTGTAGCCCATGGAAGAAACTACAAACAGTGCGGTTGTATCACTACATTGATGACATTATGCTCACATCTGATTCTCTTGCAGATTTAGAAGGGGCAGTTCCTAGACTGTTGCAATATATACAGGAAAGAGGATGGGCTGTGAACAGCACCAAGGTTCAGGGACCTGGTTTGTCTGTGAAATTCTTGGGGGTTGTCTGGTTGGATAAAACTAAAATTATTCCTGAAGCAGTTATAGACAAGGTCCATCTTTCCCCACCCCTACACTGTGTCAGTATTACAAGAGTTTTGGGGTCTTTTGGGCTACTGGAGAGTGTTTATCCTGCACTTGACACAAATTCTGAAGCCCTTATGCTTTTGGCATGAAAGAGCATCAGGTGGGACTGGGATGAGACATGTGCAGCTGCTTTTACAGTCAAAGCCATACAGGCTTTGAGTGTAATAGGCTCACCAAGGCCCTGTGAGCTAGATGTTCCTGTAACCGAAGATGGTTATGGATGGGGTCTTTGGCAGTGTCTTGAACGGACATGCCAACCTATTGGACTCTGGTCACAACTATGGAAATGAGCAGAGGTCTGGTACACCTTGATAGAGAAGCAACTGTCTGCTGTGTATCACACCTTGCTAGCTATGGAGCCCATCACTGGAACAGCTCCAACCAAGGTAATAACCACCTATTCCATCACAGAGTGGGTGCGATACTGGACCCAAATGACATGGAGTGGCATGGTACAGACGCCTACACTGGCCAAATGGGGCACATATTTACAGTAGTGCAGTCCCTCTCTAATAGCCCCTTAAGTGGAGAACTCCAACGCTTACTGGGGCCAGTGACATACACCAGTGGAAAGCAGGAACAATTTGCTTTTGAGCTATTGGTAGCTGAGAGTCCTTATCAGAAGGGATAAGCCCCTATACCTGAAGATGCTTGGTATACAGATGGCTCCAGTCGTGGGCATCCCCCAAAGTGGAGGGCTGTGGCTTTCCACCCTACAGCTGAGACAGTATGGATGGAAAATGGAGAAGGGGGAAGAGCAGCCAATGGGCTGAGTTGTGGGCAGTATGGCTTGTGATCACCCAGGAGCCTTCCCCCATAGTTGTCTGCACTGACAGTGGACCATCTATCAGGGCTTGACCCTGTGGCTACTGACATGTTACCATGCCAACTGGATGGTTGATCACCAGCCCCTTGGGGGCAAGAGCTGTGACAAGACCTATGGGCCTCTGGTCAGACTAAGATGGTTATCATATATCATGTGACTGGCCATTTGCCCAGGGAATGAAGAAGCAGACACATTGGCCCAGGTGCATTGGCTAGAAGAAAAGCCTGCCTCCGATGTAGCCCAATGGCTAAACCAGCGTTTGTTGTATGTGGGGCAAAAGACAATGTGGGCTCTGTCCTCTCAGTGGGGTTTGCCGTTAACCTTTGGAGAAGTCAGCAGAGCCCAGAAGAAGTCCTTCTGTGCTCTAAGAGGGACTTACACCAAGTCCTGCAGCAACATGGGACAATAGTAAAGGGGCCAATACCCCTTGTCAGGTGGCAGACAGATGATATTGGGCCTCTGCCCATATCAGAAGGATATCAGTATGCCATGATTTGTGTGGATACAGCTACTGGCCTGTTGGTTGCTTTTCTTGCATGTCATGCAGATCAGCAAACTACCAAGAGGGGCCTAGAGCATCTCTTTGCAGCCTGTGGCCGGCTGTGGGTGATTGAGAGCAATCAAGGCACACAGTTTACTGGACAAGAATGGGTGCAGCAATTAGGAATAAAGTGGAAGTTTCATGTACTATATAACCCTGAAGTGTTATTGAAGCCAGGATACGGCCAGCAGAACAACATCCTGCTGCCAGCCCCTACTGCGTTAAACCCTGGAGACTCTGTTGAATGTACGTGGTCCTGGACATTTCACCACATAGACCAGCAATGGCTGGCCCTTCTGGCACCTTGGGGAAAAGGCCTGGAAGGTGGTCTCCTGTTTATTCCTGGAGTAACAGCAGAGTAGCCCCCAATAATCACTGTGTGTACCCAAAATGTCCAGGAGGTAAGAGCATCTTAACAGGGAAGTTTTGTTTTATCTTCATGGCCAGTGCCTGTACCTCCCGTAGCCCTATATATTGACCCATCTGTAACTCCCACAGGGAGAGGGGTGAAAGTCTGGTATACTAGACCAGGACGAGATCCCGTTCCTGCCACTGTCCTATCACAGGACCACTCTCTTGCATGCATTCTACCTAATGGACAAGATTTGCCTATGCTGGTGTCATTAAAACATGTATCTTATTGCCCTTAAGGTTATTTTCTTCTATAGTCCTTGTGTCCTGGACCCACCCCCTGACTGCAGCTGCCCTGTGATGATTGTGATTGCTTTGAACTCCCCACTTGCCTGTAGAATGGGCGAGCTATGGACTTAATCTGCATAGGACTTTGAACCACCTGAATCCTCCAGTTTGAGGATTATCATGATATTGTTGCTATTGTATGTCATCAGTCCGGTTACAATCCTCCAGTTTTCTCTCACAGGGGCCATTGCAGAAGATGGGGAATGAGTTGTTTGTGAGGTGAGATTTCTGGAGGGTTGGGTTGTGGGTAAAATTGCAATATTTCCAGAATCTCTTGCCTGGCCTTAGTGCATCTCCATATCAATAGGTGTTTCCAAGGGGTGGAAAGTAGTCCATCTCCATATCAATAGGTAATTACAAGGGCAAGAGAGGGCATATCTGGATCAGAGAGGTTGGGTGGGGGCCTATTCTTCTGTAGCCAGGTTCTGAGAGAGTGGGCGAGCAGAAGTGGATGACTGCTTGTAAGCAATAAACAGGTTTCTCCCACTTTATTTCTCCCTTTGACTGATTTCAGTTTCAAAGGTATTTTGCCCTGGGATTTTCCCTGAGAGTTACAATACTATATATACTATTTTGCAGCTTACATTTTCATTCTTCATCAGCATAGATATTTTCTTTGTTTAGAAGATATTAAACAAAAATCAGAACTCTAAGAATTCTGGGGTTATTCCTAAGTTACTAAGAAAACTCAGTTACCAAAACATCATATTCATAAACCCTTTAATGAGTTAAGTTTTTCCTGAACTCTATTTTAAGAAACTAAGTGTAGCAGTATTTTTAAAAAATCACTTTCTTAATTTTTATTTCATTATAATATTTGGATTTTTGGATCCTAGGCTTTGATGTCCTTGATTCCTTGATTCTTCTTGTCATGGGGCTATGGTCTGGTTCCAAGCCCTAGTTACGCTGCTTGTTGCTCCAAAGGCCAAAACTCAAGAAACAAGTGTTGCTTAAAAGGAAACTTGGTTTATTACGGAAGCTGGCAACCCGGGAGGTGACAGCCTAGAGTCCCTGAACCATCTCTGAGGTGCCCTTCAGAGTGAGAGCATTTAAGTGGAACTTAATGGAATGAATAGCTCGAGGGCAGACTTGCTGGCATCATGGAGGCTGCATGGTTCGAAACTGCCTCAGGAATGGAATGTCCTTATCTGTAGTTTCCATGAAGCTCCAGGCAAAATTCCAGAAACAGACAGGTCTGGTGAGAGGGCAACATGTAGGGAGAGGTTTAACTTCTTAGCTCCTCTCAAAATGGAGTGAGGTAGGCTTTGTTAGAGCCTCTAGAATTCTCTCCAAAATTTCCCATGACAAAGACGATTCAGTGTATTTACTAAACCATTTCATTTTCCTCCTGAGCACACTAAAAGAATATATTTCCCAGTTGATCTTTCAGTTAAGTGGGGCCATCGACTAGATCTGCCTCATGGAATCCAAGCAGGAGTGATATATGATGCTCCATGCAAAAGCCCCCTCCTCTGCCTCTCCCTTCTCGGTGGTCTCAAAGGCCACATGTTGGTGGCTACAGTAAGAAATCAGCCTGAACGCACCCCACCTCCTACCTGCCTGCCCCTTCATTGTATGCCTCATATTATCAGGGTGGTGCGTTCTCTAGGGGTTTTATAGGCAGATGAGGATTTTTCGAGAAGATGAAAAAAAGCTTAGGGGTGTGGACTTATTAAGTGGTCCTAGGATATTTACAAGTAACTTGATACAAGTGACTTCTTGCTCTGTTGATTTCTCCCTGAGATACCAGCATCTTGGTCTGGGGGCATATGAAACAAGGCCACCTGCTCAGCCTGACCCCAAGGTGGGCTGAGGTACTGTTTGCTGAAGAGTAAGTTAAGTGCAATCTTATCTTTAAGGTGGAATCCTTCTTGCCTTTTACTGTGTTATGGCTGGGCCTGCATGCTGAATTAGTTTGCCCAGTTTGCAAAATCACTTCATCAGATCTGAAGGAGGAAAGACAGCACATAGGCCTGGGCCTTTTAGCATGTTAAAGTGAATCTTACACATGATTATAAGTGATTAGCATAAAATAAACATGTGCTAGTCTTTATCCGGGGTAAATTAACTGATCTCACTGAAGAATGACTCTAGAGCTGAATGTTTAACACAGAGTTTTAGTAGGGGGTTTCCTTGCATGTAGTTACATTGCTCTGACTGCAAATGTCCTGCCTTGCTTTTTCCGGAGGCCCTCACCCGACTCTGACCACACCCATGGTCCCTCAGATAGACCAGGAATGACATTAGGAGTTTAAAGATGTCATCAAAGAACCAGGCCCCTTCCATCTTCCTGTTCTGCTTTCTTGCTAATAGATGCTATGCATCAAATATTTTATACATTCCAAGCAGGAAGGAGGAAAAGGAAGAAGGTGTAGCTGACTCCCATTTAAATCACATTAGCCAGAACTGAATCACATGTCCACACTTAGCAACAAGAGGACCTGGGAGCATAAGCTTCTATGTTAGAATAGGGCAAGCAAAACAGGGTCTGGAATGAAGGCTGAGCCAGCCAACCTACTGTATCTGTCACTGCTTCCTTTTTAGACTTTAACATATGTAAATGTGTTAGGCAGGAAAATAGATATGAGCAGGGTGGAAAGAGAATAAGGTCAGTAAAGCCCAATAGAAAAGACTCAAAATTAACCAGTTAAAACTAGAAAACCAGAAAAGACTCAGAGTTAATCAGTTAAAGCTCAAAAGGTCAATAGCAACTTGGCCTTGAATGTTTGAATTCAATTCCTCAGAAAGGAAAAGTATCTGAGCACAGCCAATGTCTTCATTGTGTCAATTAGATCATGCCATTGTAAGATTTACTGTAGCCTGCTAAAAGGCCCACCTATAAACAGCATAATAAAGACAGGATGATTCCATCTTAAAGCTAAGATTACATTTTAATATCCAAAAAGTTAAGAAGATTCTTAATATACTCTAGCAAACAGACAACTCAGCCAACCTTGAAGGAAGGGTAGGCAGTCTTAACTGACGTGCTCCCGGATGAGGAAGCTGTTATCCTGGGCGAGGACTAGAACAGTAAGTTTCTTGCGTTAAGCTAATTTTGCAGAATTACCTAGAGGACTGAGAAGCCTCATCAGAGATGCTCGAGACCACTCACCCCTGGCCCTTTGTCACATTCCTGAAAAATCCTTAAAAGGGGGAACCCCCAACCTTTCAGCGTGCTCCTCCATGGGGTTGCCCGCACTTTCTAAGTGTATAACTTTAACTTTTTCCCAATCTTTTAACCTTAAACTTTCTCCAACCTTTCAGGGCACCTCTCCTCCCTGAGGTCGCCTGCACTTTTTGTCTCTTTAAGTAACTTTAAATACAACTTTTCCTCTGCTTCACTGCTGTGTCTCTGCCCCTCAGTTCTTTGTCGTAGTGGGGACAAGGACCGAGAAAAATCCACAACGCGCACCCCCCCCAACAAATGGACAAGAATCTAAAGAGCTAGCTACAGCATCATTCAAAGTTTTTAAAGTAGTTATAAGAAAATCAGCTCATCTGTGGAAACAGAAACCAGGTAAGAACATTCAGTGGGCTATATTATACTATAAAATGGATACCTATGAAAATTATTGTGCCATGTGTCCCTATATCTTAGACAAATCGGTATCTAGCTCTCTAGGTAGCTGTATATCTGATTTGTGGTTCAATTTACTTCAATTTACAGCTATTAATATAGAAGTCGATTAGACCTGTTTTTCCTCTCAAGCATGACAAAATAATATAGTATATAGATAGGGTGACTGTATGTCCTGTTTTTCCCAGGACAATCACAGCGTAATTATTAGTAGCATCCTCTTTCATTCTCAAGTGTTTTGGTTTAAATAATAAATTATATGGTTTCCTTCATCTCTAAGGAGCAAGGGCAAATGAATTGGTCCAGGTGGAACTATTAATGATGACCTGGAAGGACAGTAGAGTTTGCTGGAAATGAGCAGATCATATCTGCATTTCATTTGATGCCCGCTGATAGAGCCCTGACAGGAGGACTGCCTTTTTGAATAAGCCCACCTGCCATCTCAGAGAGACCTGGATTTCATCTTACTGAGGCTACGAGCATTCTCCGGAGGACATGTCAGCAAGCCCCAAGCCCACCTTTTCCCTGACCCCTCCCCTCAAAAAGTCTGCCAAAAAACCTGGCAATAAAAAGCCTCTTAGCCTGCAAGAAACATCTTTATTCTGCTGGCCAGAACAGGGGGTCCCTCTGAGGTTTGGCTATCAACCTACTTGGACTGTGGAGTTTGCGTCCCTTCTTTGCCTTTCACCCACCAGGATTTCCCAGGAGGCACCCTTCAGTGCATTAGGTGTTGCCACAAAAAAGTTAAAATTTCTTTAGACTGGAAAATCCCAATTCCTCCCTTTTCCTTCTTATTCAGCTTTGATACTAACTTCTACCCTTATTAAGAACAGCTTACAAAATTTCCTGCAACTTAGGCATAGTTGGGGGTGAGAGTTGGTGGCAGAGGGCAGTGAATGACCTTGTAATAATATAGACATTAAAACAGAAGGGCAATCTTAGGACTCATAAATTTGGAAGGCATTGCATGAATCTCTTTTATTGAACCATGCTTCAAGGCACAATCCATTGGACTCATGAATCATATATATTATTTAACAATGCTGCAACGAATGTGCTCATATCTTCGGGTGCTTGCCCAATTATTTTCTTAGAAATCCTACTTCTATTTATTTTCTTAAACAAATATACATGTTAATTTTTTATACATTATGACAAATTGTCATCTCTTACAATATATAGAAATACATTTTTTCTCACGTCTTTACAACACTGAATCATATTTTCTTGGATCATGTGATCTATAACAAATATGATACCACATTTTATTGATTACTAGTGCACCTTAAACATTTTCATACATTTAATTGTCATTTTTTTTAGATAAGAAATATCCATTACCTTTATTCTTTTTTTATAAGTTTATTTTGATATCCTTAATCTACAATTAAATGAGTAATATTATGGTGATTACACTACCCCATTCATAAGGTCCCCCCACCCAACCCCATTACAGTCACTGTCCATCAGCGTAGAATTGCCATTTATTTTTATTTGTCTATAATTAGTAGTGCTTTTTGTCTATTTTATATTGAATGCTTTTTTTCTTCTTGATTTTTAGAAGAGTTCTTTCTATACTAGTGTAACTAGTATGAGCTGCTCCACAAAGTCAAAAGTACAATTGTGGCCTGTTAATTTTCTCTATTGTGGCTGAGGCGTCCCATATGCCTTATTAGAAAAAATTCCAATTATTCCGATTGTGGTTTCCCCTCCTGTCCACTGATTGCTCAGGAATCCTGGGGGTGGGGCTTACTTGGTTCAAAGGGCAACAGAGTCTCAGTGCTAAATACAGAGAAAACTAAACTATCTACTCAGTCCTCCTTTGTCTTTGGGCCTTTGCATATCCACTTGAAGTATCCTTAACTTCAGATCGTAGTGAGCAGAAACTGGGGTCTAGGTCCCCGCTTTCCAAAAGGAACTAGGATCTTAAGGCAAACTGATCTGCCTCCTCCCCAACCACCAACTAGGCAAAACTAAGGGTGAGGCAGTTTTTGCTATTTACGAAACACCTCCCCCCACAAAGTTTTCTTGTAGGACAATGGTTACCTTCCCCAATTATATTTGCATAACTAAGGTAGCCGTTCACTTGACTCTTCACAGAAAAAAGAATATCTGCTTCATGGATAAAAATGTTTTAAATAAAAAATACTGTTAAGAGATAAAATCCTCACCCTTTATTTTATGTATGTTGTACATATGTTTTTCCATTTGTGGATTGCTTTTTAGCCTTATCTATTTTTTTCTTTTTAGGGATAAGGGTTATGTCTTACATTTTTTATGTAGCAAACGCACACTCAACTTTAGTTTCTTAATTTTTCATCAAGTTCCAAAAGACATTTCTCATCTGAGATTTCAGTTATTTCAGATTTTCTTTTGGTACTTTAATGTTTTGATCCTCTCTGATCTTTGACATATTCTCTCTGTCCCTTAAATGGAGACAAGCCCTAGGGCAGTCTGTCGTACCCTTCAAGGCCAGTTCTTCAGTGAGTTAGCCATAAATCTCTTTAGCAGTTCAATTCCAATCTCAAACCAGTTTTCTAACCACTCCTTTCAGTGATTAATTTGTGTATTTACATAATGAACAGCAGCCTTTTAAAGGCCAAATAAAATATAAAAATAATTTAAAATAGGTAGGCAGCAATTCCTGTTTGACATAGTATATTTACAACTAAATGAAGTTATAAAGCACATCCTCTAGTAAATCCACACATTTCTATGACAAAGGTAATACAAATTATGAAAAAAAAATCATTTATAGTTAATCTCAGAATACAGACATTTTTTGTCCATCAGTCTTGCTTTCCTATTTCCATTGTCTTTTTCTTATAATCACTTTATAGCTATCTTTCCTAGGGATACATTGTCTGGAGGATGGTGACGTGTAACACAGTAATGTGCTAGGTAGTTAGAAAAAGCCAGGGTTTAGCAAATAAAACCCCCTATATCCAAAATACATATTACCAACAGAGTGTTTATTATATTAACATTTGGATTGACTAACAGGTGTGACTATGGAAAAGTGCTTCGGAATATAATCCAGGAAATCTGTGCTCAAATCCTGGTGCTAACACCAACGCTTAACCTATTCAACAGATCACTGCTAATTTCCATTTTTTATTTTACCTTTAAAAATTATCTGGAAACAGAAATCAAAGAATATATGGAGACTAATGACAACAACAACACAAAGCCACAACTTCTGTGGGACGCAGCAAAGGCAGTTCTAAGAGGAAAGTATATTGCAATCCAGGCCTATTTAAAGAAGGAAGAACATTCCCAAATGAATAGTCTAAAGACACAATTACTGAAATTGGAAAAAGAAGAACAAATGAGGCCCAAAGTCACCAGAAGGAGGGACATAATAAAGATTAGAGAAGAAATAAATAAAATTGAGAAGAATAAAACAATAGAAAAAATCAATAAAACCAAGAGCTGGTTCTTTGAAAAAATAAACAAAATAGATAAACCCCTAGCCAGACTCATTAAGAGAAAAAGAGAATCTACAGACATAAACACAATCAGAAATGAGAAAGGAAAAATCACGACGGACCCCACAGAAATACAAAGAATCGTAAGAGAATATTATGAGAATCTATATGCTAACAAGCTGGAAAACATAGAAGAAATGGACAACTTCTTAGAAAAATACAACCTTCCAAGACTGACCAAGCAAGAAACAGAAAAACTAAACAGACCAATCACCAGTGACGAAATCGAATTGGTAATCAAAAAACTACCCAAGAACAAAACCCCTGGGCCTGATGGATTCACCTCTGAATTCTACCAGACATATAGAGAAGAAATAACACCGATTCTCCTTAAAGTTTTCCAAAAAATAGAAGAGGAGGGAATACTTCCAAACTCATTCTATGAAGCCAGCATCACTCTAATACCAAAACCGGGCAAAGACCTCACCAAAAAAGAAAATTACAGACCAATATCCCTGATGAACGTAGATGCAAAAATACTCAACAAAATATTAGCAAATCGAATTCAAAAATACATCAAGAGGATCATACACCATGATCAAGTGGGATTCATCCCAGGGATGCAAGGATGGTACAACATTCGAAAATCCATCAACATCATCCACCACATCAACAAAAAGAAGAACAAAAACCACATGATCATCTCCATAGATGCTGAAAAAGCATTTGACAAAATTCAGCATCCATTCCTGATTAAAACTCTCAACAAAATGGGTATAGACGGCAAGTACCTCAACATCATAAAGGCTATATATGACAAACCCACAGCTAACATCATACTTAACGGCGAGACGCTGAAAGCTTTTCATCTAAGATCGGGAACAAGACAGGATGCCACTCTCTCCACTGTTATTCAACATAGTACTGGAGGTCCTAGCCACAGCAATCAGACAAAACAAAGACATACAAGGCATCCAGATTGGTAAAGAAGAAGTCAAATTGTCACTATTTGCAGATGACATGATACTGTACATAAAAAACCTAAAGATTCCATTCCAAAACTACTAGAACTAATATCTGAATTCCAGCAAAGGTTGCAGGATACAAAATTAACACACAGAAATCTGTTGCTTTCCTATACTAATGATGAACTAACAGAAAGAGAAATCAGAAAAACAATTCCATTCACAATTGCATCAAAAAGAATAAAATGCCTAGGAATAAACCTAATGAAGGAAGTGAAAGACCTGTACTCTGAAAACTACAAGACACTCCTAAGAGAAATTAAAGAGGACACTAACAAATGGAAATGCATCCCATGCTCTTGGCTAGGAAGAATAAATAATGTCAAAATGGCTATACTACCTAAAGCAATCTACAGATTCAATGCAATCCTATCAAACTACCAACAGCTTTCTTCAATGAACTGGAGCAAATAATTCTAAAATTCATATGGAACCACAAAAGACCCCGAATAGCCAAATCAATCCTGAGAAGGAGGAATAAAACAGGGGGAATTACACTCCTGACTTCAAGCTCTACTACAAAGCCACAGTAATCAAGACAATTTGGTATTGGCACAAAAACAGACCCACAGACCAGTGGAACAGAATAGAAAATCCAAACATTAACCCAAACATATACAGTCAATTAATATTTGATAAAAGTGCCTTGGATATACAATGGGGAGATGACAGCCTCTTCAGCAGCTGGTGTTGGAAAAACTGGACAGCTACATGTAAGAGAATGAAACTGGACTACTGTCTAGCCCCATACACAAAGGTAAACTCAAGGTGGATCAAAGACTTGAATGTAAGTCATGAAACCATAAAAGTCTTAGAAAAAACATAGGCAAAAATCTCTTGGACATAAACATGAGCAACTTCTTCATGAACATATCTCCCCGGGCAAGGGAAACAAAAGCAAAAATGAACAAGTGGGACTATATCAAGCTGCAAAGCTTCTGTACAGCAAAGGACACCATCAGTAGAACAAAAAGACATCCTACAGTATGGGAGAATATATTCATAAAAAACGTATCTGATAAAGGGTTGACATCCAAAATATATAAAGAACTCATGCACCTTAACAAACAGAAAGTAAATAACCCAATTAAGAAATGGGCAGAGGACATGAATAGACACTTCTCCAAAGAAGAAATTCAGATGGCCAACAGGCACATGAAAAGATGCTCCACATCGCTAATCATCAGAGAAATGCAGATTAAAACCACAATGAGATATCACCTCACACAGTGAGGATGGCCAACATCCAAAACACAAACAACAACAAATGTTGGTGAGGATGTGGAGAAAAGGGAACCCTCCTACACTGCTGGTGGGACTGCAAATTAGTTCAACCATTGTGGAAAGCAGTATGGAGGTTCCTCAAAAAACTCAAAATAGAAATACCATTTGACCCAGGATTCCACTCCTAGGAATTTACCCTAAGAATGCAGCAGCCCAATTTGAAAAGGACAGATGCACCCCTATGTTTATTGCAGCACTATTTACAATAGCCAAGAAATGGAAGCAACCTAAGTGTCCATCAGTAGATGAATGGATAAAGAAGAGGTGGTACATATACACAATGGAATATTATTCAGCCATAAGAAGAAAACAAATCCTACCATTTGCAACAACATGGATGGAGCTAGAGGGTATTATGCTCAGTGAAATAAGCCAAGCCGAAAAAGACAAGTATCAAATGATTTCACTCATATGTGGAGTATAAGAACAAAGAAAAAAACTGAAGGAACAAAACAGCAGCAGACTCACAGAACCCAAGAACGGACTAATAGTTACCAAAGGGAAAGGGACTGGGGAAAATGGGCGGGAAGGGAGGGATAAGAGGGAAAAAGGGGCATTACGATTAGCAGATGTAATGTTGGGGGGGCACGGGGAGGGCAATACAACTCAGAGAAGACAAGTAGTGATTCTATAGCATCTCACTACGCTGATGGACAGTGACTGTAATGGGGTTGGTGGGGGGGACCTGATGAAGGGGGTAGTTTAATAATCGTAATATTGCACATGTAATTGTAAATTAATGATAATAAAATAAATTATATTAAAAAATAAATAAATAAAATAAAACAAGGTTTAATGCAGCAAAATTGGTTTCAAGTTTTGTAAATGATTCATCCTTTCAGTACATATAAGGCATGATGGTAAGAGCATCACAGAGATCCTTACCTGGAGCTGACAGAGCACCTTCATGGACTTACCCTCAGCATGCTGGCTTAATGAGTTAGGGGTCCCTGCAAAGTCCTTGCTCCTCCACCCCACCCAAGACCCCTGGGGACAAAAGTATTATTGTGCTCCAACTAGTGGCTTAAAAAAGCTGTGTGTTTGCAAATGCAGGTTGTGAAAACAACCTGTTAGCCTAAGTCTGAGAGACAAAGGCCACCCCATGCTCACTTTGGGGTGCCACATGGTGCTTAGAGATGAACTCATACTAACAGACTACAGCGGTTTCTCTCAAGGGCTGCACCCTCCCAGGCCTCAAGGCCTCGCTTTTGCTTGCGGCCTTCTCCCCTAGCTGCCCCGCCGGGCACTCACTTGAGAGTCCCATCGGGGTTCTCCATGATGGCTGTGCTGGTGTGTCCCAGGACGAAGCCCGGGATCCAGCCCTCGGCGGCGGGGCCCTGGTCGGTGGCGGCTCGGAACACCAGGAACATGTTCTGTTGATTGCTGGCCAGAACCTGAACGACCTCTCCTTGGCAGACGTTTATCTCATCCTCCTTCACCGCCGTGTAATCGTGTGTCACCAGCATGGTGGAGACGTTACTACTGCTGCTACTTTCACTCTGGACAGGGAGACAGGGAGACAGGGCAATGGCCACTGAGACGCGATCTGAAGCCACGGGTCTGCTCACCACTGCGTGCTGTGGCACCACGGCCCAGAGCGGGGCTCGCTGCAGAGGTGCAGGCACGCTGCACTGCTCCACGTTCTCTTTGGCTAACCCTGCCCCACTCACTCTCCCAATGGCTGAAAATCAGGATTTCTCTAGAAAGCAATTTAGGAAGAACAGTCTAAAAATGAATCACTGCCATGATGACACTTTATTTTGGAAGCTTGATCATGATTTTAGTCCCATCTTCCTGGACCTCCAAAGGAAGGCTCAGTCCTCACGTTGATGACATTTTGGGCTATATCTATGTCACAGGGATGTCACTGTGACTATCATGCTCATCAAAAAAAAATATTATTAAATTAAAAAGCCACAAAGAGCAGCTCTTCAGCTCACTGATGGATTGACTTATGCAGAAGCCTGGTAAAATGTTCATCGGGAGTGCATATTCCAGGATCATGCCAAGTTGTTGTTATGCACCATCATTTCCACTTTTTTCCCTTTGAAAACAGTGTGGATACCTGAAGAGTAGATCAATTACTATTCTGCTCTTATGAGTAGTTACTCTGCCTCCTTTAAGCGTCCCTCAGTGAGTGGCCCTCATAGGAGTTTGCATGATTCAAGGGTCCCAAAGGCACTGTTGCTGTGGGAACACTGTGCAGCGTTGCAGAACAGCTGTGGACACCACCAGCCCCGTGAGTCAAGCTTCATGAACTGACCCTGGTGTGGGAAAGCCCACCTCCCCTTATTCTGGAGTTCCAGCAGTACCCGGTTCTGTGGGTCACCACTACGTCTTTAATGTCCATCACAGTGACTGACAGGCAGCAGGCACCCAGTCCATGTTCTGTAACTCAATGAGGCAAGATTGCAAAAGCATAGCAAAGATAATTTCTCTAGGCAACCTACCCGGGCCTATAAACTGAGTGGTGTTAGCTGCTGAGTAGAAGAAACACAGATGACAGAACTTGTCCCAAGCTGTTCATTTACCAAGTAGCCTCCTTTTGTTCTGGGGAGGGGGAGAAGGAGGACGCTGAGACAACTGCCACGTCCTGAGCTACATCTTGCCCAATCCCCTTTCTCAACAGTTGGGATGTGGGAAATGGCGTCAGGTGGCCTGCTCCCATTAGATGGTTTCTGAGGCTTCTGCCAGCGTTGTCTTGATGTTCATGGATCCCCAGGTCTCCGATGACACTAGTCTCTTCTGGGCTCTTAGGTGTCTAGGGCAGGTCTTGGGTTGGAGTGGATGCGACTGTCAGACGACCCTGCCACATGCCTGCCGGCCCTGGGCTACTGAGCTGGTATCAGGACACACTGGAGCAGATGGCTGACCACTGACACCAAGCAGTGTGCTGGGAATGCTGGGGCTCAGGGCTATGAATCTAGACCCACGGCAAGTATTTAAATTAAACACACTGAGGGCCAAGCTCTCTTCCCAGTCTTGGCTGAGCAGTTTGAGGCATGTTCCCGCCCCTTGTGGATGCCCACACTGTCCGTGTCTGGCTTTGGCCCACGCATACTTGTTTATACAATTTTATCCTTTTAGCATGTACTTTAGTATATTCTGATTCATTCAGCAACACCCAATAGTTTTGAGATTACAAAGCCAGATTTGCTAGAATATGTAAACAAAAAACAATCTCTGTGGCACAGCCACTTCTGGTAACAGCATACCAGGCTTTGTCTCATAATTTGAGCACTTTGCTACCGTAATAACAGTTATCAGAATTTTCTGAACGCCTCCTATGTACCAGGCTATTAGGCACTTAAAATTGATCTCATTTAATGCTCAAGACTGCCTTGCCAACAAAGGCTCGATGGTAGCCCTTTCCAGGGCAAAGGTGAGAAGTCTGCCAGCCCCCGTGTCTGGGAGAAAGGCAGGGCTATGCGTCACTGCTGCCGGGGCCATGGGTGTGGGACGCTGCGTGCCTACACCTGGGGCCTGGCACAATCACTGTCTGGGCTGGTCCATATCCATGGCACTCCTGCTCTTGGCAGAACTTTCCAGAAGGTACCCATTAAGAGAAGAATGATCCGGACCACGGGTTAGGCCCGCCTGCTCGGCTGTGACTGCAGACAGCTCCATGGAGGTCAAGGAGGTGGCAGCCACTGCTGACCTGCCAGGGGGATAAGATGGTCCAAACGGGTGGAGCAGGGCAGGGCAACAGTTCCTTTTACTGAAATTAAGAGTCCTAGAGGACGTCTTCAAATCCCCATTTTAGGCCTCTAGCAGTCTTCCTAGCCCTCCAGGGCATTTCTGTAGGACATTTTGACTCATCTTAAACACCACAGGTTTCCCTGTCCAGTGACCTACCACATAAGGAAAAGTGAGAGGCCGAAATAAGAGGCAACTTTCGCAGCCTGACACTTGCTGAAGTTGTGCTACGAGTGATGTCCTGGGAGGGCCAGGCAGGGCTATTGTTCCTCTACACGCACGGGTGCCCAGGACCAGCTGGGCTCCTGCGCTGAGCAGCTGAGGTTCATTCTGAGATACAGACTCTAAGAACTCCTTGGGTACTTAAGGGGAAAATGTCCCGGTTGGGATGAGCTCAAGAGCTGCTCCCTGGCCAAACTCCTGGGGGTCTCAGCTGCAAGGCCACACCGGCACCCCCTGTAGTCAGCTAGGTGCAGGCAGGCATGGTGCCTTGGGGCCTCTGAATCATCTCCTCTGGCTGAAATTGTGTTTGATGCTTACCTGCCTACCTAGCATTTCAAACTCAACCAGGAGCCAAGCTCCTCTCCAGGACATATTAAGGCACCCATAACACAGATGGGACACTGACAGCCCCTGCAGGAGACGCTTGCCCCGACCACTTATTTTTGAAACTCAAGCATCTTTACGTGTACCAAGACCCATTTCTTAATTTCTTCCTCAGTTAAATGTAAAGATTTAATTTAACAAAACATACGACAAAAATAGGAGGGAAGGTTAAGACCAAGTCAACCCAAGGCATTATTAGGAGCCCCGAAGAAAGAGAGAGACAGACATGCAAAAGCCAGATTTTCTTTTTCTTTTTTTTTATAAAGAGACACACAGACCCTTTTAGGGAAATGTATTTAAAAATTTATAAAGCAATCAAACATACACTCATTAGAACAGTTCTGTTCCCTCACACACGCCCTTAGGAAAGAGTTACGGGTCAGGCCATCTGCCGTGTAGTAAACAGTTGGGGAGAATAGTGCGGAAGCCACAAAATGGGGGAAAAACCCACCGCAGCAACCCTCTGCTTGAGAACACAGCGCGGCGACAGGCAACATTCGGCTGAGCGCGGCCGGAGCGCCCACACTGCGCCCCCTGCTGGACAGAACGCAGGACGCCTGCAAGCCAGCCTGCCCCTGCCTCCGCCTCCGCCCCGTCCGGCCGGGCAGGAGCCCCATCTCCACGTGCCCGAAGGCAGTCTCTCTCTTCCAGAGTGAATTTGGGGGGAGCAAATATTTTCACTGGACAGATTCCTTCCCCCCATTTTGTCAGCTTAGTTTGCTTTGAGTTGCTGTTGGAAGTTTCCTTGAGGGATTTTTTTTTTCTCAGCAGATGAGTCAAAAACGCTGCAAAGATAATTTAAGGTATAAAAGAGCACATTGAAGCGATGAGCAAAAGCTTAGAGTGTACAGGTTTCAATTTAAACAGGAGGTAGACAGCAGGGACACTGACCCCTCTAAAAAATTGTGTGTGAGGAAGGCAGGGGTGAGAAGGAAGTTCCAAGATATTCTGCTGGTCAGAAAAAGTAATAGAAGACTTAGAGGTGCCGCATTCAGAAGGTTAATGATCTGCTTTCTCGTATTAGGCAGACACAAAGCAAGGAGCGAGTTAGTAGAGACGAGGCAGCGCCGGGCCCCTGAGCCGGAGGGGTTAGGGGCGCTGTCGGCTGTGTGCACCTGTCAACGCCGGAGGGGCGGTGGCGTCGCCGCGCAGCGCCGCAGAGCCGGGTTAGTAGGAGCGCGGCGGCCCCGCAGGTTTAGAAGAGCTGGCGCGACAGAGGCAGCGGGGCGGGCGGGCGCAGGCCGCCAGGCGTTCTTACCCCGTTGCTCTGGGTGGACTGCACGGACTGCTCGCTGGCCGAGGAGCACGTGCTCATGCGGTCCGTGTCCTTGCCGGGGGCCGCGTGGCGGTGCGCCTGCCGCTGGAGGGAGTCACTATCCCCCGGGAAGGTGAAGGAGCCCGGCCGGCTGGCGGGGGAGGCGGGGATGGAGCTCCAGAAGGAGCCGCCCTTCTGCAGGGGGCTGCTGGGGGCAAATGGCTCCTTGCTGAACGGAGGAGGGCCCGCGGTGGCGAGAGGAGAGCCCAGCGGTGAGCCGGCCCCGGGCCTGGGCTTGCCCAGCGGCAGGGAGCCCAGGCTGCTCCGTGAGCGGCTGTCGTCGGGGTTTGCCCGCGCGTCTCGGGCGGTCGCATCCTGGCCTGCGCCTGCAGCGTTGGCGGCCTTCCTGGGGCTCTCCATCACCTTCATCTTGGGGATCTGCTCCGCTTCTCGCTCGGGGCCCTCGGCCTCTCTGCCGGGGGCGTGCCTGCCAGGCTGGCCCGGGCCCGCGTCCAGGGCGGCGCTGCTGCTGGGAGGAGGCAGTGGGGGGGCGGGCGCGGACGTACCTGACATCTTGTCTGCCTCTGCCTGGCTCGCGGCTGCAGAGGAGACCAGCACGGGGGAGTGGTGTCGGACAGGCTGGGGGATCCGGGAGGGCCTGCTCCTGCTAGCGCCGGGGAGGCCGCTGCAGCTGCTGGGACCCCCGCTGTGGTTGCTACCGCCTCCGCTGGGGGCACCGCCGCCGCCGCCGCCGCCCCCGCCGCCGCCCCCGCCGTGGTTCCTCTGGTACTCGATGGGTGATGTCAAGGCTGCAAAACATGAGACAGCGTGGAAGAGGGTCAAGGTGGGGCACCAAGGAAAGTACTGCCATAGGGCAAAGGCAAAAGGCGCGATCAGAAGGAAATGCTGGTCTGAATCGACAGTAAAGTCACGGGTGGCCCATGCAACTGCTTATCACCATGCCCCATGAACACCCACCCATCCTGGATGCCCTGCCAGGTGAAAAGGAGCCCGGGGAATCGCCAGTGCCAGTGCACTGCCTGCAGATTTGATGGGGACTCCACAGGGGCCAGCTGGCCCCCTGGTGGTGGGAAAGCTTAGTCCAGCCACCACAGAGGTCTTTTTTAAACCAGAAGCAAGCTCCTGGTGGCCATACTCAGAGGCAGTGTCAGGGACCACCTGTTCTGCAGATTGGACAAGGGAAGGTTAGAGAGCCCCTCAGAGAACTTTGTGGGTCACGAAGCTGTCTGACCTCAGTGATTTGTTTTGTTATGAAAGCATCTGCAGGAGACATTCCAATAAGATATGGAAACACTAACACAGCTTCCTAAGTGTTAAAACCTTTGAGAGATACAACAATCAGGTGTAACCCCTTCCTGCCTGGGAGGCATCAGGCATGGGTGAAAAAGCAGCCTGGAGCCAAATGACAGTTTATGAACACCGAGTTGGCTGTGGCCTCTTACAGGAATGAGGGGAGAGAGGAGCGGGCTGCCGTGGCTGGAGCGCCGGCTCCATTCCTGAGAGCTTTCACTCACTCGGAGTAGGCATCACCACTCTCTACACTGACAGTGACCAGTAAACTTGAACAGCATGGCCTACTCTTGCTGGCATTTTGAGAGGCAGCTCATTTCATTTTAAAGAAGATGGCAAATGCTTAGAGATGTCCCAATAGTTACATGCCGTGGATGGGCATTTAATGCACCACTTAGGAACGCCACATTTAAAGAGAACTGCATTTGTGCACCATCCTAGGAGGGAGAGGTTTTTCTACACGCACAGCAACTGTCCTTGAGCACCATGCATCCAGTTCTAGCTGCAAATACAAAAGATCAGTCTGCAGCCCGGTCAGGAGCATGAGTTAACACCCTGGCAGCTGATGACCACATGGCCAAAGATACCACGTGACCATGAGTTTGCACAGAGTGCCTGTATTCCTGGCTCCTGAACATCATGTGAGGCATGAAGGCGGTTTTCCAGTGACAGAGAAATCACAACATTCTACCGGATTATGGCACAGACACAGAACGTGGAGACGGACAAAAGGACAAAGAAAAGACAGAAAGGAGTAATTTAGCTTCTGACTGAATCCTCAAAGCTCTTTGATGATCACCAAATTAACGCCGGAGTCCAAGTGAGCACCCCCAGAGAGCCCAGCAGCTCCAGGCCACGGGTATGAAGAGCCAAGGCAATGTCTGCTCCGTAAGGCCAGCATGGTCCCTCCCCTTGTGGAGAAGACATTTACCTGGAGGTGTGTGTAGCTCCTCTAAAATCACTCAAATCAGGGCAGCTGGGAAGAAAAACACATCTTGTTTTTTAATGGAAGAGGCAGGTATGGATGTGCAATGCAGTGGAACACAGATTTTAAAGCTGAACTGGAGAATGTCTCCGTCTCTGCCCACTTCCATCCGCTGCCTTGGTTTTTCTCATGCATTCCTTTCCTAGGACAGGGCTCGGGATCATTTACGGCGCAGGGACTGTGAGGCACAGAATGGAACATGCGGTGGTGAGGGCACACACCCAAGGGCCAGATGGCCTACTTGGATTCTGACTCTGCCACAGTTTGTGGGACATGGAGGAAATTACTAATCCGCTCTGAGCCACAGCTTCCTCATCTATAAAAATAGCAGTCCATGTCACACAGTGTTGTTGTGTTGTATATGGAAGATGAAATAAAGCAATATAGGGACAGTGCTTGGAACTACCTGAAACAGTCTGCGCTAAACACATCCTGTCGTTACTGTAATAGGAGAGAGAAGAGAAACAGAAATAGAAACATGTACATTAGGGAAAGAAAACATGTGCAAGTAGCAGCACACACATTACCATTTAAAAAATTGCGCTGGTTTTCTAAAATTTGGTTGATTTCGTGTATCCATGTTTGCCGGACACTCGGACTGGATGCATGCAAAATGAAGGTCTCCGCCACGTCACCCGTCCTTGACGTCAGAGCAAATTTACAGGGATCATTTTCCACAGTTTCTTCCAGGCAGAGGCAACTCACCTTAAAAAGTTAAAGCATTATTCACAATAGCCCAAAGGTGGATGCAGCCAAAGTGTCCATCGACTGATGGATAAACAAAACGGGGCCTAGTCATCCAACGGCTGATTATCCAGCCTGAAAACAGACAGACTCACGTGCCACAGCGTGGATGAACCTTCAGGGCGTTATGCTAAGTGAAGCAGCTGGGCACGAAGAGACAAATGCTGTTATGATTTCACTCAGATGAGGCACCCGGAGTAGTCAAACTCATGAAGACAGAAAGCAGAATGGTGGGTGCAGGGGCTGGGGAGGGTGGGGAATTAGGGTTTAATGGGGACAGAGTTTCAGTTTAGCAAGATGAAGAGAGTCCTGGGGATGGGCGGTGGTTGTTGGCTGCACAGCGGTGTGTACACACTTGATGCCACTGAGCTGTACACTTAAAAATGGTTAAGATGGTAAATTTTATGTTCTGTGCATTTTATTTAATACAATTAAAAAGAATCAAAGCTTATTTATTCCCACTGGCCAAGTGCTAAGTAAAGTTCATCCTTTGTCAAAACTGAAACAACTTTTTCTGACTCAGAAATTTTATCTTGAAGCTTTTTAATGAGTCTTTTAACTCAGGCACATGGGATTACCAAGAGTTTAAGAGTTTAAGTAGTAGCTTGAATATTAACGAAATGTGGCCCTGGGATTACCTGTTTCAAACTCCTATGTAACCACCCAGTGTTTATAGCTTACTTCACTGCCCCAGGAATAAAAAATGACACCATTTAAAGAATCTTGAATATTAGTATAATGTGCTATGAAGTTATATGTGATATGGCATGTAAAATAATTTTACAGAAGCAGGATATATAAAATAATATACGAAGAGAGCTTCTATGGTGATGGGGTGATTTTCTGTCAAGAAACTTGTGAAAAGAACAAGAGGTTCAGGTGACAATGGGTATGCAGTGACAACCACGTGGGGCCTCCGACGGCCAGGGTGGGAGAGGCTGGTGGACAGTGTGGGAGAGGAGAGGCCCTGAGCCCAGCTTCAGGCAGCTGTCCTGACACCTCCTCAGGTACCAGTGGACAGAAGAGCCTCGCCTAGCCCAAAGTGGGAGGACACAGAGGCTGCTGGGGCCAGAGGAAAGCAGGTGCAGCGGCCTGCCTGGGGGCTGAGGCCTCAGGGCTCTGAGGGCCTAAGAGGTTCCCTGTCCTTCATGGGACCCTGGCAGCTCCGGGTAGGGGCCCCAACACAGCGCATCATGTCTGCCTTCTGACCTTGGGGCCTGCACAGCTGCAGAGGTGGAAGGAACTGGGGGGCTGAGGGGAGTGGGCAGGTTGCATCTCCCAGGGACTCTCTGCTGGGACCTTCAGCCTCCTCTGCTTGTCTCTATCTCCCCCTTGGTTTGTCCCCTTTATGAGACTCCAGGCCATTTGCAATTGTTTTATCAGTTAATTTATTTCTCTTTCTTTTCCATCAGAGAGCACACTACCCCAGGGCACAGTTTAACTGTCTTGTCCGCTCCTGCAGCTCCATGCCTAGCCAGAGTGTACAGTGTGTTCTCGCTGAATGGAAGGAAGGGAAGCGTAAGATACTGGGTAAGGTTCTACTCTGGTCTTAAAGCAGTGCTCCCATCTGTGCCTCTGAACTTAAATATGCTGTACACAGTCCTCGGGAAGGTGGTACACAAGGATGAACCCGGCGAGGTCTCATTATGGTGAAGAGGAATGGCTGTGGTCATGTGGAGGTGTGTTCTAGATGTTGGCCACTTGAGAATACAGAGTGGAGTGACAGAGTGAATTTAAAGGTTCAGAAGTGTATTAGGAAATTCTCTAAATATTTAATAAGCAAAGGATCAGGACTTGTCATCACTGAAAAGAAAACAGTTCATCAGCGTGATGGGTCCAGGCAGCAAGTAGCACATGGAAGCAGGCAAACACACATTACCTTGATGCTGTGCTTAAACAGGAAGCCTGGCATGGAGTAGCCCTTTTTTTTATCAAGTGGTTCACTGAAAATGACGATCTGCTCAAAGAGGAAAACCCGTCTCTCTTTGCAGCGAGGCAGAAGTCCTGGGTCTTGGTCTGTGACTAAGAAAGTGTCCTGCAAGAGCAGCTTGCCCTGGGCAACAATTTTACCCTATAAATGAGGGGGAAGGGAAGGGAGAAAACATTGCATTTCAAGGTATATGAAATTCTGTTTTCTTTCTTATTCCACAGAATCTATTTTTCTTCTATTAGTTTATAGAGCTTAAGAATTTTTATTACTGTAATGAGTTCTTAGCCCCAAACACAATAATTACGTAAATAAGGTTCCTGTCAACCTTTGTATAAGTCACTGGCCTTGGTCACAATCAAAGACAGACGGTCAACTAACACCTAGTTCATACAGGAAGAGCCTAGTTCTCGCCAGGCGCTCTCCTGCCCAGTGACACCAGGACCCACAGCACCCCTCAGAAGTGCACAGGGACCCAGATTTTCAGAAGCCCTCCCAGGGAGTCTATGTGGGCTCTTTGAGAAATCCAGCCCTAGAACTTTAAACCTTAATTCTCTAGTGAAACAGCAGGCAAGAAAAATAAAAACATCTCCCATTTTCTTACTTAATAGTTAAACTTAAAAGAAAAAGATGACTCTGGTTCGGAAAATCTTTGGGATACTAATAGGTAATACATAATATGAACAGTCTGGCAACCAGAGACAAGTCTGCTAGACTAACAGTGAACAAGCGGCTCTGAAGGCACAAGCTCCTGCGGATGTGGGGTGCGCCCCCGCGTCCCACTGTTCCTGCTGTTACAGCAGCAGAGGGCCCAAGAGATGGAGCAGAGTCCTGCTTGCTTCCACCACCGGCCGCAGGGCTTTGAGCAGGGGGAGGGCCTCAAAAAGCACCAAAAAGGAGTTGAAAGGAAGTATCAAACAGGTTGAAGTACAGTGAGAGAGGACACAAAACCGAGTAAAGAGGATCAGCTTTCTACATGTGGAAATAAATAATCCAAATCAGAGGAAAGTGATAGAAGCCAGAGGGGTAAGTTTAAAGAACAGCCGCATTACGTCAAATCCTTGCAGCCGCCCGACGTTCATCATGTCGTTGCACCGCTTTGGAACTATGCACATTACTTCCACGGCTCTCTGCGAGTGGGGGAGAAAGCAGAGTGAAGGTCACCTTCCTGCAGGGAAGGGCCGGCATGCTGACCCTCCAGCTCTAGCTCCTCTCCCTCCCACGCCCCAGTGTGCAGAGGGCACACCCGGGTGGTGGAGAGACGTCCCATCACCCATGGCAGCCACAGCTCCCAGGGACAGGCTGCTTAGGACACACATGGGGATTAAGGGGGTGGGGGATGTAAAAGGAAAAAAAAATTTTTTTAAATTTTTTACAGAGTTGAGGGGAGCCTGTGGAGAGGCCCGGGTGGGACTAGCGGGATATATGTACCTCTAATTCTGATGTGTCCAGGCTAGCTTTCTTGGAATACTTGAGGAAGTCCTGCAGGGGAAATGAGAGGAGGACAGTGTCATGATGGTCACTCAGGACAGGCCAGGCACTGGGCTAAGAGCCTTGCTCTACTTCCCCACATCCTCCTCCCACTAACACCATGCAAAGGCGTCCTGGTGTGGATTTCAAGCTGCAACAGCACCAAGTCGACCACATCTATCTAAGCAGGTAATGGTTCCCTTTTTCCTCTTGTCTCTATATGCAGGTTCTAAGTTTTATATGTAAAGGAATTGCAGTAGACTTAAACAGTCACTCTTATCACGGAAGTGTGTGACTCGGCCTGTAGTTGTATGTAGGAACTGAAGTAAATCAAGGGTGACTGCTGGGCCAGCAGAGCAGAGTGGGCAGGGATGGAGATTTTAATTCCAACCAAGACTCCAAGAGCATCAGAAAATATGTAAGGTTGATAGAGCTGAGGAGAAAAATCATTGGTATTTAAGGATCTGAGGTTGGGAAAAAAGTGCACTTTGGCATTTTGATTCAGAACTTCATGTCAGTGAAACATTGAGAAAGTAGTGTATGGTATGATCCTAAATTAACAAAACTACTCTGAAATATTTAAAATCAGAAATAACAAAACTGCTTAATTTTTTTATAAGAAAGATGCTCTTCTGCCAAACCCTTCCTGCCCCTGGCCCAGTCTTATCCTCTCTCCAAACAAACTCTGGACACTAGAATTTACCCCTGACAAACCTTACCTTCAGTAACAGCTGATATTTCATAATTCTCTGCACTGGTTTGATTAACAAATCTGTGAGCTGTAACCTGTGGCCAAGGCGCTGCTTTAAGTCCTGTCATTTTAAAGGAGAAACATATTAAGTGTTGTTTTTCAAAAGACATTTTTTTTAGGTTCTTATCATTGTCAGAAATGCAAACGACCCCACAGTAAAAGCAGTGAGGAGAGAGGTCACACTGCACAGAAGCAGCCAGTGCTATGCAGTTTCTCAGTGTGTCCAAGTTTTACTCTGTAACCTTTCTGAGAGGTTTTTCAACACCGTATTTTATGCTTGTTTAAAGACCTTCCTTCAATTGCTTTCTTTTATCCATGAAAACAAGTGTACTGTTTTTAAGAGACAAGTTTAGATCATGAATTGTTCTGAATTTTAATGAACTTTAGAACAGATTTTTTAAAAGCCCTTAATTTAACAATGACCCAGTCTTCTGAATGCCAAGAGAGATTATCACAGATTGAATTAATACTCATTTCTCTGATTTATAGGCAAGAAATACAGGTTTAGAACTCTTATAACTAAGGTTAATTTCCTGAGGATTGCTTAGTCTTCTGGGCACCAAATGAAGTTTCAGTTTTTTGAAATCAACTGTAAGAAAAGATTCAGAAATACTTAGTTTCTACGGTAGAGCTTACCTCAAAAAAGGTATCAATGTATTCTGAGACAATGTGCTCAGACTTTGGTTTATTCTGACAATAAACTATGTACATGTGCAACCTTCTCTCCTAGGAATGAAAAAGGCAAACAGAGGGTTAAAACACTGGGAAGCTGAATTAGAATATATGCACATTTCAGCACATAAAGGAAATACCCTGAAAACAAAACTGTATGGTTACCCTTGGGAGCACATTCCAGATTCATGATGTAGATCGGCATTCGGCTTCCTGGCTACGAAAACAGTCCCTCGTTATCGCCCCCTCAGATATACCAAACCCCTCACTTCACCAGGCAAATACCAGAGGCAGTGCAGGGACACAGTTCTTATCCTTAAATGAAGACTTCCTGCTGCCCTTTCACATGGTTCTCGCTGCTTTTAGTTGGGAAGAAAAATTCTTTAATCTCAAAAGCTGAAGGCAGAGAAAAAGGGAGACAGTGTGCCATCCCTTAATCTGGTGATGCTCAGAGTGTGGTGTGCACACCTCTGGGGGTTCCAGAAGCCTTTCAGGGGATCCACTGGGTCAAAACTATTTTTGAGATAATACTAAAACAGCATTTGCTGGTTCCATTGCACCACGATTCGCACTGATGGGCACCGACAATGGTGGGTGGAATGCTGGCATCTTAGCAAATATTTGTCACCACATATTTACAGCAACAAAATGCCAGTTCCACCTCAGAATGTTCTTGATGAAATATGCTGAAAGTGCACTTTATCAAAACTCAACCATCTCTCTCTTTATCATCCTTATGACAAAGTAGAGGCCCTCATAATGCTTGTGCTGTTCACAACAGCCGCCTCAAGGAAAAGCCCTGGTGAGACTGAGCTGTGAGCAGAACCGTTGCTGTTTTTGTGAACGGCCATTTTTACCTGAAAGAATGGTGGACACAAACTCTACATATTTGCACGTGCGTGTCTCGCAGACATTTTCTTGAACTTGAACTTAAAAAGATAAGCCTGTTGATTCAAGGCAAACTGGCCGTGTCTGTTAATAATGCAAGTTTGACCTTTCAAGCTAAAAATTAGAATTTTGGAAGACATTATATGTCACTGTGAACTTGACACAATACTTAAAAAAGACTTTTCTGAAAAGTTAATTATTATTAACAAATATGATTTTTTGATATTGTATAATGAAACTTTTCAGTATTTAGAAGATCTGTCTAAACCGGTGAACCAGTATCTTCCAACTGACCAATGCATGATGTCCTAAGCTGGAGGGCAGGTGAAAAAGCCTTAAATTATAAGACAGTTCAATGGCTTTTAGTGTAACAGCAAGGGAGAGGCTCACCAATGGCTTTTCAGATTTCATGTTGCAACCAACCTTTCAGAAATGACCACTTGTCAGGTTCTGGTGTCGTATCTAAGAAAACTGTAATTTTCTGAAAAGAGCATTAAAATACTTATCCCTTTCCAACTATGCATCCTCGTGAGGACAGGTTTTTTTAATATATTGTAACAAACAAAAAAATACTACAATAAAATGAATGCAGAAGCTGATAGGAAAATCTGTCTTCTATTAACCACACATAAACAGAGATTTGCAAAAATGCAAAATCTCCTAGTGCTAATTTTTTGAAAACACATTAATTTTTTCTATTAAAAAAACCCAACAAAAACCTTTAATGTTAACACACTTATTTTAGGTATACACATGTACCTGCCTACTATGTTAAACCCACTGTACATTTAGGTACATCACCATCTCCACTAACACTTACTTGTCCACAGATTCCCTCAAGTGTCCCTGCTTCAGGTCCACTCTTGTCCCTGCCCGACCACCTGCATGGCTGTGAGCTGAACGGCCAGCTGCGGGTACGGGATCCAGGAAGCAGGTCATTCATATGCAGGAGGGCATTTTACTTCCAATTTGCCGACATTGCAGAGTTTAATTTGATTCTCAACATGAGCACTTTTGTAAACTACAATTGAGTTCTTCTTTAGTCTGACAAACCGATTACTAATCATGACAATATCAGAGCAGAATATAAATAAGGCTGTTGTACTTACATGTTTAACAAAAAGGGATCCTAGTTTTTCCGGATCTTCAAGGCACTTTTCCAACTCTCCTAAAAAAAAGCTGAAATGAGAGAAGAAATATTAGAGCCATTTCCAATTTGGCCTTCTACTTTTAGACTGTGGTTTATATTTTCAAAATGCTGTTTTGACATGAGTAATCGGGAAGTGTAAAGTATATACTTCACAGGTATAATGTACACAGAAAACATTTTGTTAGGACAGAAAGTGCAAAGAGACACACAGCTAAAAAGAGATGGTGGAATGAGACCATCCCTTGACTGGTAGCTTTTCCTTTGGACAATTAACATTTTTGGTGCCTGCTTTTTAAAAAGGACACGAACAATAATATTCTGGCCAAATACTGATTAAAAAATAAAAGTCTCAAAGCAACTGGTCATTTTTCTCTCTAAAAACTTGTTCCTTGTACTTGTGAATTTCATATTCATTCTGTTTGTTAAGAAGCTCAAATTGGATGATAATGGATATAAAATACTGAGTATGTTCCCTGTGCCAGTTTTACAAAGTCTTCTCAAATACTATCAAAACCAGCTTCTAGGTTCTGAATATGAGCTCCCACTAAGACTGAAATTAAGTATAATCACAGAAATAAAACAGCTGTGGATAATTGCTCTTCATTTCCTGTGGGCTGCAGCTGTCTATAAGACGTATGTCCACTTGAGTTACCACTGACTCATGCTGGCATTTATGTTTGGTGTTTTATTAACCTGCAAACCAGCCTACCAACTCATACCGTGTTGTATCTCCTATCACTGGGAGTCTCACCAACCCCCAGCTCTGCACATGCCGTGCCAGACACAATCTCTGGGTGCCACTTCCTGTCTGGTCATCCTGGGAGCAATGCACTGTTCTCTGCTCCCTGCTGCAGTGTGAACACCAGCCTCAGGGGTGGCAGACTAGGTAATAGTGCCAAATATTCCTTTTGTGGATTGGCTGCACTGGAGACTTGTGGTAAGCCTACAGGCTACACAGCTATGAGTTAAGAGTGCTGGTTCTAAAGCTGACCACGAACTTATTACAGAAGATATGGAAATACAGAGACTGCATCAGGGTGCAAGGGTTTTACATTCTCCTAGGAGAGATAAGTATAGAAATAATAAGATATTATTTGATACACACCGTAACCCGTCGTTTGTATGGTACTTTCCAATTAGAAGAGTACATTTACACATGCTGTCTCTAAGGAGGAGAGTACATCTCACTGGCGGGATCAGGTCTAACAGAGAAGTGAGCCTTAGACCTGAGGTCTGAGGGTGACAAAGAGCATGCTCCAAGCAGAGAGGCAATCAGGCATATAATGACAGGAAAGCAGGAGGCCTGTCCAGGTAATGGGGAACAGGACAGTGCAGCTGGAGCATTCCACGAAAGCAATCTCCAGATGATTAAGGATTTTAAAAATGAGGAGCAGGGTGCCTTGAAGGGACAGTTGGGCAGTGAGAAGCTCTGGCAGGCCGGGGCAGCTGGGAAGCACCAGCCCCCAAAGGCACCTCCTGAGTATGACAGGCCTGGCAACGCACTGGGATCTAACTTGACTTTCATGGGCAATCATGTCCATCATTCCATTAAAGTTGTCAGAAAAAAAAGAGTATCTTCAAAACCCTTTAAGAGTCATGACTATTAATTCAACAGGTGGCTACAACTCCAACCAGAACCATTTACTGAGGCTGACTCCATCAGACACTGTTTTAAGTGTTTTACTGTATTAACTCAGTCACTCCTCACAAGAAACCCATGAGGTGGGTAACACCATGACCCCCACTGTGTAGGGGCAGAGCAGGGGCACTAGGGAGGAAGGAAATGGCTCGAAGTGAGGACGGGCTCTGCACGCAGGCAGTTGGCTTTGGCGCCGGTGCTCCCAGCCACCCCAGTGCGGGACCAGCTGAAGAAAGAAAGACTTCCCCGTGCCATGAAATGCTGCCGCAAAACTCCTCGGCATATCAGTATTTCCTTTGCTCAGCTACCCATATGTGGCTCCATAGTAATAAAAGGAGACGAATCAGTAACTATCCTTTTAACTCCCACTGTCTGACATGATACTGTTTAGCAAGGGGGATGCTGTGCATGCCGTCAGGCTTGGCACGCATCTTACGTACTCTCTGTGCCAGTCATATATCTGATGGATGTTGCCAAACACAATCTTGTCTTTTCCCTTCATGTCATCAGGAACACCATCTTCTTTCATAAGTGCCATGTAGCCCTATAAGTGAATATTTAAAAATAAGTTTATTCTACTGAACGTGTTTGAATGTTTTATTGAATGAGGTAATGGTTTATGGATTAATTTTATAAAGGACAAAATAGTCCTATGCACTGTCTTGTAACCAATTCTTTATTTAAAAACAAACAAAACTCCTATATGAAAAGTGTCTTTAACCAGCACTGGAAATATACTGCTACATCGTTGCTGGACTTTTCTCTCCTTGAACTATTTGCATTCATGGATCGAAATTCTTCTAAGGGACTGAAAAAGTTTAAATAAATGTAAATATGTTCATAAAATAAACCCCCTAATCAGCTTATAAATATTATATATTCGTCCAGAAACATATTTCCTCTGTTCTCAGCATTTATATAATACAAACAGATTTTCTTTTCTTTTTGGATTATTTACCTAATTTGTGAAATAAGGATTCAACAATATTCTTTGATTTTTTTAACACCAGCTAGTTAAACTTCTGTTTAACTCCAAAGCAAAACTGAAGGAACAAAATAACAGCAAACTCACAGACTCTGAGAAGGGACTAGCGGTTACCAAAGGGAAGGGGCTGGGGAGGGAGAAGGGGCTAAGGGGCACTATAATTCACAATCACGATATAGGTAGGTCACCGGTAGGGCAGTATAGCCCGGAGAAGACAGGTAATGACTCTCCAGCATCTTACTGTGCTGATGTACAGGGACTGCAATGGGGGGAGAGAGGATTTGATAATATGAGTGAATGTTGAAACCACCATGTTGTTCATGTGAAACCTCTGTAAGATTGTATATCAATGATACTTGAATTAAAAAAAAAAGTAAACTTCCATTTAACTCAAACTGGCCTTAGCCTGTATAGGAACCTCTTTAGTAATTCAAGGTACCTATTTTACTGTTTGTTAACATGACTGCAGCCAAATAGAGCATGTAAAACATTTTATGTCACACAATTATCATAGCTCTTACTTTTAATGGAATATGCACCCCCAAAATATTGTCCTGTACATATTTGCAAAACTGAAAGTAATAAAATTTTATACTATAAAAAGCTTTTCGATGAACTGAGTTTATGAGTATGATTATGTACTGAACGTAATGCCAGGGATAAGCCTGGAGATGGGCCTCCACCTAGCATGAAAGGTAGTGGTTTTGCTACAACTACACTGTGTAGTGACTTCCAGGCAATGAAACTGGCGATGCATTTGTTCTGTACCAGGTGCTCTGAGCCCAGGTGGGCTCAGGACGGAACCAAAGCCACAACTGGTCACCTTGACGTTTCAGCCAATGATGTTCTCACTTCTGTGGTGATACCCACTTTTGTAACACAATATTAAAGGCAAGATTCCCATGTACTAGATACAATGGTTGGATATAATAACTTGAAAACTTAATTGTAAAAGAGATTATGCAAAAAAGCACTGAAAAGACAGATTGTTAGTTAGCTAAATTTCATTTTTCAGAAACACCTCTTTTTTTTAGCTCTTGAGAAGGTATCAGTGTTAAATTACCACAATACCCCTTTGACAACTCTTGGGTCCGATAAAGTTATTAAATCTCTGAAAACATATACCTCAACGACACAGCCGAGGTCCCGCACATAGTCACGCTCTGTCTCTACTAATTCTTGCAAAACATAGCTGGAAAGAGAGAAAAAACAGTGTTTACAACCCAAACTCTCCGTGTTCTACATGAGTTCTCTCATGCTTTGCTTTGGCCAGGCCAGATTCCCACTGAGAGTGGGCTGTGATTCACCAAACTTGCACAACTGGGTCTCCCATTCCTGAGCGCCCCAACCCATGTACAGGTCCATGTGGGTGAACCACGAGAGCTGCGGAGGTGGCGAGGCACTTCCCATTCAGAGCCTGACTGAGCTCGTATAGGGACAACCAAGACAAGCTTAGGCATTGTAATAAAGGCATGAGGTTGAAGGAAGTTCTTCTTTTTTTTTTAAATGATATTTTAAGCTTCACTGGACATAAAAGACGTTAAAATAAAAATTTTGACTCAGATGTTTAAAGTCTTGGGTCTGACTAGTAATCCGGAGGTGTTTCTTTTTGTAAGGGTCGTAAGTGTTTAAGGCCACTCAGAAGATAGGAGACAATGATTCGATCAGCACAGCAAACCACCTCAGTTGGCTTGGAAAGGTTGGTTCTTCGTTCACTCATTCAGCCAACACTGAACTGGGTCCTGCCGACGTGCCCACATCACAGCAGACGCTGGGAGACTGCTCAGTGAAACCTAGTCTCTGCCTGCGTGCAGCGTTCATGTTTTACCTCTTTTCCAAAGACAAGTTTAAATGTTTTGTGATATTTTTCAGGACTCTTTTTTTTTTTTCACCATAACCTGCTGTACTGGACCTGAGAAACACTACTACTATGGTATGTTTAAAAAATGCTCAAGTTTTCAGGACAGTATCTAATTTACTGTTACCTTCATTTTGCTTCACAACTGTGTAAACAATAAAAGGTATAGGAGTTTCTCACTAGAAGTGACAAAAATTTTTTGTCTTGTATTATCTGATTTATAAAGTATTACAAACAAAATTATAAAAGAAAAAATTACAAAGGTTTTTTGAAGAAAATGTGAATTTTTGAGAATTTATTCTATTCTGCCAGAACTGAAGAACTATTTTCAAAGGTTTTTGGCTTAAACAGAAACAAACCCATAATGGGTGGAGGCCATTTGCCATCCTTTTATCTGTTTGGAGTGTTTTTTACTGGAAAAAAATGGGACAGAACAGAGTAGTATGAAGCAAGCTCACAAAAGAAAAAAACCTTTGGCTATCTTTTTCTGTTTATGAGGAAGAGTTGTTGCAAGACATTTGGTTACTGTTTACTGAGCCTTAAAGGACATTTATATCTAGAACTTTATATTTCTAACCTACTACTTAGCTTGAATATTGGGCCACAAAATACTGGAAGTTTTATATTGTACTACGGTGATAAAAGCAATAGGAGAAATGAAGACATACTGTGTCCAGTGATACCACTTGTTACTGTTGATAACCTTAGGTAGCAGTTGATAAATTATTTTTTTTTAAAGTCAATTCATGATTCTGGGAATAGTATTAAAGGATATGAATTTGTTATCTAGTATTTGAGCAGTTGAATCCCTTTTTTACATACTGCGATGTTTAATATTTTATTTTGATTAGTATGAACCTCATTTAGGATATGTAAAAATTTAAACTAAGAATTATTTTTGCTTTGTAAATCAATGTTTTTATCCACTGGTTTTCTTAGATTAATGTTATCAGTGAAAACATTCTTAAACACTAATTCCTTTTCCAAATCAGTGATGATAAGTGAAGTCCAGCTCCTTTTAGTTATGTTGAAAATTTCAATTTGTCGCCTGAAGTATGTCCTCTTGTACATGAAATTTTTGTCTTCTTCCATGTTTTAAATGTATGATTATATTATGACATATTTTATTAGTTCTTTAGTAAGGGGTAAGTCCCATCTAGGAAATAGTTTTTATAAAATAAAAGTCTTCAGTAATTAAAAAAAAGAAAAACCCCACAAAACAATAAAAACTGCAGCTACAGCTTATGTGCCCTTAGGAGGCTCTGAGTGCTTTTCAAACATGTACAATGACTCGAGGGGAGACCCTGGATCTCCTCACTGTGCTGATTCAGTGGCGCCTCCCATTTCTGAAGGTGACACACAAGAGGAGAGCCACTGAACAATGACAATGAGAACGTTTCTGTCTTACTGCCGTCTCTTTAGAGAGCTGGATTTCCTTTCTTCCATCTCATCAATGGGTGAGGAGGAGGAGAGCAGAGAGTTGTCTGAAGGGTTGAAGGACGGACTGCTGCTGTCTCCCTGGTCAACAAGGAGTGAGCTGGGGCGGTCCTCCAGTGCCTGAAAGAAAATCCGGTCATCAGTCACGTTTCTGGCCCGCAGCCCATGAGGCTGAAATTAGGACTAGAAAGTCTCCTATATCGGAAAATACAGAAGGCTTGATTGGGGCAGTACAAATTCTATGTTTGTGAAATTACACAGTACTTAACAACAAAAACCCCATTATTAAAAAAAATTGAGTAGGAGGAACTGGATAAAAGAGCAAAATTAGAATGAAAAGGATGGTGAATTTATATACATTAATACATTCTAACCTTGCTGCCAAATAATTAGAAAAAATACAACTTGTTTACATCACAGCACGCATCCTTTTCTGGATATATCACAGTGTTTCAAATCCAGCAATTTTCTTTGGTTATATTCATGCCAAATAAAAGCATGACCATTTCAGAAGTGTGTGGTCGCCTTGGCCTCCATCAGGCCGGCTGACCCTGGACACACTGCCCACAGTCCTCATTGGTGGGCTTTGTAGCAATGTCAGCAACCTATATTTTATTTGACACAAACTTGGTTTCTTGATTATCCATGAAGACTTGTATTTTAATGCACATAGATCACCCGGCCAAAATGGATTTCGGTGATGCTCACAACTGCCTTTTTATCACTTCTGTAGGAAACAGCTATCATGCTGGCCTCAATTAGTTATCCTAAACTCTCTTTTCCCTGCTGGGTTTTAGCTTCTGCAGGTGACTGTGTTCATTGTTACACCCCATGTAGAAAGCTTTGCAGGTGTTCAATAAAACTGAGTTAAATATCGACTTCCCTCCCTGGATTAATGTTAACAATGATTAGTCACTGGTTATTTTCAAGTAGGAACGTGTCAACTTTGTTTCTTAACCTGAAGTCACAAAGCTCCTGCGGGTATAAGCTATAATAATAGCTCCTTAAAAATTTCCAAAGCAACCAGCTGGACAGAGATGATCAGCTGAGCTGCGAACTGATTAACTTACCCTTCAACAAAAAGCTCAAAACAAACGGCAAGAACACTCAGTATTCCTATCAAATGAAACCCTCTAATACTTGTCCTAGCTCCGCCCCTTCAGAGTAACAGACTGAGGCCGACTTCATCACCAAGCACAGCTTTTAGGACACCAAGTCCAGGAATCCTGTTCGCCAGATCCATGGAGAGCCATGCGGCTTCACCAACTGCTGCTCTTACTTAGGAAAAACAGTGAAGGAATAGGCCTTGATCAGAAAATAACACTGCTATTTTCAGGAGACTGAAGCGCTGCCTACTGCACTAAGGAGGTAACTAACACCATTATTTTTAAATAAATTGCTGTTGACCTTTATTGGGAGTAAGCATTTTGTGGGTGGCAGCAGTCTCTGCCCGGAGCTTGGGGTCTGAAGATTGAGGATATGCCCTGCACTGGCTCCTGCCTACCTTGGCACAGACACAGCTGATGGTTGCTAGATTTAAGACCAGTCACTTGAATGGTGAGAAAAAGAAAGAAAAGAAAGGCTCCATATGTTCCAACACTGAGGAATGAGCAAGAAGGAACAGTCGGGACAACATTGGTACCCTGAGGCTCTGTCTTCCTTCGCTGGCAGAGCGGCGGGCTGGGCCCTAACAGCAGAGGCGCCAGGCTTTCTCCAGCTGCCTGGTCTTGGATGTGGCTGCTCTGGACCTGGGTGAGCAGCCAGAGGGTGCAGACACCCTGGTAGGACGCAGCCATGGTTACGTGCTCTCATTACAACGGTGCTGCCCACTGCCCTCCACACTGTCCGCTGGCCGCAGACAGAGGGTGTGCGGGAGAAAAGGCTGTCGCCAGCACAATGCTGCCTCAGAACCAGAACTACTGAGACCTTTTGGGTTTGGAAGAATTATCTGTGAAGCCCTCTGGGTTTGGTGGTTTTATGTGGACAGGTTCTTGTCAACTTCCTCTTTTTCTTACGTGAAGATAGGTCTGCATAGACACTCTCTTCTGAGGTTAGTTTTGGTAAATTATATTTTCTCAAACTGCCTGTTTCATCTAAGTTTTTAAGTTTACTTTCAAAGAGTTGAACAAAGTACTGTTATGATTGTTTAAATTTCCTCAGTTTATCCCTCCCTTGTAAGTTCTTATTTTGTGAATTTGTGTTTTCTGTTTTCTTGAGCTGATTACCTATTATTTGTTATTTTTTGAAAGAACCAATTCTTGGCTTCATTTATTATTGTTTTTCTCTTTTCCAACTCATTGATTTCTGCTGTTACCTCTATGAATTCATTCCTTAAGCTTTTCTTTGGCTTATTTTGTTGTTCTTCTACTATTCTGAGTTAGATGTTTATTTCACCTATTTTCATTCTTTCTTGTACCTCCCTTTATGCTTACAGATCAATGAGGAGAGGAAAACCCACAGTCAAGTCCGAACAGTCACTGTGGCTCTAGACTGCTATTGCCCTATTGTCAATGCTCAGGGAAGACACACAACGTTTCAAATACCAGCTGGGGCAGGACTGTGGAGGGAGGACCCTGGAGAAGCAAATTCCCAGGAATAGTTTTCAGAATCGTTTTTATTTTTCAGTTTGAATCCTCAGGTTTTAGGATTAGGTTCAGTTCCCTAGACATCATACTGCGTAAGAGTTGAACAACTACTCCTCTCTTCTTCCCAGTCCAGTAAGTGAATACATAGCTTCTGACAGATATGCAATTCAGTGTTCAAATCCTTTACAAAGGCTCTGTAGCCTGAGAGATCACCCAGAAGAAAAAGAACAAGGATGACTAAGAATCTACATAGCACATGCTAAGATGTGCAGGAGTAACTTAGGGTCATGGGGAGCATGGCAGGCTGAAGGGTATTAAAATGATTCACTAGAGTTTTCATTGACAAAAAGCAGTTTCTGTCTGACATCAGAGGGTTAGTGACAGGAAATTAATGCAGTTATGCTTCCCTTGAACCAGAAAAAGGGCAGAATCTAGATTACATCCCATGAAGAATGAAGATGGGATGAACCTATCATAAATAACAAATACGGTTCTCCGACGGGGAAGGGAAGGCATTAGTGAACGCTCAAGTGGCTGGACCCTTGTTGGAAGCCTAACAAACGGCACTTCATTTCTGATCCCAGTTCAGAGACAAAAGACAGGGGCTTGGGTTGCCTGAGGCAGTAAGTATCAGAATTTGAACTCAGGTCTGTCTGACTCCAAAACCTATGGTGTTTCTACAATGCTAATAGCTTTATGCCTGTTAATTTAAGACACGAGTAGAAAGAACTTAGTTTCGGCTTCAGAAAGTTTAATTTCTTAGAACTGAGAAGGGAGGGATAAATGAGTCAGAGCTGAAGGAGACTGTGCCCAGAATCCCTCGCCACTTGGAAGTCCACCTGAATTAAATATAAATGAATCTCAGACCACTTAAAATGGAACACAACTTAAAAACTTGCAGAATAATGACTAGCAGGTTGACAAAGTGCTGCTTCACTGCATTCCTTGGGAAAGCTATTATAATTATTAGACAAGAATGATTTAATGGTCATATAATTGATTTGTATAAATTGATGTTTTTAAGGTGTTTATAAGGATGCCTGAAAACTCGGAATACAATTTAAGCACCCTTGGTTTAGACTATTAATCTGCTTGTCTCAGAGAGAGACAGCCAGGATGTACTTCAGCTCAGTTCAGACTGACATGAGCTCGAATTTTTGACCGCTGGAGTCAAGTTCTTAGGTTATCTGTCAAGTCCTAGCAGTCTTCCTAACCTCCCATCTAACTTGGCGCCCATCATAGCCTTTTCAGAACAGACTGTGACTGCACAGGAGAAGCCCCAGCTTTGGCAGGGCCATACAGTCAGGATTTTTGATGTAATTCCCATTTAACCCGTTTCACTAGAAGCTTTAGGGATGGGAGAAGAAATGGGTATGAGATGTACGTTACCTAGTTAATACCTGTCTGAAGGAAGATAAATTCCTAACTTTAAAGATGTATACTCTTTGATCTAGAAAAATTCCTGTGCTGGAAATTAACCCTACGGGTATATATCACACATGTAATGAGCATGGATATTTGTAATAGTGCAACACTGCAAACAACTTCATATATTATTATTATGAATTCACTTAAGGAAGTAATAACCATGCCTCTGCCCCTTACTAGGCTGGTCAAGTCTTAGACACTGTGTGTGTCAGTTTCCTCATCTACAAACTGGGAAGACAGCAGTGCATGCTCATCTCACTGGGCTGTCCTGGGGAGCACATGCACGGATACATGCTCAGCACTTAGTGCCTTGCTTAGAGCAAGCCCTTGGCGGTATTACCATCACTGCACCCATGCAATGGAGTATTACAAGCTATTAAGAGGAATGAGATACATCTGTATATATTGATGTGAGATGATCCTGAAGACATGAAGTCTTAGAATTTTAAAAATTGAATGAATCCATCTTGGAAGAAAAAGCTGGCATGCACACACTCCCTACGTATGTTTGCACCTGCAAAGAAAATGTCTGGAAGGAAGCATGCCAAGCTGTTCACAGTGGTTGCCTCTGGAGAAAGGGTTGGTGGGAGAGGCTGAGGGCTTTTACTTTGGGAGGGGTGACTTGTAAAAGATGTTAAATTTTAAATAGCACAGAAAGACATATTAGTCTAAAAAAGTTGTTACCATTAATGGTTTTTCCATTTCGCAGTTAGGAAAATGGAAGAAACACAGAAATTAGTGGATCTGAGTCAGTTAGAAGCAATGCACACCTGTCTAAACTTCAAAGTTAGACAACATTTGATTTGGGGTTTTTATTACATGAATCCGTTTTGACCAACAAAGAGGTCACAAAGAAAATCAAGCCCTTACTTAACAGTGCAAACTCTTCTCTCTTACACATTGTCAGTCTTAATCAGAGATACTAGAAGCAGCAAAAGGAAACTGCCCACCCGTCCAGAGGCCCCGGGTATACCTTTGGACAAGACCTGAATTGCCATAGGTGCTATGATAACGTAGTCAATGTGGGTGCATGAATGATTAACCTTGGCTCTTGTGAGACACCTATAAGCCCTTGGAATGTCCTGCTAGATAACAATGTCTGTTTAGGGGGCCATTGGGCCAAGACAGTCTATGCTAACAATGTGACTTTTGGTGGGAGCTTTGTGTCACACGGTATCTTGACCTCTGGAGCGGCAGCGGACAATGGTGAACCAACAAATGGTCATACATGTGTGTGTGACCGAGCTCAAATAAAAACTCTGACACTAAAGTTCAGGTGACTGTCCCTAGTTGGCAATATTCTCTACAAACTGTCATGCATCATTAAGTCAGTGCTGGCCTCATGGCCCACTGGGACAGAACAACTGAAAGCTTGAATCTGGAGCCCTCATTCACCCTGCCCAGTAAATCTCTTCCCTGGTGGATTTGAATCTGCGTCCTTTCCTGGTAGTAAACTGCAACTGTGGCTGTAAGGCCTTTCCGGAGCCTGTGAGTCTGTCAAGCCAATTATTAAACCTGAGGGTGGTCTTGGGACCCCCAGCCTTGCAGCTGGTCAGAAGTGAGGATGGTCTTAGGGACTCACACTGTGTAGCATTCCACAGGCACATTCTGCAGCCCGGAGCAGCACACGGACAAGGGTACATCCACCTGTAAGCAGCCCCTCAGCGCAGCCCCCAGACCTTGCTTCGGGAAGCCTTACCATCTTGCTTTTCACGAGTTCCTCGATTGCACTGACAAGCTCGGCGGCACTCGGCGTCTCGGAGCTGGTGGGGCGGACCAACAACCGAGACGAGGCCTGGGGAAGGAGTTGAGAAAACAAAGGGGGAAGGAGAATGCCTCGTGTTAGTTAGTCACTGGACAGACAGTGAATCTCCCTGCAAGCTCAATCTCTTTTTAAAAGTAATTCCAGAAAAAAAGACCACGAGTTTGTCTTTGTTTGCATTTATTTAAAGTCAGCCTTTTAAATTTACAGTATTCTGACATGAAATATTAAATAAAACCTGTCTGGGATACATGTGGAAGGCAGACAAAGTCTGTTTTTAATCTGCAGTCATGTAACATTATAATATTTTCCAAGAGGTGACTGGGCATGGGAAAATTCTAACTGAAACTTTTGCAATTGCTGGCTAGGCTATTGGCCAAAGAAAAAAATAGAGAATCTGATCAATGGAAGAATGAAAGGCTTAAGTTGCCTGAATCCTCAAATAACCAGGAAGCAAAACAGGATACTAAAATGGCTTTGCTGTGTTCATGGGGCTAAAAGAAAGAAACAGAAAGAAAAGGAAAGGAACCAGGGTACGCTGACCAGACAGGGAAGAGGGGGGACAAGCTCACCATTTTCTGTGCCATCCATTTCCCCAATGATTAGTGCAGAGTACAGAAGATCTGTGGCCACACAAGCTATCAGATGCCAGTTATGGCTAGAACCAGGGTGTACAGGGGGTGACAGTTAAGGAATCTGGGGGAGGGGCTACTGAGTTCATGTTTCAGTAATTAGCAAACCCGGTGTGTTTGCAGATTACTTGCGCCGTTAGTTAACTGGAAACTAGAAGGGGCATAATATGAACCTTGCTTCATATTAAGGACAGCAGAGATGCATGCGACACACGGCTAGCTGTCCTAGCGATGCATTTCTCACAGCAGACAGATATGGATTTATACATTTACAACGAGGCTTTTACATATGGGGATCCGGATATGCACTTTGCAAAAACAAATGTTGGTTTGGTCTAATGAAATCGGAATATGGAGTGAAGAAAACAAAGAGAAAAATTCAAATGGAGACGTAAGGAACCTGAGCCAGAACAGACACAGAACAGAAATCAACATAATGCTGCAGTGAAAGTTTACAAAAAGAGAAAACAGAACAAAGCAAAACATTAGTCATAAGATAATATACTTTCTGGGAACATCACTATAGACTTTTGTAAATGAAGAACTGCTATTGGTAACATCCAATGAGATACCACAATAACCAATAAATGAGTTTAGCAAACTGAAAAATATAGTGCAATCTACCATTTAAATGGAGAAAAATGTTATTAGGTAAGTCAACCTGGCCCAGCACTTCGCCTGGCTAATCATACAGGTGTGAGAAATTCTGGTTTTCTGTTTTTAAGGAAGGTAGAGCTTAGAATGCCACCCCTTAACTCAGGAATTGTCTCAGCCCCATTTCCAGGAAAGTCTGCACTATGTGAGGTGGGTCTGGGTGGGGGGTCTTCTCATTGCAGGCCCCCCAATCCCACAGCATAGGGTCTGCACCTCAGATGTCCCCGGAGCTCCAGACTTAAACCGAGCTATGTCCTTCAGCTGAGCTCTGAATGCCCCAAGGCGGGGAGGGAGTGGATCCTACAGAGAGGGCTGCAGTGACAGGTGGCTGCCCCCCTTAAGGCTAGTGTGTGGTTTGCTTGGCCTCCCAGCTGTCACTCGCTGGGCTGGGGCTGGTCCCAGGCCCTAAGACACAGGCAATCCAGCAGTCCCATGTCAGCACCGAGGAGGGAGTCAGGGAAGGGAAAAGGGGCAGTGTGGGAAACAATGAAAACATGGTTTATTCAAAACTTTGTTACTGCCCCCCAAAATTGCCAGTGATGACTTCATAGCATGGTTTTCAACACCTGCCAGTTTTGAGGAGCACACTGGGCCAGGATTTGAGGGGATGTGCCAGCCACCATTACCAGGGTTCCTTTCTGGTGTTTTAGGGCTCCACAACGGGCATATACAACATAATTTTAGATTATGGGAGAACTAAAAAACAACACAATACAACCAAGATTTTACCTGGCTTGAAGCCTCCACATATATCCAAAGAGACTGATGGCTTTGAACTGATCCCTATCTTTGACAACTATCCCCACACTCCAGTTTGGTCCTACAAACGAAGTTCGGCGTGTTGGAAAAAGGAATGGACAGCAATACAACCTGGGGTGCCAAAACACCTATCCCAGAGAACAAGATGGCCTGATATTTGCCCAGGGACCCAATCAGGCAGACTGCAAGTCACTTCTCTAATTGTTCCCTCAGGGGCCCTAGTCAGGACAGTGAGAGAAATTAGTTACTTTAAAAGCAGCAATCACTGAAGCATTAAAAAAGCACTGAAGGTTCTAAAACAAATGCATATGGTATGAGAAACTGCCCGCTGGCCTACTGCTTCACCTAAGTGGACTTGGATATTCGTCCTACTGGGTGAACCCAGGCTGACTCGCCCTGGAAAAGCACCACGCTTTCCCGGCACCTCTTCCAGCCCCAGAGCTGCCAACTCCCGGCGCACGGCAGCTGCCCAAGACCCGCCCCCTTGACGGGCAGCGTGGGCCCCCTTACCTTGTCGTCCTGCGAGTCCGGCTGGAGCAGGCTATGTTGCTGAATGGCCATGGGCGGGGGCAGAGGCGCGGCGTCGGCGCCCTCCTCCCCTTCCTCCTCTCCGCAGCTCTGCATGCCCGAGGAGGACGACTTGGAGAGCGTGCCGCTGCTCAGGCCCTCGTTCCGGCCCCTCTGCAATCACAGCAACGTTTGCGTGTTATGTTCTAGGCCCAACTGTCAAGATCAGAGCACAGACAGGAAACCCAGGCAAAGAACAGCCAGGACTGAAATGAGATGGCAGGTATCAGGGGCAAGCTCTTTCCAACCCCGATGGGAACCTCTGATTCCTTCTTTCAGCCCAGCCACCTAGCCTGCCGGCGTGGGGAGAAGGGCACTGAGGACATGTCCTGAAGGGACTACCGACATGATCCGTTAGGGTCTGGACACATCTCCTCTTCAAGGAGCCAGAAGAAAAATAAAGGTTCAAAACTTTAAACTCTAACCCTCACACTGATTCAGTTCCTCTGTTTCACCTTCATTTTGTTTCGGTTAACTTGCTAGAATAGAACTCACTGAAATAATAATGGCATGAAGAAAAATGCAATCTGAGATGCAGTATAAGAATTTGACTTAAGAATCACATTGATTTTCCTCTATTCTTGCTTTTAGAAAAAAACTTCTAATTAGGAGGGCATAGATTCAGAAAACAGAGGGATGAGGACATGACGAACTGCAGGCCCAGGTTCTGCCTTTTTTCCCCTGAGTCTGTGAGGGATCTGGGGAGAGCAGGGGTCTAAATTGCAAATTCAAGGGCCCCTCCCTCACTGACAGCACCAGGGCTGGCAGCCCAGTGGGGAATGATGAAGGAGTTCTGCTCCTTGCACCAGAAAAGCTCTGGTCCCCGAAACGGGAAAAAAAAAAGTTCCCGGCATGCATTTATCTTTGACGACAGGGGAATATCCTAGCCTTTACTCCTGGGTTAGCAAAGTGAACTAACTGGCCGTTGACTACTCAGCACAAGATGTGAGCATGAGCACGTCTCCGGAGTCGTGGGAGGGCGCAGCATTCCTCTGCTCCTGACAGTCGGTACTTCCCCCGCCAGACACTGACACCCTGATCGAGGCCAACCTCGGGGACCGTCCACCCTCTGCAGTGCTGAAGGTGCCGCAGTTTTGGCTGGTGGCATGGAGACCAGGGTGCCTGCGCCCTGGGGCAAGGCTCTCGGTCCTGCCCCCTGTGCTGCAAGGCCAGAGCTGGTCCCCACGGGATTGAAGGGGGCCCTCTGACATTTCCAGGTACATGAGGAAAAGGGAACCAAATGAGAGTATTCCCGAGACAAGCAGCTATTCCTACAACTTGAAAATGTCAGAGGGTTCTGGTGTGGGCCGCCCACGGGGTCACCGGCTCCAGCAGGGCTGGGCTCTGACCTCTTCGATGGTCTCGTCCTGCGGCGTGGCCGCGCTGTCGTCCGAGTCCTTCTGCGAGCCGGCGTCGGCGCTCTTGCGGACCTCCCGGCTCTTCTTGTGCTTGTGGGCCAGCTTCTTCACGTGCCCGTCGGCCTTGCCGCTGCTCAGCCGCCGCACCGGGCTCGTCAGCCACTTGCGCAGCGTGTTGCCTGGGCGCTTGGGGCCTGGGGAGCTCTGGGCCCCCATCATGTGGGGCTGAAGGGAAGCCACGGAGGCGGGCGGGCTGGCATCGTTACTGGACACGGACAGTGAGTCTGGCAGGACAGAGACAGCAAGGTTGTTTTTAAATTGAAGGATAGTTGGTACACAGTATTTTGTAGGTTTCAGGTCCAGAGACATAGTGATTTGACAATTATATACACTATGACATGCTCAGCACATACGAGTGCTGTTAGCATCTGTTACCACATAAAGATATTACAATAACACTATTGGCTATATCCCCTATCCTGTACTTTCATCCGTGTGACTAATTTATTTTATAATTGGAAATTTGTCCCTCTTCATCCCCTTCACCTTTTTTACCCATCCTCCTATCCCCTTGCCCAAGGGCAACCACCAGTTTGAGTCTATTTCTGTATTGCTTGTCTGCTCGTTTGTTGTAGTTTTTAGATTCCAGTTGTAAGTGAAACCATGTGGTATCTGTGTTTCTCTGGCTTATTTCACTGAGGATAGTGCCCTCCAGGTCCATCCACGTCACAAATGACAATGTTTCTTTCTTCTCCATGGCTAACGTCCCACTGTGTATGTGCACCACTTATGAGACAGCAGGAACAGCCTACACGTCAGCCCTTCTGAGGATGAAGTGGCACCATTTCGCCAACGAACTTGAGCACTGCCCGGCTGTGCCTGGCATTCAGGATAGTGGTAAGCGGACAGTGCTGGCTCCCTACAGGGCAGAAAGGTCAGAAGGGAATGACTGGGCCCTCATGCATGCACCTTTCAAATGTTTACCAAACTTGAGTTTTGCTACAGATGATTTTTTTCAAGACGTTATGTTCCCTCCAAGAATCCCCAAGTCACCCATCCTGAAGACCAGTATCATTATCGCATGAACTTAAAATGTCATTATCACTAAAAATACCACAGGCATTGGGAGACAGAATTTTAAAATTATTTTCACAATAAACAAAAGCTAAGAAAGAAGAATTTAAAGGAAATTAAAAACTAGTCCTGATTGATAAATATATTGGTTTGACTTACTACAGGTGAATAAAAGTACAACTCAATAAACTTGTGTCCATGTGCACCATGTGTGCAAATCAGCACAGATTTGACCTGGTCAGACTTTGTAACAAATGGTGCCCATCTGTAAAGTTATGTGTCAAGGGTGAAGTCAGCGGCTGTAGAAGGGGTAAAGCTGGCTGGTTTACTGAGCTAGCCAGCCCACGGCCCTGTGTTCACAGCAAGCCTCTGGAACTACACTGGCATGTGGCATCTTTGCTCTCAGACCCAGCAAAGTTACTTCACATGTTGGAGTAAATAACAGCAACAATTAACAAAAAACAGTAACACATTTTTAAAACAAATAGGAGGTGAAGCCTTCCTCAAATAACCAAAAATCTCTACAGAAAATATATCCAAATGAATCCTCTCATTGGACCTCAACAAATAAATATATTCAACCCTGGGTTAATGATTTTTCGGGAGAAAAAAGAGATGAAAAGCTTGGGTAGCAGCTGACACTCAACAAAGCCACGGCGTTACGAGGCATTACTTTGCAAACTGATCCCGGCTACTGCCTGGATTTTCCCCTGCACCTGACTCTAGGGCTCCACCACGGACAAACGGAATAAAATACTTTACTTTAGGAAATGGACTGAAGGAGATCATTCACTATGCTTGTTATTTTCTTTAATTTTTTGAAGTCTTAAAAATAAGCTAAAATGAATCTTTGAGAACATTCTTTTATGCAGACCCCTGCATTAGCTCTGTTCACCTCTGTGGCACTGGAGAGCAGGGTGGGCACAGTTAAAAAGCAGGAGAGTCAATTTCTCCCAATCCTGTGATTATACATGAGAGTCAGCCACAGTTTCCCATTCATGCTGCAGATGCCCAGACCCGCCAGCTGCTCCCTGTCTAGTGGCCGATCCGTTCCTTCCCTGGCCCAGGCCTCGCACGGGTGGAGGGTGTAACCTTCCATAAACAGATGATGCATTTCTAGCAAGATCATTCCTTTCTAAAAATCGAGATTTTCAGAGGCAGACTTTGGTTCAAAACTAACCAACATTCTTTTTAAGAGTTAAAAACTTCTTCCCCTGTGTGTATGTGTGTACATATATACATGTACATATATACATATATATATATATTTCTGTGTTTATTTTAAAATGAGAGTTACTAAAACGTCTCCACATGGGTCATTTTCCTCAGGTACCACCTGGAAGAGGTGGCAGAGAATGAAACCATCAAGCTGACAACAAGTGCTTCCTAGGGGCTCACAGAGGTGCTGACTGAGGATAAAGGCCGAGCACGGGAGGCACAGCCCCTCTCCCTTGGTGCAGTGACAACAAGGATAAAAGGATGAGTTGGGTATGGATAATCCACATGCTAGGTAAACTTATTTAATGAACAAGTTTTAAGTACTATTAGCAAGACACTGTGCTGGCCATCCCAGGTGACACGTTTCAAAGTCAATCACTGTGTGGAGACTCAGAGCCAAGCCCTGTATTTGCCAGTGGACAGGGATGAATGACCCCTACTTTCTTCACCCAGGGTACCTACCATGTCATCTTTTCTGGGATCATAACTATCAGGCAGGCAAGACTGACACATGCGGTAAGGGAGGACAAATATAGATTGAGAGGAAGGGTACTCAGGTGGAGGGACCACAGGTGGCTTCAGGAAGGAGGCGGCATGGATGCTAGTCTTTGAGTGAGCTGGGCCTGAATAGCCAGGTACTAGGTCACGAGAACGTAAGCCCCAGCAGGGCAGGGGCCTTGACTGTCTGCTTCCTTGATGTACCCCCAGGGCCTGGCACAGTGCCCAGCACAGTAGGAATGTATTAACAACACAAGCCCCCAGCCTGAAGAAATAGAGCACGCTGATTCACAGCCCGTATTTTAAGGCAGTCATTCTTCAGCATATATTCACTCAGTCAAATAACCACTGAAGTCCAAGAACCCCGGAGGTGGTGTGCAGGTAGAGGTTTCGAGATGTCCCAGAGTGGCCTGGTGTGACGAGGTGTCACTAGCAGAGCCCACTGTGCCTCGTGTGAATGAGGGTGGCAGGAAGACCCCAAGGCCCACTTACTTTAATACAATTAATTACAGGTCTTAACATTCATAAGCAGAATACTCAGGCATTAGAAGTAGTGGGGAGCACGGCATAAGCCAATCAATGAACCTCACGTGTGTTTCTGTGCCTATGAGCGAGCACCTAGGGAAATCTGGAGCAACGCAGCACCTAACAGGATTCCTAGATGCTCACCAGGAATTCTGACATAGTCTCTCTGTGCACCAAAGATTGCAGCATTAGACAAAAGCGAGAGACCTCTTGGCAGAGGTGAGCGTCCGTGAGCAGGGATGTGTGGGCTAAGCTCCCAGAAGCATGGTCACTAGACCCAGTGGGCCTCAGGAGTTAAGAGAGAAGGAGCTACAGTCCATAGTGCTTCGTGGGACCTGGCTGGCTTTACAAGGTTGATTCTCAGGGCACTGCAGCCTTGCTTGGGAAAGGATATGGTGGCTGTAAAAATGTCTCAGAAAGAAAAAGGAATTCGAGTAGCCATCCGCTAGCTTCTCTCTGTGGGCTCAGCTGTATACGATTTGGTTCTTTGTACTTTGGGAAGTATTTTTAAAAGACTTCCTCCTCACCTGGCAGGTCAGGCATTGTAAACATGGCCATGGCCTAAACATTCTACCAGAGACCCAGGAAGGAGGTAGATGCCCAAGGTCAAGCTCACCAGGGCTACAGATGAAATGCTGTTCCAATGGGAACAGAAGTTCTCCTGAGCTGCTGTTTATCAAATCACTTAAGTGACATTATTTCACTTTCCTGGAGTATTTGTAACTTAGAAAAATGCCAGCAGCAATTACAAACTAAGAAGGGAATCTTGTCGAATTTAAAAATTTTACCTTGAAAAACTATCATTTCGGAAGTCTGAAAATGCAGAGGGAAAATTTCTTCATGTCTCTAAGATTAGCAGGTATTTTGTGTAATACACTTCTGGTACATTGGTCACAATTCTGATTAGCAATGAAAAAAAAAAACAAAGAATGAAAGCAAATAAATTCCCTCTCTTTCCATTTCGTTTTTAACAAGAATGCTCAATTCTTCATGCCTGAGAACATGCTTCATATTTGACATACTCTGAAAAAAGTCTTTTTCAATACAGCAGTTCCTTTTGCCCAAATCAATGGATTATAATAAGCCCATTTATATGCTCTTCACTGGATTGTAACATACACATAAATGAAGTATTTAAAAATTAAACCTAATACAATCATTAATAGAATGAAATAGAGTGCCTGCTTTTTTTCATTAATTATCTGAAGAACAGACATTAACCACTGATTTTAAACTAAGCAACAATGGTTTCTAGTAGAATCAAGGCCTCCGTGTTAGTGGGCATACGGTAAGTGTAAACCACAAAACAGACAGTTTTAGAAGGTCCTGGGAAGATCTTAAATTACTGGGCTGCATACAGGTGCCCTTCCTAGAAGAGCTCCCGAAGGCTGTGATCTGCTGTGTCTGGAGAGTGTCCTGCCTAGGCATGAAAGCTGCTGGGGCAAGCCCTCTTCCCCTAAGCCCCCGGCTTTCTGCTTAGGGTTAGACAGTGGACAGCTTGGGCTGATGACACCAGTCATCCTCAGGTGGAGAGCCCCATGGCCAGAACTCTATGCCATTTCATGGCAGCACTTTCCTAACTGGTAACTGCTTGTCAAGACAGGGAGCCAACCATGACTTAAGACTCCAGATTTCACATGGGCAGGTGCTGGGTCTGGTTTATTTACAACTACATGCCCAGTGGCCAGCAGCAGGGTGTCAGGCACCTCCTTGGAGCTTGGTAAGTACGTGCTGAATACATGACGAATGGGTCAGGGAATCAACCATCAGCTACCGGCTATCCCCACCCTAACTGACATCTTCAGCAGGCCACCACCAACAGGAACACCCCAACTTGGTGGATACCCCACTGGTTTTGAGATGAGCTACAGGAGCCATCTAATTTTAGTCAAGTTCATGAGTCTATGAATTACTTACTTTCAAGATGGTCACTCAAAGTAAATTAAGGTTATTCTTGAAATGGCCTGAGCTATGTGATGCTTTTTTGCAAGGCAGAGCCAGGCCTAGGTGCCCTTGGTGAGGGGGTTGTGGGCAAGGGGGCAGAAACGGGGGTCAGGACCCAGCTAATCTGAGAAACACAATGGTGAACTCATTTGTCACTCGAAGTTGTTGTACGTGTTTCTGTTTCCCATCTTCAGTTATTGTGTCTTGCTTCCCCCTTGACTCCTGCCTCTTGGAAGGAAACACTCAACACACAGCGACTGCTGCCTTCCTCCCACCACTACATCTCACGTCTGCAGAACGCCTGCAGCTCAAGCATGCCTCGCTGGGGAACACGCTTTCCTCTTTTCAACGCTGGGAAATGCCACTGATTTGGGGTCTGGATGGAAGGTGAGTTAGAGAAGTCAGAACTCTGCACTTGTCAAAGGGCCTGAGTTTGGGCCGGACTCTTCCACTCAACAGCTGGGACCCCAGGCCAGCATTTTGGCATCTGAATTTCCTCACCTTCTGGGGTTATGATGGGATGACATGAAATAATGAGAATTAATAAGCTTTACACACTGTTAAGTACTATTTACAAATATAGGTCGGTGGAGGCAACCTTCCCCAGGACTTCCATTTTTGTCATCCCAGGCCTCGCGTGGTGTCTGGGATGTAGTCAACACCGCTTTTAGATGCATGTAGATGAAGGAAGCAACCTAGATGAATTACTTGATTCTGTTTCTATTTTTTTTTAACAATCTGTCCCTTATTCAGAGGACAAAGTCAGCGGCAGCATAAAGAGATTGGCACATCACCGCGATTTAAAAAGATGCTCAAGTGTGTACATGGGAAAGCCATTTGTGATCTGCCTGAAGCACTGAGGAAATCAGTTAAAGTTTGTCTCTTTTAACTTTGAGGGGGAAAATGACCCCACATAGATGGTTTCTTTGCTGAAGTCAGAGTTCACACAAAGTCCATGTTAGATTTCTTCTTAAAATAAAGAAAATATCTGAAGAAAGGAGGGAAAGCAGAGGCCCCGACCCTCAGCTCTGCACTGGAGTTTCCATGTGAACACACACAACCTTAAAATGCTAGGAGAAGAGAAATCGCCTTCTCGTCCCAGTCTCCAAATCTGAGACATCTGTGATTAATAAAGCACTTTTTTTTTACTGTAGAAAAAAGGGAAACAGGACCATTTCCTGCTCCTTGCAGAGCAAGAAGGATCACATTTCATTTTAACCCTCTCCTCATTTCTCAGATGGCGTAATGACTGGGTTGCCGAGTATGGCTGTGTATGGAATGAAAACTCCAGCCCTCGAGTTTGCAAACATTGCACCAAAATCAGTGCCTTTCCCTGCAGGATTCTTGCATTTCTTGCATTCCAATCATGGCTCCAGGAGGACAGACACGGCTGCTGCTTTTTCATGCAGCACCTCTGAAGTGTAAAGCCTGCCTTCACCTTTACAGACTAAAGGTCACCCAGAAGCTGTGGGCTACGGCCCATACTGGTCAACGGGCATCTTCCTGTCCTTTAGTCCTTTAGGCTCCCAACTGTGAAATGACAGGGATTCCTTACTAAGCTACTAGGAGGAAAAGGAACAAAAAAGGTCTTTGTAAACTTACAGCCTAACACAAACATGAGGCAATACTCACACTTTGGCATAAAAAAAAGAAACTGCCAAAGTAGAGGAAGAATGCAGGATAAAGTGGAGCCCCCAGGGCCAACTGCAGGAAGCAGGCATAGCTGGCCCAGGGAGGACCCGTTTTCTCGGGATGGCCGCTGCTGGAGCGCTTCACGCTCTGGCCGCACATCTGCCGTGACAGGTGTCCCTCACCCCATGAAATGTCAGCCAGAGGCGCCCATGGGGGACCCACGCTGACGGCCAGGTCGTGTCTAATGAGGCATGGCCACCACACAGATGCATACATTCAACAGTGGGAGCTGTTCCAATGAAACAGCTAGCTCACATTTCAAAGCCTCCTCCACAGAGTGTCCCAGGACAAGTTTACCTAGTTAGGTCTAAAGAAAGATATTCCCATCTTTTTGTCCGTTGTAGGTGTTCAAAAACACCTGTCAAACGAACAGTGCAATGAGGTCGTCACACAGACTTGATCTGACCGGGGTAAGCCTCAGAGCTCGGCACACTCCCAGAGGTGCTCGCTCACCATTTCAGTTGTAAGGACTTCAAGCAATGTTTACTATTTCTCAGGAGTTACTGCTATGTGCTAGAGAAACATAATTCAAGGACAACTTTGGGGCAGCTGCTCCTAATGCCTGAAAATCATTCCCTCAGACTATTTTTGAGCAGACCAGAGGTTTAGATAGGTGTACCCTGTCTATGGAAGGTTTCTCAAACCTGTCTTGTTAAGAATTCAATGCAATGAATCACATTTTTATTTAGTAAATTCTTCTACCACACCAGGAAGGTTGTGATGCACATGTGGAAATCAGTTCTGTACATTACTTGTAAAGCAAAGAGCAAGTAAATTATTAGCTTACAGTTGCTGACTGGGTTTGTTCAAATATTCTAGAACAAAATTTTGAGTAAATGATTGTCATCTCTATACTTTTCTAACTGGATTTTAACTCCATGCTTTTGGAGTCAAGGTAACTTTTTGTTTTGGAGTAAAAAAAAAGACCATTAACAGTAGAAAATATCTTGCTGAAGATCACATAAACCCTAATCTGAAACTTATTCTTTCAGATGCATTTCTAGGGGTCTGTGGATAAAGTGAAGGTTCCTGTGGCCAGGATTCTCACCTGGCCCTGGTCGGCTAGCTCACTACATACGTGTGGGCAATACATTGCTATTGACTCTACATGAAGAGCTCCATCCGGTGATCTGGGCAACACGGTGGCATGGCTGCAAGGTTGCAGGAGAGCAGAGGCTGGAGTGGTGGCAGCGCCGAGGCAGAGACTGGGACAGCTGCGTGGGGGCAGAGAGGCCCAGGGGCAGAGCCCGGCTTGCTGCATGCAGACTTGCTCTGAGTGGATGGGATGCTAGTGACTGACCTGCCACTGTGGGAATAAAGTTGGGTATAAACACCTCCACCCCAAGAATGTTCTACTGTCATTTCTTTGGTCACATTGAATCCACAGTGAACTTGCCCAGGGCTGAAACCCATTGGCAAGACAGGGGCCCATCTTCTCTTCATCTTACACAGTGACTTGGATTGCCTCCACAGGCAGGGTGTGTGAATTTTTGATGAGTGAGACAAAGCTGGGTATTACTTGGAGAATTTGGGGTAATGAGGAGGAAACTACCCTGGCCTGTGATATGGCTACACTTTGGTGGTTTAGAATACAGGAGCAAATCTTTTAATTTTTCTGAATTTAAATCTACCTTCTATTTGTGAACAAGTAGATGAAAACCCTTCTTGACCGACTTTGACTTTTTCACTCCAGTTCCTTATCTCACGTTTCAGTCATCTGTCTATGAGTCAGTAATCGTCAGTTTGTTCCTCAGCATAATACAAATGCCTCAGGGATTGAAACACAGATTTGGGTTGGACACCGCAACCTCAGCGTGGCTGTTCCCCTGCACACCTTAAAGGTTTGGGGTTCCAGGCCTTCACTCTGGGCTCTAACTGTCATGCAAATTCATGTTTAACATGGGAAATAAACTTTTAGAAAAGTGAGAAGCTGTACAGAAGCACTGAGCACTAGTTGGTGGGGTGGTAATGGCTGAAAATGTGGAAAGAGAATATACAAGTAAATTTTACACTTCACAGTTTGATGCACAGAGGGTCCTTAATGCAAAAATGTGGACTTTGTATTTGCTTTTAAAATATGAACTGAACACAGAAAATATGAAGGAGGATAAATTCCCCAGCTTTTTTTTTTTTTAAACATAATCCCTAGATTCAACCAGGGGTCCAGCAGAGCCTGGCCATGGCTCACACTCTAATGAAGAACACATGGTCTTCGCTGCCTGAGAAAGTGCACGTAAATGAGCAAACATTCACTCTTCCCCATGCAGCCCCCTTCCAAACATTCACACAGGAGTGTCCACTAGCAGCCCCCAGGGACTCTGAATGGAAGAACACAATGTAATCACTGGCAACAATTAAAACAGACTCAAGGAGAAACAACTGGACTCAATTAGAAACAACTGCTTTACCTTTTTCTTTGTGAAGTCGAAAGCAAGGGTGTGTGCACACCGGCACAGAGTAGTTTCCCCACTTCCTACTCTCATTTTAGGGAGTCATGTCATGAGAAGAGAATGGACTTCTCACTAACCCCTAACATGAGGCACATTAGAGATATGAGGCTGGTAACATCTTAATCAACCAAACAGAACGTGCAAACGGAAGTTGCACATGCAAATATGCTCTTTTGACTCTTAGAGAATCTCTAGATGCTATTTATTCTTGGTGTGGTTTCTGAAAACACCTAAAACATTATATTATCATTAGAATATGTGGCTATTTTGACACATGCAAAACTTCAAGTGTCTCATTCATTTTTGTGAGGGCAACGCTAACCTGTCAGAATTTCTAGGCAGGAAACCATCTCATTTTTAAAGTCTTTCTCCATTTGAATTTCACTACTTGAATTTCCAACAAGGAAATGTGAAGAAACTAAGTAAAAATGAAAAAAATGGCATAATCCTTTGCTTGGCTAATCAGCTGAACAGGCTATCGCTATTGCCAAAGAGGAAATATGAAAACACCTCAGAAATGCATTAATGAGCAAAGAGTCATTAGTGATGTGGGTAACAGAAAGGATAAGCCAGTCTGGGTCAGTGTAAGGAATCAACATGCACCTAGAAAACTGGGTTATCCACACCCTGAACAAAGCAGAACCCGGCTCATTGGCTAGGTCAGGGATGCTCTGGGTACACGTGGGTCTGCAGCTGGTGACAGTACATCACCAGGCTGTTGGCTTCTAGGAAAAGATGAGCTCGGGAGCTGCCACGCCTTGTGATTGGAACGCTGGGAGGGCACAGCCGAAGCGACAAGCGGCCACCTGGCCCCTGGCAAAGCTGTAGGCCGAGAGGAAAGCCTCCTGGGCTGCTGTGGGCAATGTGCCTATCAGACACCCCCTGCCAGTGACAGGAAGGGGGCACCAGGCACACGTGGGTCAACTGCTCACCTGGGCGGACATCCACATGCAGCCATGAAACCCAGCTGTGTGGTCAGCGAGTTCCCTTCTCGCTTTTATGTTGGGGCTTACTGTTAAATGTGACCTTTTTCTCCTTGGGGCAAACATGGGCTTTGAGGAGAGTTTCTAGCCTATTTTCCTGTCCTCCTGGATGGAGAGGGCCATTTTTCTCTGCTTTTTCTGTGAGCTAGTCCTTGAAATATATTTTTGGGGAGATGGTCAGCAGGCTTTTTTGGCAACCAAAGTCAGAGCTATGCCAAAGGGACCAGAAATCCCTGAGGGGCTACCTTGCCCATGACACCGGGAGGGGACTTGGGCTCATTCCTGACTTTCACACAAAGACATAAGCAGATGTTTCAAAATATCCTTGCTGGATGGAAGATGTTTTTCCAAAAAAATTACATAAAGACAAGACTGGAAATGCACACACAAATCCTGCAAGCTGCAAACATTTACGTCTACCAGAGTTTTCTGACACTCTTCCAGCCGGGCCCCCACACTCCTAACGTAGGAACTGTATGGCTCTTGAGCCTCCATCAGCCCGGGGGAGACGAGTGAGCACCAGCTCTCACATGACAAGTTCTCCAGCCAGGGCAGGGCCCAGCTGCCCATGTCCAGCCCCACAGTGGCATTGCTTCCTGGGAAGTCCTGGTTGGTGGCTGGTCTGACACCCACGGGAGCAGAGGGACAGGGGTTCCACTGGCCTCTCCTACACCATTAATAAAAGGGTCACGCCCCGACCAGGCTGCCTCCGGGAGGCGCTGCAGGAGGGCGCTGCACGGGCTCGCAAGGCCACTGGCAGTGAGTGACATCCTGTGGTGTACTGCTCTCCTCCCATCTGCTACATGCTCAGAAGCCACGGCCACTTCTCCATGCCCCCCTACTTGTTTGGCTTTTTCAGAGGTTCAGATGCTGTGTTCCCGAAAAGTCAAATGGCTGTTCTTTTTACAAAATTACTTAAGATTAATATCACTTACACAAATAAAGATTATTGAGAAAACAACTATAGCATGTTAACCAGATTACTTAGTATTTAGCATACTGCTGATTTAGGGATGATGAGGTTTTCTCTGTGATAAAATAATGGGTTCTTGATTCTTAATTTCTTCAGTTGGGAAGCTACTTCTAAGGCAACATACTGTTTATTGTTTCCCTGAATAATTATTATTTAAGGAAACAGAAAGTTAATTTTGGGGGAAATAAACATGCATGGAGCTCATACAACATTCTGTGTCAGATTCTGCCTTTTAGTGGTTCTGACACTGCGAAGAAACATCAGTGCTGGATAGGTGGGCATAATCACCCCTGAAACTAAACACAAAGCGTTAGTGGCGAAAGATCTAGTCTGACTTGAAGGAAGCTTACATTTGTCACTGTATTCTTCATGATGCATAGTTATACTTTTGGTTAATGTCTTTTTGTTGGAAAAAACTGAAATAACTTAGGCTGTCTTTTTAAAGACGAAAAATATTTTTTAAGGGGTCGTTTGTAGATTTTTTTAAAGTAAAAAATGTCTCCAAATAAAGCAGGGGACACACAAAGACACTCCCATGCACAACGGTTTGAAAGAACATTCTTTCGTAGGTGGTTTCAACTACTTGATTGATTATTTCCTCTGGTGACAGATTTCTCTTCATTTATAAATTTATTGTTTTTAATTAAGACCAGATGCAGAATGCCAACATGCAAAAGTTTTTCCTACATCCTAGAAATGCATGAAATGCTTAAGAACATACCTAACCAAAATATGCTACAAACCACAAAAGCTTATAACTGTTTTCATAGAGCTGCATAACTCATTTCATAGAGCCACATATATAGAGCACTAAGAAAAAAAAAAAGTCAGAGGCAGCAGTTTGGAATGTTCTATGGCTGCCGAGCAGCGTCACTCTTCATGTCATCTCCGCGGCAGGTTAGCTTAAGTTTCAGTCTCAAGGGATGGATTAGTGTAGGAAGGGTTACAGCTGTGGAGAATGAGGAAATGGATGATTTCCCACCCCCAAACCACGAAGCAAATATCTAGTACATGACCGTTCTAGGGTCCCTGGTCATTTGGTCCAAAAATGAAGACACAAAAAGCCATAATCAATTAGGACTTCCTTCCACAATTGAATTTTAGTAACACCTCTACCAAGGGCAAAACTGCTCTCACTCAAGCTAAGCACTTGAAAATGAGATTAAAAGGTTAACCACACAGCTGAGGAGAGCAGGCATGTGTGCACACATGCTGCATCATTACAGTCCACTTCCAAGAGCACAAAGGGTCAGGGGTTGCAATCCATAACTTCAGTTTGATGTTATGACATCTTGCCCATCCCCAGCCACTGCCCTACAAGAACTGAATGGCACTGACTTATTTTTTTTCCAAATTATTATTGGGTAATTTCTTGAGGACTGCCCACTCCCTTCCCAGGCCATCACATACAACAACAGAAGCCAAAAAATAAAAAGAGGGTCAGAGCAAGTGTTTTTGGAGTTATTCACGTATCCCACATCAGAGGTGAAGCCCCTATGTGTGACGTGCCTTGGGGAGGTGACTGGGTCCGGCACCAGTGGCTTTCGAGAACCCCATACCTCCTCCTGAGGACGCCAGTGCACTGGGAGCTCTTCCCCACGTGGCGTTGTTCAAGCAGCTGAGTAACTACAGAGAAAAGGCAGGCAGGGGCGCTGGAGCTATTCCAGGAGGGAACAAAGCAGCGCGGGGACAAAAGGAATGAAGGAACGCCTCTGCGAGGAATGCCAATTCCCGGCACAGATCCGTCCTTGGCTTTAATTGGTGCCCTGGGTGGCAGGGTGGTAGTGCCACAGACCGGGAGGGCCACAGGAGATAGCACCAGCAGCCTGCACATGGGGTGTGGGGGTGGAGGATGGCTGCAGGCTGGCTTCCTTTCTAGCTGGAGAGACAAAGGGAAAACATTCAGCTTTCCCTCTGTCATAATACCCACATTGCCTTCTTGCTATTAAAGACGTCCTTATTCAACTTCACACGTGCTTCTTACCCTAATCCATCAACTTAAAGAGTTAGAGGAGGAAGGGGGCTACCCCCAGGCAGTGTCCTTTCTCAGTGGGTACATCCATGGATGTAAGAGCAACTCTTTCATGCAGACAGGCACAGGTCTGTTTTCATGGCAGTGTGAACTGTTATTAATCTTTATAAAATGTAACAGTAGAAATGTTCTCCAATTATGCATTGGTGAAAAGAGACAATGGGTAGGATTGAGATCATTTCTTACAGTCAAATTTAAGAAGTATAATAAAAAATGCATCATTTCCCATATAAAAAGACTAGAAGAAAATCTGCCCAAACATTATCAGTGGTTGCCTGGAGGCGTTATTTTCTCCTCTGCTGCTCCATGTCGGCGATTTTTCCAATTTTTTTTTTTACAATTAACATATAGTTTAAGAGAAACTGTATATTTGGAGAGACACACTTTGTTCATGTTTTATGTGAGAACTGTGAAAAATGACTCGGACCATCTGGGCTGTGGTGCCTCCTTGGAGACAGGAAGAGGAAATGGAGGGGGCCTGCACGGATGAATCCCGGGGCTTCCCACCCCCAAGCGCCCAGGAAGGCCACACTGGGTTTATGGACTTGCTCGTTCAACACGAGGCCAACTTTAAGCACCTGGAGGAAATTCTTCAGAATAAAAGCCATGAATTTGTGCTCCCCCTGAAGCCTGGCTGAAGGGATATCCTTAGAGCACATACCACAGAGAGATCACAGCTGAGGAGGAGGAGGCCTGCTCCTCGTCTACAGAGAAGAAAGAACCAGGAGAGGTCATTTCACCTGAGGCTCCTAACCTAGGTCCTTCAGGCCTCTAAGGTACTTTGAGGGAAATTTTTAGTTTAATAGTAGCTTCAAAAAGGTTTAATATTTCAAAATTTTGTATTCACCCTAAATAAGGCTGAATAATTTTAAGTTTCTTTGCTTTTTGGCTGGAAATGCATAAATTCAGTGGGAAATAGTGTTTTGATTTTTTTCCCAAAATTGTCATAAGCTCAGAGTGACAAATACACCTTGCTTAGTGAGAACTGAGAAAACAAAATGATTTTAAAACTACAGTTTGCTTAAAGGAAAAAATAACCTTCAGTGTAGTTCTCTGGAAAGCATAATAACCCTAGCAGCAGCAAGCATCCATTTGTTTTGCAGGTGAGGAAACTGAAGTTGAATGAGATTAACAAGTACTTAGCCAAGGTCACACTGGCAGGGGTGAGCTAAGACAAGAACACTGGTGGTCTGACTTCTATGTAACACACTATTCTCAGTGCATAATCATGTGTACCCTCATTTAAAAAATACTTGAAGAGCAAAAAAGATTTGAGATACAGTTCAGTTTGCCCAGTAACTTGTGTGAAACAATCAGTCTTCACAGTTGAAACAATGCAGCATTGTGCTGAGTCCTGTGGCTTTTGTTTACTCACAGGAAACTAATGTCCTGTGGCGGCCATTCTTGATGTGAAGAGGGCACTGCTGTCAGCCTACTTGCATGCTTTCGGAACACGGTCATATTATGTGTTTCAGCAAAGAAAAAAGTTTCCTCTATTTAGTTTCTGAGATGTTTTTCTTCAATTTATAAAAACAACAATTGCACGGGTGAGAATCCACATTCCTCATCAGTGAAGACTTGAAGAGAGTTCGAGGAGAATGGTAAGGCCCATAGTGCACCTTGTATGTGGATCTGTTTCCTGTTAAGGAGGAGAATCACTACAGTATGTTTCTCTTCCGCACTGGAATAAAGTCCATGTGCCCTGTAAAGGGGTATACTGGTTTCAGAATGAGAACAGTTCCTTCACCTTATTAGTGTAACCCGGCTCTCCCATTGGAACCCTCTTAAAAGGTAATTTATAGTTCTTCTTGACCTCACCTTCTCTTGAATTCTTTTCCTAACAACTGCTTAGCAGTAAAAGTCTCTGGGCTTATGGCTGTGTAAGTGATTGGTAATGGCAATGCCTGTAAATAAAACTATTCCAAGCAAGACGAATTCACATCTGGACAAGGAGAATGCTCCCTGAAAATGTCAGACAGCAGAAAAAACGCCCAGTTCCTGAGGTACTCCAACAAGTAAACCCCCAGATTGCTTGTGGGTATAAAGAAAGGCACTGTGATCAATCATCCTCTGATTTATGGGCATTTTAAAGTTACTTGGGGAGTCATTTCTTGGATATTACTCAAAACCATTTTCCTCTTCAAATCTCATGCATGTATACTTTCCCATAGTCAATTAAATAAGTGGAATCAGAATGTATTAAAATATCACTCTTATATAACATGGCATTCAGGGAATTGTCTTGGAATTACTATGAAGGCTTGGAAAGAGATGGACAGCCAAATTTTCCCAGGGGGAAAAAAAAAATCAAACTCTTATCTGTCCTTGTGTATCAAGAGATTAGATTTTTTTTCATGAAAATTCCAGTGTACATCAGTTTCTTTCCAAATTTGTTAGCTTAGAAATTTTGTGGTGACAGTTTGCATAACATCACCTGAAGTCTTCACTACAGTTTGAGGATTACCAGAACAAAAGTATACGTAAGGGAAATAACATATATAGTGGATTAATTATTCTTCAGTATTTAAAAGTTAGTTTAAGAATGTACCTTCAGAAGAATTCTTAAGGAATTAAAATACTGTTAGGATTCAAATTTCCCCCATAAGAAGAATGCTATGTTTTCTTAAAATCCATTACTTTGCAAAACTGTTCATTAAATTTTGGTGATGTTTATGATACAAGGAAAGGGGTGCTCTATTTTCATTCCCATTTTGCAAAGAAATGAAGTTCAGAGAGGTAAGGTAATTTACTTGAGACCCAGATCTAAAAATGGCTGAGACTTTAAATCAAATGTTTCATGTTGTCAATTTTTCTTTTCAACTGCACACACCTTACTATTTTTCAGTAAAGAGATCTTATACGTCATCTGGTGGCTTTTTCCCACCCAGTACAGAATTTGTAGTGTATGGCATTGTTAATGGACCTGGCCTGCTTGGACAATGTTGAATTCTTGAACAATTTAACATAAATATGATAAATATGATACGGTCAGTGACTTTAAAATGTCTTGGTAACTTTGTGAACAAAAAAATACAAGGAATATTATCGAAAACAATGTTTAAACCAACAAATCGAATATTCACACACCAACACTTACCTGTTTCAGGACCCATTAACAGATAATTTGTTGTTTTCCTCTGGTATTTCATGAACAAACATGTAAATAAGCCACTTCCCCTGAAAGCAGATGCTGGAAGTGCATTTTCTGTGACCCCCCTTACTTGGTGGGTACCTCGACCTCATCCCTTTTCTCTTGAGCTCACAATACACCAGAAGTGCCCAGAAGTTCTCCCCAGAGCCCCTGGCCCTCTCCCTGTTGCTTACCCCATTGGAGGCGCCCATGTGAATAAGGGCTGGGAGAAGTCATCCCTGCTGGTATGCAGGAGACAGCCAGCGGAGAATCACTTTAATGGCTGGAGGGTCTGGACAGATGTCAAAGGTTACTGCTGGAAAGCTAGCCTCCCCTGGAGGGTGGTGGGGCAGGAGTTCTGTGGGGACCCACAGACCTAATTCCTCCTTTGCTTCATTCTTTTGTATCCTGTTGCCTTTTCCTCAAAGCACAGCTTATCTGCTTCTTAAATGACCTTTGCAGGAATCAAGTTTTCTTGTCTTGATTCCAGTTCTGTGCATAAAGCCAGAGCCTGGTGCTCACACTCCCTTGAAATACACTGGGGGGCTATGAGAGGACTTTTTACCTCTCCACCCCTTTATATATCTTATTATATGGCTGCAGTTCTTAAGAGAAGAAAACAATCTAAATATAAATGTAGGACACTGCCATTTTCTTGAAGTCTGAAGAACCCCAAACAAAATTAAACCTGAAATAGACATAAGACCGACAAAAATCATAAGAAGGCGATTTGTAACAGATAACTTTAGACTGTTTACATGCCACATACGAGAGAGAGAATCAAAAGCAGTCCCCAGATACTCAGAATACCTTACAACCGTGCAACCAGTCAACGTACGCCTGCACACAGTCCCCGTTCCTGCTCCCATTCCTAGAGATCCCCACACAGCCCCCATCACAAGGCAGTCGGCAGAAAACACATTTCAGTGTTAAAGCACAAAACATTTGTTTTAAAGCACACAACAGTCGCTGTCACAGCCACCTGGAAGCAAAGTACCCGTGGGCGGACGGTCTGGCAGAGCGTGCACAGCAAGCATGTGTACCTAGGTCGAGGATCCAGTACTTGCAGGTGCCGGGCTGCCCGCTGCTGCCGTAGGCTGCGCTGGCAGGGGAAAGCGAGTCCAGCGGATCAACCGGCTGAATTCCGTTTGGCATGGTGCGTGCAGAGCTGACTGAGGCTAAGGGCTCAGAAGCCCCACGCTAGCTATCCCTACAGCAGCCAGAGCAACCCACTCTTCAGCAAAAGCAGAAAACGACTCAGCGGGCACTCAGAAGCAGGCTGGATGGAACCAGGCAACAGGCGGGGCCTGTGCAGCCCCAGACCCAGCCATAGCCCAGGGCGCAGCTCCTCTCCCAGCGGATGGCCGCTCCCTCTGCCTCGCTTCTGAGCGCAGCTTTACAGCTGGGTTTCACATGTGGGAATATCCAGACTCCGTGGATTACATTCTACCACAGTGACTCTAATTGGAGCTCAAGGAAATTCTGAGGGTACGCTGTGAGCCAGATGTTTCTCCTCTCCTGCACTAGCCAAAGCTGTGATTTCCTCACTCGGTGAAATGTCAAGTGACAGACGCCCTCCCCACACCAGGCTTTCTGCTTTGGGCTTTGTGTCTGTTTAGATAGAGGTCTTCTCTGAGACATACCACAAACAGTGCCTCCTGATGGGACCTGATAACAAAAGAGACGTAATTCGGTCCACAGCCAACTGGTTACCTCACTGCTGCAACGCCACCCTGACTTACTAAAACATATCTTCACTCTGCCTTATAAGCAGCAGTCCTACCAGGGAAAATAAATATCCTTACTTGTGATTTGTAAAGGCGTTTTTGGTAAAGCATCTTAAAAGCTCATTTTTGCCCTTTTCGGAAATTGGATATTTTCTTTAGCCTACATACATTCTTACTCTTTATTTGAAACTTTCCATCTGTTCTCTGCCCTGTCTCATACAGCACAATGGCTTCGTGGGGGGAATATCCACTGTTTTACAATCATGAAGTCTGACTTTTCAGCTTCTATGTAAGTATATACGTTCTCCTGTTCCTCATTAATTCAAGATGCACACACAGGGCTCTCCAAACTGTATTTTGATGGCATCCTCTTCGAAGCAGTCACCTGAAATATTCTTTACATAGCTAAAACTATAATGGGGCCCTGAGCTACCTAAAGAGGGTCCTATTTGTGGAAGCCTACACTTGACATTGTGTGTTACCTTCTTGAGTTTTTATTAATAATTCTTCTCATTTCTGCTTTCTCGAACCTGATAGCATAAGTGATTTTGTTTGTACTTTTATTGCTAAGAACAATGTCTTTTCTAGTTTCTTCGTTATGAAAAAAAAAGTTAAACTCAGGTTCTCCCACCACCCTATTTGTTGCAAAGTAAATTCTCAAAGTAAAAAATATGAACATACCAGAGACATCTAGTTTCTTTTTCAGTCTAAGAGTATAAAAAAAGAAGAGACTAAATGCTAGGCACACAAAGAAAGCTGTTTTGGGCAGTGTAATACCTCCCTAAAACTGCTACAAAGCAGGATTGGCATTTATAGGCCCCCATTAGGCCTCATAGTCTTCTTAAAACACCAAAAGCAAAGCATAAGGTTGTTTTTCCCTATAAATGGTCCCGTGATAGCTCCAGATGGTGTACTTATGCCAGGACCAAGCAAGAGGGGGAATTCTGTACAGAGCACTTTTTATGCAAGTAAAGAAATCTTTATTACCAAATAAATAACCTTCTCTTTTCTTGGCAAAGAAAGCAGTAAAAATTATGTCCTTGAGGAAATCAAGTTAGTTGACATTCTAAGGTTTCATTTACTACAACCTACTTTGCCCCTTTCCAAAAATACAGACTGCCAAGCAAGGGCCATTAATTAACATTTTCTTTTTAAAAAAAAGACCTGTCAGGGAAATTAATTACTTTATTTGTAATATACATTATCTACAAAAGAGGAAGGGAATGATGCTTGAAACGAACAGGACAACTGTGGGTGATAGATGGGAAGTTTCCCCAGTGACCACCTTCTTCAAATTTCAGGTTCACATCTGTCACAGAAATGGAGCACACAGAAGGAACAAGGGAGGAAGGGAAGGAGGCTTTTCTCATCCCGTCTAGTCATGGAAGTGCGAGATGCTATGTAATGTGGCCCTTTAAAAAGCAAAGATAAATTACATCAAGTAAAGGTGTCATGACCCCGACCCGGGGGGCACCTAACCTGCTGGACTGATGAGCGGGGAGCCAACAGAAGCACTGGCATCGGGGTGTGAGAGCAGGCGAGGCCCAAGGACAAGCTCCTCTCTGCCCTGGGGGCAGGACCCAGAACCTGTTCTGAGAGCCTGAACCACGTCCAGGGGAGAAGGACCCAGGGCGACCGCAGCAGACCATGGGAGAGCAGCTGATGGGAACTGGGGCTGTGAGGGCAGAGCCGGGGGCTTCAGGTCCCCGGGAGGAGTTTCACACAAAATGATGACGTGCTGTAACCAGGTGGGAAATCGGGAGCGAAGGAGAAGCTGGAGGACGGGTGGGATGCAGAGGAAGCTCCGGGCACAGAATGGGCCTGCCTGCAGTGGGTGAACACCATCAAGCAGGAAGGCAGCCAGGAGACAGGGACAAGTCTGAGATTTAAATGACCAGGACTGAGGAAAGGATGGAGTGGTGAGAGGAGGTTAGGACAGATGGAGCTCTGCTTTGCAGAAAAAGCTGATGATGTGAAAGCTGACTAGCTGGGTGCGCTAGACACACATTTGAGGGATTTGGCAGAAAAGGATACACAATGTAGAAATTAAAAAGTGGAGTTGAAGGAAAACAATAAATTCTGCTTTTTGGTACTTATCATAATGCTTTTGGTATTTTCATTTGATGGCTTGATATATAACTGAAAGTGTCACAAAGAAAAAAGAAGCTCCATTACTGAAGATAGTGCTTTTAAAGATGTCCCCCAGGTCTGTCTGTAAGGACCAAAGGCAAGGGGTGCCGGGAAGGAAAAATGAAGATACCCATATGTCAGAAAACTGAGTGTTGACTCTTGGAACCCTGGTTATGTTTCACATACCCCAAAATAAATAATGAAACTCATCAGGATTGGGGGTGTTAGGTGCTCACATGGAAGGTAAACCCTGTAGCAAATGACCCTAGGAAGGAAACACAGAGCCACTCTGCAGAGGGTGGGGAAGGAAGGAGCTCACCTAAGCGATGCTGAAGAGCTGAGCACCATAAACCCAAAGACGCAGAGATCTGTACACCTGTGTCTCCCAGGGCGTCGGGCCAGCAGTGACTGGGTGGGGTTCAGTCCTTTAAAGTCAAGTTATTTTAGGTATAGAAAATACTCAATTTCCAAAGAGGTAAAAACAATGGGCTTCTAGACTAGGATTTTATTTTGGACAATGGGATGCAGGTGTCCCACTGCCAGAGGAACAGGTTACAGGTGAGGAAAAGGCTAGAATGAACCCTGTGCCGTAGGACAGGAGTTGGAGGCCCAGCCTGGGGTGAGGGCATGTGTGCACACAGATGTCGTGCTGAGAGCAGGCTGTGCTCCCGAAGTGACAGGCTGTGTCCGCATACAGCAGCCCACCGGAAGGAGCTCCCCATGGCCAAAGCTGGAACGATTTGAGCAAGGACATAAATAGTGATGGTACTGGGTCATGACCCATAGAATAAAACAAATATCCACCACTCCATACTGAGGAAAATAATAAGTAGATGAGGCAGAGCCAGGACTACCTTTCAGAATTAGAATTAATAAACCTAAAAGGAGAGAGGAGAAACAGAAAACCAGCAGGCAAACACCACAGGAACAACTGGCGCAGGCCAGAACCACAGATGGATGCCAAAGCAAGGGGGTAGAGGCAGCAGGAGAACGGTTACCCACGTATTACAAAGAAGGAACCCGTAACTGTAGAGTGGAGAGCCACTGCGGCCACCACTCGAACCAGGCGATCCAGGGGTGAGGTGCATCTGGGCCCTCCTGGGCCCCCAGATATGACACGCGGGGAAGGGCACATCACTTTTGTGGAATTCTCGCCCAAAATGCATGAGCTCCATTTAGTCATGAGAAAACATCAGAGAAACACAACTTGGGGGACATCTTACAAAATGAAGGACTGGTAATATCTCAGAAGTATAGGGTCATGAAAAACAAACAAAAAATGGGCAGAGGAACTAAAATTATTTCAAAACAAAGTTCTTAAAAAATTGAGTGTTACATTATATAAATACAAATAGCTAAAGAAATTGAGAGTAACGAAAGAAACACAATAGGCAAATTCATGACCTGTGAACAAAGGAAACTATGATTTATTGAAGAAATATACTGAAGGAATATAAAATCAGTATCTCTTGGGCAAAACAGCCAACCTCATTCTCATGGAAGTAAAGGTATTTTTATTTCAAGTGGCCAAAAAGAAGCTATTTGTAAAACTAAAATTCAGATGTGCCAAAAGACATAAGAACCTAGCATTTCTATGAAGATTATATCACTTTTTGAAGAAGAAACAAGCATTAGTGATAAGGCAGTTAATGGAGGATGAAAAGCCCCCCAAAATCTTAAAAGCAAAAGATGGGATACATAAAACTCTATCCGGCTATATTTTGAGATTGAAACTCAAATGACATAACTACGAGGAATATTATTCATAATTTCCTGTAAAAATTAGTGTTTTCTTGAGACTTGAAACACTACCAGTAATCCTAATTAGCAGTCTATCCGCAAGCTGGTCCTGAACCCCCAACTGGTACAAGCAGCACGCAGTTCCACGGTTAGGGCCCGGACTCTGGAGTCACAGCACTGCAGGAGGACAGCAATTCTGTCCCTGCCTCCCCAGCCCTGGCGCTTCCTCTCTGCTCAGTGAGTTCACAGCGTTGGCCCAGCACAGCTGCACCACCAGGATCGAGCGTCTCAGGTTCCACGCACAAAGATACTCCTGTTCAGAGGACATTTTGTCCAGTTTCTTCGCCCACAGATAATGCCTCCCGTTCTGGAGGGGACAGACAGGATGACTGAATCCTGCTTCTCAGGGCCCCATTCAGCACATTATTTCCTGCAGCTCTCTAGCACAGTTGCCAATCCACAAAAGCACCTTTATTGAGGCATTCCAACACTCGATTCGGGCGCCAAAAATCCGATAGGCTCCTTTTCATGGCTTCGCCTGCTATCTTTTCACAAACGATGTGAGTTTTTCAATTACTTTAACAAAACAAACATTCAAGGACTCCCTTTTACATTTCCCTTGCACTGGCTCTGTGACACTCTCTGTTGGGATCAGCACCAGGGGGTTATTTGCAGAATGGCAATGTGAGATGGTAACCTCAAAAACATGTTCTCTAAAAAAGTAACAAAAGCAACAGTGTTTGAAAAATTAGAGCAATGGTGCTGAACTCTGACAGCCAATATGTGCTTTTGATGTCCCAATTCTGTCAACCTGTAGCGAGTGAGGAGGCGGGGGGCACACGACCCCTTGGGGAGGGGTTGGGGAGAATAGGACGACTGGCAGGGAGCTTACTTTCCCAGAAAACCAAGTGGCAGGTTTTGGTATTTTTGTTACAGATGTAAAGGGGGTGTGGGTTATGGAGGAAAAAGCTTTTATTCCTGGATGCAAATTGATGAAAAAAATTACTTTTACTTTTGTGACTGGTTCTTCATCCATTTACTCACAACAGGCCCACTGAGGGTGAAGTTCTGTGCTTTAGCAGGGGAGGGGACGAGGGAGAGCAGGGACCCGAAGGAGAAAAAGGGCAGGTTTTCATGAAGGTGACTTCCCTGGGTGATGGATGGCATCTGGAGGCATGACAATTCAGATCAGAAAGCTGAAAACAGATCCTTGTCACAGAGGGATGGCTGGAGGGGCCGCGGCCTCCAAGGAACTATGTGACTCCAGGCCGGCAGGCAGTCTCGAGTGAGGTGGATTTGGGAGACCAGCTTCTGGAATCTGCCCTTCCACAAATGATGGCTGGTCTTTGGCAACTGAGTTGGTTTCTAGAGCCTACAGTTTCCTGCCTGGATGGGAATGCCCATAGCACATACTTGAAGATCAAATGTAGAGAAAAGCCCTCAACAGAGCCTATCTGTTACTACTATTAATTTTCTAAGGCTCAAACAGTCCCCTCTGCCATGGGCTGTGTCCCCCCAAATTCTTACATTGAAGTCCTAACTCCCAGTACTGCCGAATGCAACTGTATTTGGAGACAGGGTCTTAAAGAGGTAATTAAGGTAAAATAAAGCCGTTGGGGCATGGAAAAGACAAGTAGTGACTCTATAGCATCTTACTACACTGACAGACAGTGACTGCACTGAGGGGGCGGTGAGGATTGATAATATGGGTGAATGTTGAAATCATAATGTTCATGTGAAACCTTTGTTAAGATTGTATATCAATGATACTTTAATAAAAATAAATAACTAAAGCTGTTGGGGTGAGTTTAACCTAACATGACTGGTGTCTTTATAAGAACAGGAAATTCAGACGCAGAGACACCAGAGGTGCATACATGGAGGGAGGACCATGTGAGGACATGGCAAGAAGCTGGCTATCTGCAGCCAAGCAGGGAGGTCTCATTAGAAACCAGCCCTCCTGACACCGTTAGCTTAGACTTCTGGCCTCCAGAACTATGAAACAATGAGTTTCGGTGGTTGAAGCCTTTTAGTCAGTGATGTTTGGTTATGGCAGCCCCAGATGACTAACACAGCCCTCTTCCTTCATCTGATAACAGTCTGCTCCATAATCCAGGACTGAAACTGCCTATTTTTGAGACAGGAGGAAACTATCTCTAAGAACAGCACTTTAATATTCTTTCCTTCAAGTAAATTCAAAGTCTCACACACTCAGGAAAAGGAGTGGGGAGTGACAGGATGCAACTGAACATGGAGCTACCATTTCAATAAACAATAATACAGAACACCAGAGCTGCCTTGCAGTGAAGCCAGGGCAAACGAGCCTGTTTACTGTCCTCTCAAATGTTTGAAAGGGCCTTTCAAATAATAAACACACTAGATCCCCTGTCCTAAGCTTGGCTAGAAAAAGTTTTGGGAAAATCATGACCCCCTGGAGGTGGCAGCCTTGTGGAATGACTAAGCCATCCGAAGTGTTGCAGCCATTGCTGGTGAGACCACTCTGTCCCGCCCCTCTGCAGGCATCTCGGAAGACTCCAGGGCAGCCCTGCGCTGGGGGGTGAGAGTTCAAAGGTCAGCCTCCTTAACTGTCTGACCTCCAGCACTCCACATCCTTTTTCTGTCCCCTCCAAAATCCTTTCATAGTGTCAGTAAAGAAGGAAGTTAAGACTGAGCAGTGTTTTAAAAAGTGTTTTTCAAAATTCATTGTGAAACGTTAGTGATAAGAAACAATCTCTCAGAAAGCACAGAGATTATACAGAGAGTTTATTTAAAGCCCATTATAAAAACCACAGAAAGCAGTGTCTCATGAATGCGCTTCTCATGGGGGACACTGTGGTCTGGATTCATAAGCAGCTTTGCACGAACAGAAGCAAAGCGCTGGCACCTCAAAAAGCCGCTTTTATACAGACACTGAGGGACGTCACTCGTTTCTTCGGAAACTACCACCACTTATATTTAGTGGGGAGCTCCTAATGTGCACCCTTTGCTGCATTTATGATAAAACACATACATAGGTGAAATGTCATTTTTACTAATATTCCATTGCATGCTCCTGGAAAGAGCACTGTGGGAAAACGTCCATCAAATGCCACACACAATCGTGATTTAATTTATATGGTTTTAAAGAGTGACCTTAGTCAAAGGGGGAAGTTTTTTCTCTTCAGTGGGTAAAATGGATTTAGAGAACTCAAGGAGTTTGGAACAGCTCAACTGTCATGACGCTGAACAAAATAAAAAAACATATAAAAGCTGATGTCATTATATAATGTGTTTACCGTGATTTTTTTCTGACGTAGTTTATTTAAGTAGTTCTTCAAAAATCTGTTTCCCATATATGTGTTTACCCTTCACCCCATCAATCCCACCTCTAGAATACCATCTTGTAGATAGACCTGCACACAAATGAAATCTGTGCCAAGGGTCTGAAACCCTTCTCAGAACAGTAAGAGCCTGGAAACCACCCAGCGTAGGTCCCCAGTGCACTAGTTCATCCCCTAAGCCACATGCACACGTGAAGTTCTAGACATCCATAAAAAGGCACAAGGCATGCATCTCCATGTACTGGCATGGAGGTGTTCCTAAAAGGTATGGCCAAGAGAACACAGCCGGGGCAAATTATGCTACTTTTATGTTAGAAAATGGAGGGAGGCCGGAATACAAAATACCAGGAGTAGAATTTAAAATGAGTAAAAATGGCTATACAAAGTAAATGGGAATGTGGAAATAAGATTTCTCAGTCTCTACATTTGCATGGTTTACTTTTGAACCATGTGAAATATCTAGAAAGAAGTTTCAAGATTTGGCTTCTCTTCTTCAGAAAGAAGTTCTGAATGTGGGGTGACTGAAATTATTTGCAGAAGTTTTGTACCTATGTGTGTTTTTTAGAATAGGTACCACAGGTTTAATCGGATTTGATCAGGGATACGTGATACCAAAATTCCCAGGGCCTGCTGCTTCAGAATTAGCCGGAATCTCTGAAGGTGTTTTCCCTTCTCCTGCCATCCATCCGAGCCATCAGGACCTATACTCAAATCCACGAAAACTCTGTTTATGGGAAAGTCAGCACTAGGAACACAAAATAATTACAAAATCATCTCATGCTTCTCTGAACAGAGAAAGGACATGGAAGTAAAAGTCCAACAAACTTTGGTTTGTCTGGTACACACTTCCTAAGGGGTTATTGATCAGACGTCCTCAGAGACATAATCTGCTAAATCATGGGAACATGTGGAAACTTACCCTGATGGAAATATGCAATGGTTTCCCTCCATGTACAGCATTTGTTCCTTTTAAAATTACTCAGTGAAAACCAGCACACTATACTTTTAAACAATTTCTTACCATTTTTCAGTTTTGGCTGATGCTAATTAGAGTGAGTAAATCTAAAAGAGAAACTGTGGTTCGTCTAATACATAGCAAAGTCTGGTATCTACCAATGTCAGAAAGGAGGTGCTTAAAAAAGTAGAGTCTACAGAGAAGAGGAAGTGAACACCTGTTCCATCCTGTCCCTGCAGCCACCGCAGCCCCAGCCTGAGTCTCCGGGAGCAGGGCGCACTTCTCTTCTCCCCAGCGACCTTTTCTCCCTGGATTATATGTCTTTGCCCAAACGCTGTGTCATGGCCATTTGTGGGAAGTGTGTTTTCTCATCCACTGTTTATGGCTTTGTTGTATATATATATAATTTAGTGATCACCTAGTATGGAGAGTGTCAATACCTACTCACGGATTTTTTCCTGGTTTTAATAGACACTTTAATATAAAGTCGGAACATGGAAATGTCTCCAAATGAAGCATTCAACAGAGTAATGGGCTGCTCGTGCCCTCTGTAATTACTCGCTGCACAGAGATGTTCCTCGGTCACAGGTCTTGCGCTGCTCCCTGGCCTGGCTGCATGGTGCTCAGGAGGAGCTGCATGGTCCTCAGCTCTTCTTCCAACACAGATCTACATTAGCAGCTGCTCAAACAGACCAAAATTTGCTTTCTTAAAGCTAATTCTTTAAAAAAGGTATTCAGATCTTCCGTTATATATATATTTGAAGAGTATGTGGGCAGATACAGGTTTGAAACGTGTATGCCTTGTGTGGATTAACAGTGACAATCTGGCATTAAGAAAATGTCTAAAACTGGAATTGCAATATATACAACTACATTTTTGATGTCATTAAAGTCTTTTGATGTCCTACATTTTTTTGAAAACTTATTAGGTCATTTAAAAGTCATAAGTAGTTATGAGAGGTAGGAGATTCAGATCCACCTTTGTAGCAGAGGGTTTCATGATTTGGGAAAGACGAAACATGGGCTGACAAATTCAAACCAAGCTGTCGCCAGTATACTCAGGGACGTGCAAGAGGCCTCGGATAGGGAGCTCCGTCATTGGCCGCACCGATTCTCAGGATGGCAGAGAAGCACCCCCGGGTCCATGGAGCTCTTGCTGTCCTGGGTGGTGTGGGGGGACATAGAGCACAGGACAGGGCCGCAGCGCTGTGAGCAGAGGCCAGGCTTCCTCTCGAGGGAGACGACGTCCCTGTCAACGGACGGGGCTGATGCTGTCCTGGGAGCTGGGAAAGGGGTCTGGTTAGGGACTGCTTGTCCTCTGAGGAGGGAAGTGGCTCTGAGGCACCCTGGGACTGGGGCCAGCCAAACCCTGACGATTGGCTGAGGCTGGGGACGCAGGCGACGAGGCCTGGGCCTGAGGTCCCTGGGGGAGGACACACCTGGCAGCCTTCTGAGTCTTTCCCTTCTGATACCTGCAAACCTCTGCTGAATCCTGTCACCCGGCGTCATCTGTATGCCCCGGGGACCAAGGGACAAGGGAGCTGAGACCGAGTGAGAGACCTGGCCTCCTCAAAGCCAGGAGCGGCACGGTGGGGCAGCAAACAGGCAGAGCCGCGATTCACAAGCCCACCTGCAGGGGAGGCTCAGGAGGGAAACAGGTCCTCCTTTCACGTCCCACAGCAGTGGTGCCCGCGATTACCCAAATCAGGTGGGAGCGCACAGCCTCCACGCACGGCGTCTGGGCACAGCCACATCCTTTTAAGAAATTACAAGTGATTCTGTGAGTGGTCCCGGGTATAAATGGCATGTCTGTTTCTTTGAACCTTGAGTAAGGGCCCCAGTGAATATATTCATGTGAAGTGTGCATTTTTAAAGTTAAAAACCAGAACAGAACTCAACAGAGCGGGTCACCATGGACTGTGCCCCTCTGCCTGAGGAGCGCCCCTGCTGGGCCTGGCCGGATGAGGGGGCGCTCTGCCTCCCTCAGTGACCCTGCTCTTCAAAACCTGTCATCCGGGCCTATTTGCCCACGTTCATGAGCTCGGCACCACATCGGCACCCGTCGCTCCCGTCACAGTCTGTTTCGAGGCGCTTTCACTGGGTTCCTAGGTGGCTCCTTGTGGGTCTTAGGGGTCGTGGAGGTCGCCCCCCAGGACTGTCTCTCTCAGGTTGCCCTGATGTGAGCCTCTGTGCTGAAATGCTGGTTAACTGCACCAAGATTTATTCCATTCTCTCCTCACTTCTAAAGGCTCACCGGATAAATTAACTTTTTTCCTTTAGGACTTTTCATTTTTTATTTATTTGGTTAAGAAGGGACAGGGAATGTCACATGGGTGAGGGGGTAAGAAAAACCCTCCTGTTACTTGATGTGCCACACACAGGGGAGACCAGGCGCTGTGTGTGTGTGTTTACGCCCGGGAGGTGCAAGGCCTTGTGGGACATGTTAGGGAACCGGGACCTTATTCTATGACAAGCAGCAAGGCACTGAACAAACTGAAGCAGGAACGCCGCATGTTTGTGCCTGTGTTTTAGCTGCAGTAGGAGAGGCTCGGGGGGGGTCGTAGGCCATGGTGGCAACAGCGAAAAACACATGTTTGAGATACATTATTGAGATAAAGCTTTCAAAATGTAGTGGGCATGCTCAAAAAAATTAAAAATAGAATCATATGATCCAGCAATTCCCCTTCTGAGTATTGCCCTAAGAGCACTGCAAGGAGGGACCTGAAGGGCACCCTGCGCACCCATGTCCACAGCAGCAGTGCTCACAATGGCCGGAAGGCAGAAGCTGCCCAGGTGTCCATCAACTGATGAATGGACACATAAAACATGGTCTGTACCTACAATGGGATATTATTTGGCCTTAAAAAGAATAGTCTGACACATGCTACAACATGGATGAACCTGAAGAACATTAAATATTATGCGAAATAAGCCAGTCACAAAAAGACAAATCCTGTATGATTCCACTTATATGAAGTACTTTAGTCAAAATCATCAATAAAGAAGCTAGAGTGGTGGCTGCCAGGGCCTAGAGGGAGAGCGTAAGGGGGGTCTATGATTTAATGGGTACAGAGTTTCATTCTGCAGGATGAAAAGGTTCTGAAGACAGATGACTGGTGGTCACACAGCAATGTGAATGTACTTAATGCCACGGAAGTATACACTTCGGAAGGGGTAAGATGGTAAATTGTATGTTATGTGTATTTTACCACAGTTAGAAGAAAATGTGATGGGCAGAGGAGAGCCTCAGGTGTGCTGACTACTTTCTGGGGGAATAACTGAGGCCATTTTCTCTTTGGGGGAGGCAGTGGAAGAGGGAATGGATATTACAGGTTTGGAGAAGTCGGTGAGACAGTGGAGAGTCAAATATTCAGGTAGAGAGAAGGACGGGTGAGAAACCCTGGCAGAGGGCTTGGAGAGGGGCGACGGGGCAGCTGGGGTGGAGCCCAAGGGGAGCCTGCCTGTCTGTCAGTCGTTTCTCAGGGAAATACTGCATTTCTAATTTTAACCTGGACTATACTGCTCTCATGAATGGGAATTCCTAGGTCTTCTCTCATGTAGCCAGTCTGGTCAAGACCAACACTCGATTTTGAGGGTGCCCACTTTCCTGTAGGTGGTGTGGTGAATGGGAAACATGGAGCATTGGTTTTGGTATGCTGCTTTCAGAAAATGTAGTCTGTTGAGTTGCAGCCCCTGGGGGTGGAGGCTCGAGTGACCAGCAAGCAAGAGGTTTTATTCCTCATGTTTTTGTCCCCTTGTTCTTCCCACAAAGAATTCAGAGTGAAAAAATATGATGCTTTTAATTTCTTCGAAATACAACATATGTACTGCACTATACAAAACTTTATAACCTCAGAGAGGTTAAGGCTACAGTGTGTAAGTGGGTATTTTCTTCTAAATGTATCAAAGAACTAGCAAAAAGAGCACCTCCCATCTCATTTTGGGCTAGCATACAGAAAAGGCAGGGGGTGGGGATTGGCAATGGACTTTATTCAGAGAGGCCCCGTAAGAAGAACGAACGTGGAATGTGAGCACCGGTGAGGGTCTCAGAGATCACCCACTTCTACTCTGTCTCAGGCCCAGGGCTGCAATGTCACCAAAGGCAGAGACGGAATCAGAACTCGGGTCCTGACATAAAGAACAGACTCTGCGAGCTCAACATATTGCCTCTTCTATGCTTCTACTGTCAAGGTCACCCTTATTACTAAAAGGTCTTCTTTGAAAGCTGCATTTTAGTGGAAAACAACAAGAAAAAAAACACCACAATCCACTGGGGGCTGAAAGTGACTTTCCCATTTCATCCAAACTGAGCCAGTCTGGGTAGCAGAGGCCCTAGGGGACAGGTGTGCCATGACGTAGCCACACAGGTGGTGTTCCAGATGCACTGAGCTGAGTGTGAGCACAATGGAAGGACCTCCTGAAGACTAAGGAATGATGCTAGTCTCACCCATACAAAAGGCAAACACAGCAAAAGGCTGCCACCATGCCCTGTAGGTACGAAGTCTGCAGAAAGCGTCTGCTGCCACTTCGCCTGGTCACAGACACACACAACCATGTTTTTCTGGCCGACTTCCATTCCTCTCACTACCGGCTCCAGGCACTGCCCCACCAGGTGCCCCTGCACTGCACCAGGCACGCACACTGGCTTGTCACCTGGACCCTGGAGCTGGCCTCTCAAGCACTATCATGAAGGGCAGTTTGATTGTGAAGAAAAACCTGAACTACTCAGTCTGGGGCATCATAAAAAGCAATGCTTTGAATTGGCCTCATTGGAAATACAAACATTTCTGATACTCCTTTTTGCATTCTGTGACCAGGACTAAGTAAATAGAGGAAAGTGACAAGTTTTACAAGTTGAGACAGTAGGAAAGAAAACTCCCTTGGACTTACTAAGAGATTAAAGGTAATTCTGAGGTACGTATTTCAGCAGTAAACCATGCATTACAGACTAGAAGTGTGGGGGTCAGGGCTCCTCAACCATGGCTGTCTGACAGACTTACGGGTACTAAATCTTCTCTGTAGGCCCTGAAGCCAGAGACGCTGATGTGACGGTAGTTGGTGTTATCGCAGACACAAACAACGCCGGGGGAGCACAGGGTCGGCTGAACCCTGAGCCTATCTTGCTGTGCTCACTTCACTTGGGAAGAAGGGAGGACGGCAGCAGGGCAAGACAAAACCCCAGACACCAAGGCTGCCTGTCTACAAAGACTGTCCCTCGGCAATATGTCCATGCAGGTCTGCCCCCCAAAAATGTGTTTTTCAATGGAATAATGTTCACACTGATGTCTAGTTTCAGACACAGAAGTATCTTGAAAGCATACTGTGCAGTTACATTGCTTGTTCATTTTAAATAAGTTGTATTTTTTATCCTTTCCCCTCATCACCAAGGCATACATAACACTATGGAAGAAACCCAGTGCTCATAAACGCGAGCGTGCTCACTGCCCTACAGACTTCCTCTTCTAGTCATGCCTCAAAGCCACCCAGTGAACCCGGGTGGGGCTCACAGGGAGTACTGGGCCCTTCCTGGCTGATGCGAGGATTTATGATCATGGTCACACTGCAATTCTTAAAATATAATTCACAACCGAATAAATAGACATTTGACCTTAATAGGCACTTTTTTTACAGTTGAAATGTGTGGAAGTTTAAGTTAATTGGATTGGGAAGTCATGAAAAATTTACAAGGCATTAAGGCACAGAGAATGTTGGAACCCAAGGAAATGTGCTCCTTCCTCCTGCCTGGAGGGTCGGAGCAGTGAGAGCCAGACATTTAAGAAACTACCTGGAGATGAACATCAAGGGACTAGAGACAACTGCTAACGCTATGAGTTTCGGAGTGTGCGACAGCGCCGAGAGAGAGCCGCAGTGCTGGCCGCCACGCCGAGAGAAGGGGGCAGATGAGACTCCCCCCGCTGTACCAAGGCCTGCGTGGCTCTCAAAGGGAAACGGGTCTCACGATGAGATGCTGGGTGAGCAGATGTTCACACCAGTGTGTGCACAGTCACACAGCCCAGCACACACCAGTATATGAACAATCGTAATAGCACGCACTCCTTTTTTACACAAGAGCAAGAAGGGCTGTGCGGCTGAGCAGAAACAAATCAGGATTTCCTGTTTCCGGGCAGCAGTGGTCTCTTGCTCCTAGTCTCTGCGTCTGCTGGACTTCATTCCTAGATCTCCATCCCTTGTTGCCCCGACCAGCCAGTGAAGGCCTCTTCCCCCAGATGCCCAAGTTCCTGAAATTGAACCTGGGCATGATGCTCTGCACAGGCTCATCAGAGAGCTTAAGGGAGGATTTTCCCTTCCCCAGTCTACTGCCTGGACCTTAAGACTGTAAGGGAATAGATGGTCTTAAGAGATTCCTTGCATAAAAGTGTGAAAGAAGGAAAAAATAGTTAATGTCCCAAGGCCCTGTCTACTGACTTGCTGTTTGCTCACAAAAGGCTTTGAAGAAACACCTTCTCAGTAAAGAAAGAGTGCTAGAGGGTTTATGAGGGGCATGCAGTAACTTTCCAGGAACTAGAATGTCATAGAATAGCAGAGAGAAAAGACTTAGGGAATAAAATGGTACTTAAACTTAAAAAACAAGCAAAAGCCCAACTTCCATAAGAAGTTTTCAGGACAAAGTGGGATAAATACATAGTTCTCTCCTCTTGCTTAGCCTGCAATTGTGAGCACCAGGAAGTAAAGAACACGCCACGGGAAAGGCACATATAAAATGAAATCTTTCAAAGCAAGCGTTATTTGTAGCATGCTCCTCTATATAACAGATGAACTTGGGGGAAGAAAGTTGGACTTTATTTCTGATTCAAAATCAAGGACTTAAATATATTATGCAACTTTGGAAATGCTCTGGCAATGACTCGTGCTCAAGGGCCACATGAGGGGAAGCCCGATGCTGCCTGAACTCATGGACAACTTCACCAGAAATGAGAGTGGACACCTTGGCTTTTGGCCCAAAGCTGAATTCCTCTAGTTTCTTACCGAGGTGACAATAAGGTCATATTTAGGCCCTGAAGGATCCAGAAACATTGCATCTATAATTGATGTGGTGAGCTAATCAGTAAGCTGTGCATCCTTTGCAGCTTCATTTAGCCCAATGCAGTGACCGACCTCTCTGCAGGGGGGTCCCCAGGGTATGTGATGATGAATGTAAAAGGGGCACAGATAACAAATGGAGGGAGCAATGGAACATTCCAAAAGTAACAGAAAACATCTTGATTATGGCAGAGTATAGTGATCTCTCAGGGAGGGGAAATAATTGTGTATCCCCAAATCTAGAACAATCAGCCATTTGCCATTATTGCAGGGAAATGAAGACTGTGACATAAAATACTGTTCACAGTATATAAACACTATTGATTCTGCATTTTTCTAGAAGCTATAGGCCAAAGTTTCTGAAAAGGGCTTAAAGACACAAATTAGCTTTTCACTATGAGCGACTAAGCCAGCACTGCCCCAAGTCAGGCCTGTCCAACAGTATAGTACAAATTGTAGAAGCTCTTTAAAAATTTCTCGTAAGCCACAATTTAAAAAGTAATAGGTGAAATTAATTTTAATAATACATTTTATTTAACCCACTCTGTAATTATCTTTTCTACATGTAACGACAATAAAATAATTATACATTCCTTTTTCTCATTAATGGTTGAAATCCAGCATGTATTTGACACCTGAAACACATCTCAGTTCAGACAGGCCATGTTTCAAATGCTCAATAGCCACGTTTGCCCAGTGGCTACCACGATGGACATTCAGGACAAACATGCTCATACTCCCACTAGGAGCCCATCACAGGCCCCTCTGGACACGGGGCAAGTGGCCCTATACAGTCACCGTGATCTAAAGAAGTCACTGAGGATTGCCGGGTGCTGTGTGTGCAAGTGCTCTGTTCTTTGGGTTCAAAGCACTTCTTTCAAAAGCCGCCTCCCTTTACTCTGAGCCAGCCTGGCTCGGCACACCTCCTTGGGGCCCTGTCCCTGCAGGAAGCTTGGGAGTTTGGGATGACCTGAGACACTTTACAAAGCTACAAAGCTGGCTGTCTACTCGGGGCCCGCATGCCTGGCTTTCTGGGATGTTAACACTAACACCATAAAGTATCCCTGGTGTCAACTTCTGATGAAGAAGATGCTGACTATGGCCTCACTTGTCTGGTTTTCACCATCACCTGGAGCAGAACAGAACCTGCTGTGTATTCTCCAGTTATGAATGGCACCAGCCCAAAGAGAATGGCTGGCCTCTTCTCCTTCTCTAAACTGGTATCCCACCATCCTTGGAAAGAGGTGAATGATTATTTCTGAGCAACAGGGGCAATCCTCCTTTACACTTCAGCTCCTCATGGAGTAAAGCAGCCCAGAGACACAGGGCTTGTGGGCGGAAGTGCAAGTGACGGGAGCACCATCCGGTCACAGGCGGCAGAGAAGTGGGGCGGGCGCACCACGGTCACGCCCAAGGCACCTGCCATCCACGCCCCGTGGGCTCCTACCTTTGTGGTTGAAGATGCCCTCCATCTCCATGCTACTTCTCGAGTGGGCGATGCACAGGGAGCTGCAGGGAACCAGGCCCTCCGCGGCTGGGGACCGGTCGGTGGTCCGCACCAGACACCAGTCAGGCTTGTCATGGGGCCGCTCCAAAACCTCCACGGTCTGGCCCCGGCGGATGGTCAGCTCGGTGCTGTTGCAGGCTGTGAAGTCGTGGATCACCACAGTCAGCTCGCAGCCACCAGAAAGCTGGGGAGAAAGCGGGGACATGTCAGCCAGCCTGAGCCCTGGCCCTTCTGTGGGGGAGGGGACTGGGAACTGGGCCAGGGGCACTGGACTTGGGTCAGCATCCCTGTGCACCATCCCAGGGAGAGGTCTCCAGGCTCACTGTTCTGCATTTCTCTTTGGAATCACGTGGGTAGTTACTGACTTTTTCACGTTCTAAGATATAATCATGATTTTCTGAGTGTTCTGCTGTCATAATCTGGTATGAGTTTTCACATGAGCACCCACAACCTTTTGTGCCTGAGACATATATTATCTCCTTGCTCCAAAAGTGCTATATACTCATTTTGTAACTTAGGGCAAACCAATAAAACCCTGAAGGCCATTTGGGGGATCACTATGAAACATGGTGATGAAGTGAGAGAGAGCTCTGTTCGCAACTTGAGTTCCGAGCTCACGTTTGGGCAGCTCACAGCACGGGCATGCTGGCGATTCAGCCACTTGGGTTAGAAAGGGGGCTGCCATTGGCAGTGGGACAGAAGGGCAGTGGGCTCAAGATCCTGTGGCACGGGCACAGCATGCCTTCTTTTCTCTCTTCAGCCCCTGCTGTCCCCCCAGTGGACATTCCTGACCCTCTCCACCTGACCCCGGGCCCTCTCCACCTGACCCCGGGCCCTCTCCAGGCCCTGTTCCCTCACCACTCCGTCACTCCACGGACACCAGCTTATTTTCCACATGACACATATTGTGTGTCCTGAAATTCCTTTTCCTTCTTCTCTTTCACTCACTTCCATTTTCTATGAAAAGTCTGCTGATTCTTAGGCCCTCTGAAGCACATCCACAAACTCCATGAAGACACATCAATGCCATGATCGCTGCTTATAGAATAGTGCATGGCCTCCTCACGACCATTTGCTGTCTAGGGACTGTGCCCGAATGTCTTGCACGCTCCTTGGGGACAGATCACGTATATGCTCATTAACACACCTCCTACACAAGAATCTTGTGACCAGCTCATTTCTGAAATGAGCCATGTCTTGGGTTGTCCATGTGTGCCTGCCCTCAGCACCAGAAAGCAGGTCTGTGCCATCTGCCTGTGAACTTCCTGTGCTCTGTCTGCGAGGGAGAGACTGGGCTTGTCTTAGTCACCGCTGAGCCTCCAGGGCTGACAGTGGCAGGCACAGGGTTTGCACAAGGAAGCTTTTGAACAGCTTCTCATAAACCTACTTTGTACAATGCTCTGCATCCAGCCAGAGGTCAAACATTTGCTGACATGAAAAGACCAGGTTTGCTCTAAAAATGAAGGCACTGCACTTGAAAAACTGAAATGAAACCTGGGCTTCTCCTGTCACCTCAGGAGCTAACTGTGTTCAACGTACATATGCCCTGTCTTCTGTCCCTTTGAAGGGCATCAGAAAGAGGACACAGGACAGCAGAGTGGCTGACTGGCAGCGCTAGTGGGAGGGGGGACCGGCCGGGCCCCCTGATGGGAAACGACCTTGTTCCAGAGAGGCCACATGTCACCAGTCCACTCAGAACTGGGAATCGCTGCCTCCTGCTCCAGCTCCGGCCTGCAGGGTCCTTGGGCTGCCTGCCCCACTGAAGGCTGTGTCTGTGGGCCCTCTGTCCCACTTTATGCTGTTCATCACCTCATCACCCTCCTGCCTAATAGCCTTTCTTTTGAGAAAAGGTTTAGATATTTAGAATAAGAAACACATGTTCACTAGACAACCACAGAAAGCAAAACAAAACAAAACTCTCCCATAATGCACAAATATCGGCAAAATGAATTGTCTTTGCTAGGCCACCGAGGAAATGTTGCACAAATGTTTAATCTCCTCCTAAATTTTACAAGCTCCTCTGTGGGAAAACCATACTCAATCTTACACATTCTCTGTGAAAAATCATGATACTAAAGTTAAAAGGTTAAAGGTAGAGGCCCAGCCTGGAGAAGAATGTTCCTCATAAACCCCATGCTATGGAAGTGGTTAATCCCTGCAATATAAAGGAGGAATGTTCCCTGTCCCAGGGAAAACGTGGCCAGTGAATGAGCCCCAGATGGAGTCCAGCTTGCCGAGGTCGTGCAGGACAGGTACTTCCCTTGGACCCTTCCTGGCCTGCGGGGCTCCCCCATGGGGCCTGTTTGTGCATGTGTGCGCCCAGCATGGCTGTGGAGAGCCCCTCACCACAAGTCCAGCCCACTACCTTGACACTTCTCCACCCCCAACCCTGGGAAGTACAACATGCAGAGGCTCTAGTCCTATCTCTCTTGCCTCTGTCAGTTTCATTCTGGAAAGTTTAATTAATTTTTCACTGTTCGGAGTCACAGGATGTGTTTTGTGGGTGGGGGAAGGGTGGAAAGGGAGAAAGGGGCTGCTTGAGAGGGGGCATGCAGCTAGACTGTCTTTCTGGCACTGAGTTTTTAGCCCCTCATAGAGTCATCAAAAGCTATTGTTCACATCTGTGGACTTGACAGAGCATAAGGAATAAAACTCAAGCCTATACTGACAGAGAATTGCATACTGAATGAAAACTCTTTTTCAAAGGCTTTAAAGAACTTATTAACAAAGTCTAGTACCAGAAGAATCTGTTTTCAGACAGTGCTAAAATTAGCAAAAATATATACATCTTCTTGTCTTTACCCCTAAGAAGCAATTGGCTTTACCCAAGAATCTCTTGCACAAATCTTCAAGGGGAGAATTAAACGGATGTTTTCTAGTCCAGAAAAGAGATGTCCTGTGGATTACTGTCTCAGTGCGCACACTGGAATATTTTAAACTTCTTACAAAACCTGTCTTTAAAATCAGGCTTACTAAAAAAAAGAAACACAACCCTTTTTTTGGGTAAAAGACCTAATATGACTACTTTGAGGAAGCAATACAAATCATTACTGCCTTTTAAGGAGAATTAAACTCCTAATTAGAGAAAGTTCAGGTAATATATTATACATCATTAGGTATGGCTAAGGTCTTACTTGTTTTCAATGACATTTCTACCCCAGAGACCCAATTTCATTACCATGTTGAAAGAGTTGTCATTCCATTTATGTAGTTTTAAAATACACTTTCCCTTTTCATCCATATTATGTGAAAGTAAAAAAAAGGTATCATTCTCACTTCTGTATGTTTTATGGGCTTCTAGCGTGGGCTCCTTACCACATGCATTTAGTTTATGAAAATCTCAACTTCTATGACTCACATTAACTCTTGTGAAATTCATCAGAGGAAAGCCCCCTGTCTTTCTGCTTTTCACCTTAAAAAAAAATGTGGTGACTAAAATGCATGACAGTAAAATGGTCTCAGTTGGAACATGGACTGTGGACACCACCAGTGAAAGGCTGCCTCTACCAGCACCCTGTGTCCCTCTAAGAGGGCTACCCGGGGAACCCAATGACTCAGATACATGGATAGTTAGCAGAACCAAACCAGGGTCCCTTTGCCTGAATGCCTGAATTTTCTCCAGAATGACTGAAAATGAACATTTGTGTTGCTGTGTTTCACCCTAAAGAGTGAAATACTTATTTCTGGTTGCAGCCATGTGAGACTTCAGCCATCACCACACAGAATTTTACTTTTTATGTTTTCTGGAGAAGCCACGTTTAATGTTGCTTTGCTGAGCCCAGTTAACCACACTATCTAAAACAGACCTGTGGCTGGGGGCTTCTCACCCCCTCGCTCCTCGGGGCCTTTTATGATGGGCATGGTGGAGGATGCCGCCCTCGCTGCATATGATTCTGCTTCAAGAACCTAAGATCAATTGCAGGTGGGTGTCTGGCCAATTTTCTGAGAGCAATTCAAAAGGAAAGGGGGGATGTGGTCTAATAAAAGTCATTTTCATCTAAAGAACAAAGTGTATCAGCTCTTGTGAACAGTCACATCCTACAGCCCCATGAGACGCAGTCACTCAGAAACCTCACTAAAGGGTCTTGCGGTTTCATGGAAGTTTCACACAGAGCAGACCAAAGAATGATTCGTTGGTTGAAGGGGATTAGAGAGTGCAGCTCCAAACTGGTGACGGTTACAAAAGCCAGGCAACCACTGGCAGCCAGAACAGCTCCCCGGGAGATGAGGTACAGCCCGGGCCCTCCTCCAAGCTCCTCCCTGGGCAGCTCCACGGAGGCGTGGGCTTAGCAGCAGCCGTCCTCACGACCCGGGCACAGGGCCCCAGGCATGCCCCAGCCCCGGGGCCACTGTCACAGGAACTTCCATCCAAATTTGCTGCTGAGTTTCAAAGAGGACTACTGTGCCAGGCTCTCACACGTCAGGGGTATGGAAAGACACTTGTGAGGACTGAAAAATGGTTAGGATGGTAAGTTTTATGTGCTTTTTACCTCCAGAAAGAAAGAAAGAAACCTGTGAGGAGAAACTTTCAGAAGCAGAAGTTGACTCAAAATTTTATCCAGGAAAGAAATGTTCAGTGTAGGAGTCAAGGGGATAAATCCTTTACTCTGTACTAACGTGATCACACATTGGTTTGGACATAAGAATAATTCTCAGAAGGCTTTCCTGACTGACTGATACATGTGAGGAGGAATGCAAAATTAGTGCAAAGCCAAATGTAAAAGGTAACAACAAAAAAGGCAAACATTAAATGCACACATCAGGCAAACCAGAGAGAGACAGCTATTAGCGGTCAGGCTCCAGGGCTCTGCCAGAGCTGACCTGACCAACATCGCATGTTCCCTGTGAACATATTAGAACAAGAGACGCCAGAATGTGCCAAGAGGCACTGTGGTTAATGATAAGCTGAGCTGGCATAAAGCAAAAAAAGAGAGGCTGGAAAACAGCAGATAGCTGGACACCACTACAGCACTGGAACCTGCAGGCCCTGGAAAACAAGAATCTTCTTAAGACAATTTAACCCAAAGACACCTGTTTGCTGCATTTTCTGAGTGAGCAAGACAATCTTTTATACAGAAAATTTAATCTGAAATGCCGGAGGGTACCAAGTGAAGGAATGTCAGCCTGTTAGGCGGCTGACCGGCCCCTCCCCACAAGGAAGGCCAATAGGATAAGCCACCGCCCAAGTCTGAGCGAAAACTATGAGGTCATCTTCAATAGTAACTGACCAGGGTAAAGTTTACAGTAAAAAGAACTTTTCAATGTGCTACTACTTTTATAATCACTTTTGTTCCATTTCTACCCAAACTTCAAAAAAAATATGCCTTTTCTTAGAATGGCGCTTTCTCCAGTAGTGTGGGGGATTTTGTTTTTCTGATTGAGTAGCTGAAGTTATCAAAGAGTACATTCACTTTGTGGTTTTATGAGAGCACTTAAAAAACTTGTTAAAAATTACAAAAAAACCACAGTCATTTAGAAAAATGGAAAACAAAGATCAGCAAATGGAGGAATAAACACCAGGTGCAATCCATCGCCCCAGCTGCGAGCGCGAGTGGGGGCCTGTCTCCTTGCTCGTCCAGCCAAGCCCCTGGCCAGGGCTGGCTCACAGTGAGTGACCCACCAACGTCTGTGATGAAGGACTCTACCTGTGGAAAGCAGGAAGCCACTTCATCATGTGGTCATAATGCAGCGAATTTGGCAGGATTAAGGATGAGCAGCTGGACAGATGCTGTGAGCAGGAGTCTGCCTCATTTTCAGTGACTGCCCATCCAATACGTGGTCAGTGTTTTGCTGTTTAAATTCAGGGACTAATGCTGAGCAATTTATCCTTAGGACAGCTACTACTCCTAATAAACACAATTAGCTTCCAACCCCACTGCAGTCGAGAGTGCCTAAACACTACAGAGAGAGACCGATCCAGGCAGTGAGCTCCAGCAGCTAGCAATAACCGTCAGCAGCTCAAGTGAGGGAGAAGCAGTGATTATTAAAATCAAGATGCAGCAATAGCTAATATTTAAGTGCTCAGTTCATGCTTGCTTGACACCATTCTAAACACATTACACATTTGTAATGCTCACAGCCTATGAGTCATTATAGTACTGTCCCTACTTACAGAGGAGGAAACAGGCACAGAGAGGTGAAGGAACTTGCCTAAGGCTGCTCAGCACACAGCCCAGAGGTCTGGCTGGTGAGCACTTCCTTGTTCTTAACCACCTGCTATTTGATGTCCAACACTCTGCAACTACCCTGACAGGTTGGGCAGTGTCCGAGCTCTGGAGGTGTCTGGAGCGTTTGTCTGAGGAGGTTAAAATGATGCGCCATCCCCAAGAAAAGCTTCTGGATTGAACAACTCAAGTTCACAGCTACGTGGGGGCAGACCTACTGAGGTCCTGTATCCTCTGAGCTCTGGCAAGGCCCACGGGGTGGGCGCCTCCTCTTCCGCGAGGGCTGCTCGGGCGGAGGGGGGCTCACCTTCCCTGGGTGGGGTCGCCCTGGGGGCCATGTGGCTGTGGCAGGGATGCGGGCTGAATGGAAGTGGTGCATTTCCGGATCAGGCTGGGTGCCAATTTCCTTTCTCCAGGTCCAGCCATATTTCTAAAGGTATCACCATGAACTATGTTATGTGCCTCAGTGTTACAATTCATGTGAATCCAACAAAGTTCCTATAGTGCCGAAAGTCCCTCTTCACAGGAAGTCAGTGGCCTTTTTAAACTATGTCGAATCTCATATACCCAAATAGTGCTGGACTTAAGAGTACCTGAAATTATCTTTTTCTTGAATATGTGGATTATATATTCATGTTGAAAGCTTAGGACAGTTCATGCCAAATATCAATCAGTCTCCACTGAGTCTCTCAGTCATTACCAGTAAGAACGGCCTGGCCCCACAGTGAGCTGGCACGGCCCCTGGTGGCGTGGGCCGGCTTTCCCACAGGCTATTCACTTTCATCTCAGGATGGTTTGTTCTGTAGTCGCCTACAGATAATCATATTTTCTATTTTCCTTATAAATTTTTGTTTTATGAAATGAGCCATAGACTAATAAGGCAGATAGATGGCAAAAAGGTTTAAAATACTTAGTATACTAATAATATTTAGCTCCATACTCAGATCTAGTATGAAACAATAAGGTCTAGACACGGACAAGTAATTAAACCCACATTCCATTTCTGGCTTTAGCTCCCCCCTGCTGGGTGGCCCTGCAAGGGTCCTCTGTCCCATCTCCTCTAGGTCCCCAAGGCCGGTGGGGCAGTCTCCTTCCTATCTCAGGGAGACAAACCCAGGACAGAGGAGATAAAAACCTGGCACACATCTGATTTCTCTGGAACTCAGTTACATTTTCATAAGATCATTTTATCAGCGTAACTAGCCTGAATATGGGCAAGAATTGGTGCTAAACTTACTTTTGGAGCAAAGAGATGGCATATTTTAAAGCTGATGGTTTCAAAGAAGGAAATGTGCTCGTGGGCATGTGGCTTCTCAGCTCTGCTGACAGTGCTCCCTGGGAAGAGGGCATCTCCGGGAGCCCCTCCTTACCAGACCCTTCCAAAGCTCCAGAGCCTCACTGGAGAATCCCTACAGCACTAGGCAGATACTTCTTAAAGAATTCTCCAAGAGGCCAAGTCAACATCCCCCACCCAGTTTCTGAAATAGAACCAAACTCCATGATAACTAACGCATAACAGTCATCATAAATTAAGTCAAACAGGCAGACCATGGTTAACTAATTTCCCTTGCCAGATCTATCTGCCCATGTCATCAGAGGCTATTTAAATTTGAAATATGCAGGGTGGAGAGAAGCTCGACGCTGCCATCAGAGATAAAGAGTTTTCTGGCTAAGCTGAATTCAGAGAAGCAGTTCATTTTACAAACTGACTCAGAAAAGGATGTACTTTCCTAATGCCTGGTGTCTTCTGAATCATCTAGGGACCCCAAAATGTTCTATCAGAGAAGTACAGTGAGGAAGATGGCTAAGAGAAAACCTTGTAAAAGCAGAGAACACACCAATGCAGGCACCTGTGAGCTAGCCAACATGTGCCTGCTTTTTATAAGGCCTAATGCTTACATCCTCTCCAAACTCCAGATTTTGACCTATCTTTATTAAGTATCACATGCTGTTTATGCTCATCCCAAATGTAGATTCCCAAAAACTGAAGATAACCCCTTGCAGCTCTGCGATTTCAGAAGACGCTTCATCCCTTTTCTGTATTTCTAAGCCTGCTGGGGACCTCTGATCCCAGGGAGGGGTGTGTTAAAGTAAATGCGTGCCACACCCATGAAGAAACTGAGTTAGGGGGAGTTGCTACTTGGAGAAGGTCAGGAATCATGAGATCAGCAGGCTGGTGCTGCTGGGCAGGAGCCTGTCCCCAGAGCTTCACCCAGGGGTGTCAGAGCGAGCCTCTGTGACGCAGGGCAGGGGGCTACACTCACAGAAGTGGCCCTAGGGATTTCTGAGCTATGGAATGAAGTGAGGCAGCAATGCATTAAATGAGGTAAACAGAAACTGGTGAATTACTTCGCAGACAAAATATTTAACAGAAGTTCTTTAAAAGTTGTACTATCCCAGTACATTCCCAGGGTAAGATGATTAATTTCTGCAAATGTATGCTTTTCTGTTCATGATTTATTCTTCCTCTCTCATTGGACACAAATAGAATTTGCTGTCTCAATAGCAATGGCCCTTGGAATAATGTCTTATTTTTCTGTAGGAGTTAGGCAGGCCTAGATCCAAGTTCACATAAGCCTATTATACTATTACAGATCCAAAGTAAAACTACTCACATAATTCTGAACTCCAGGATAAAGCCTCATTTTCTGTGGCAAACCTCTTGTGAATTCCAGACAGCCAGACATCAGGAGACCAGGGTAGCAGTGGACACTAGCACACGAACTCTCTACACACCACAAGGCAGGCTGGGGAACTGGGGTTGGGAGCCCCTTCCTAGATAAGGCCGGGGGTGTTTCCTGACTTCCATCACCACCCATTTATGTATCAACCACCTGATGAAAAAGTCACTCTTTCTTCTTGGACCAGTCCCCACAGAAGGCTTAATGTACTTTCCAAATGGCAGAACTCTGCAATGTTTATCTCTGGTAATTTCATTCAAATAACATTAAAAAAAATTAACTTTTAAACTCATTTCTAGGGTAAACCTAGACCAGATCCATGAGAATATATCCGGTGAGAATGTAAATTTGGGACCTCATGGACTCCCAGCTGGAGTGGCAGTGCTCGACCAGCATGAGTCTGAACCAGTCTGAAGGAGGGCGGGCTAGTATTGGTTTCCTCTCTGCCTTCAGGTGGAAGTCTGCAGTAATAACTCAAGCACTCTAATACTTTTTTTTAAAGAGCATAATCAAAATTAATCTAATAAAGTGTTTCCAAGTAAAACTTAATTTCCTTAACTAAATGGCTAAGGGGTGGGGCCACAGGGAGATGCTATTAGGCACCGAATGCCCGAGAAAGTCACTTCTCTTATTCCTCATTGTTACGGCTGGCAAGAAATATGATGAATGCTGATATGCTGGGCTCTGAACAAGATAAAATGAGGCCTTGTTTTATTCTTTATTCTTTTTACTCTAAGCATTCTAGGATTTAATATTTAGTGAATGCAAAAAGTAGAATGCGAAAAAAATGAATTCCTCAAACTAGAAGGATTTTGAAAATGAAATCGGGATAGGAGAGCACTTTTTTTTTTCAAACCGACTTAGTCTGGAAACTGCATTAAATACCAAACAAGTGCTGAAAAGGCCGATGTCAGAACTGTAAGACTCGGCACCTGAAATCCCCTCCCGCCCCCCGACACCGGGATCTCCTGTGTCAGCAGACATTTGCAAGCGGCGGTGAGGCCAGGACCCTTCCTTCCTGCAAGAGAGCGGGCTGTGGAAGCGCTGTGAGAGCAGACTCCTGCACGGCCGGGTCTCAGGTAGGGAAGTACAGCCTCAGACAGCGAGGAACTCCAGAATCCCAAAATGACGGCAAGTTAAAGCTGCCACCTACTTACTGTCAGGTAACTTTTTTGAAGAACTTGGTACAGCATTTTAGACACAGAAAATAACAGGTGCTCATCTCAGTAGGGACAGAAGGCTTTGTTGAGATGAATGTCCCCCACTGGCTTTTACAGAAGACATGGGCATTTGTGCATCACACAAGCCCAGATTCCCAAATTTTGTAGGTTTTTGGGATTCTATCAAGACAGAATCACGGGATACTCCAGGCCACTCCTACATGTGCCTATTATGCTATAACATATCCAAAGTAAAACTACTCACATAATTCTGAACTCCAGGATAAAGCCTCATTTTCTGTGGCAAACCTCTTGTGAATTCCAGACAGCACACCTACATAGACCCTGTGACATAAACCGGACTTACGTTCCTAGTGGGCAGCGTGGGCAAGGGTGCGTGTTCCAGAGTGAACCCCCCGTGCTCCATGGCCCCCGTGCTCCGACCCTGAGCCATCAGAGCAGCTCTTCTGTTACGCATCAGGGCTCTGGGTGGGATCTCATTTAAAATGGTAAGTTTCTCTGCCTAATATAAAGTTTAAAAAGCTGAAACACACTGCCCTACAACATTCTGATAGAAAACTACATCATGACACTGCTGTTTTCTGAATCTGACAACACATGCTTCCATGTCCTGCCACCACTGTTAGCGCACAGCGACTGTGGGACAATGTTGATGGCAAAATGTCATTTGTAGACAGAAACAGGCTGCTTCCTATCAGACCAGACACTAGCTACGTTCTCCTCCCCAAAGAGATTGCTGGTTACCTTATCGCTGTCCAGTGTGTTCTGAGACGTCCGGGACGCAATAGAAATCGTATCAGGCTGGCTGCTGCCATCACCTTGGCTATCCAGATCCTCTCCATCCCTGAAAAACAAAGACCCTTTTAATTCCTGACATGGCTGGATTTGCTTCTCAAGACTGAGGAAATCATCTACCAGTCACTGGAGAAACAGATTTGCTAGAAGAGGTGCCAATCAGTCTCCATGGTTGCTGCTGCCACCCCCACCCTCTACTGGGCACAGGCTAAGGGTCCAACACGTGGCACCATATTTAATTCTCACAATAATAGATACAGCGGGTATCATTACTTCTGCTGCATGAATGAGAAACAAAACGTCTAGGTGTGCTGTAACTGTCCAAGGTCACGTGCACAGACTCACACTTGGGGGTGGCAAAGGGAAAATGATTAGGGACCTGCATAGAGCCCTTCGTTTGCATTATGCCGAAGGAGATTCTTGTTTGGACAGAGTGATTTCATTACTAAGAATGATGTTATATGTAAGTTGTATTTTAAAAGACCACATTCCTCAAAATATCTGGGAAAAATGACTCTGAAAGGCAGTTAACATTGCCTGTTCCCTCCCTATTAACCGAGCTGACCTGCCACCCTCCCCACCCAACACTAACCTCCTTCCCTTCTGTCTTGTTGCAGGGGCGGTTTTGGGAATGTGAATGGGCTCCTTCAGGGCTCCTTTGAGATGGATGGTCCGTTCCTGAATCACCTCACGGATGTGCTTTATCCAGTCCTGCTTGTTTTCTATGCTGGAAGCCTTAACAAGGTGTTAGAATCCATGAGGAGACAGAAGGGGCCTTTCTAGAACCTGAGTGACACTCAGGTCTGAAGCACTCCTTGATTTTCCCATTTTAAAAATAACTTCTCAGCAGCAAGGCAACCACATCCTATGTTTAACTTGCCCCCAAATAATTTTGAATATTTTTTCATCAAAACTATTTTTATTTTATAGCCTATATTTTATTACAGATCTTTGGATATTATATTCTAATAACCAATCATTCCCCGGCCCTAAGACCTTTTAAGCAGCTCTGGGTAAATACGAACACAGAGCTACCCCCAAACCAAAGCACCTTTGAGGCTCTTCAGGCCAAGAGAACTGGCCAGTGGCAGGTGAGGCGACAGCAGAGACTGACTGGAACTAACACCCACCCGTCTCGCTGCCTCGTCCCCTTGACTCCAGGAACACCAACTGTGTTGCCCCTCCCTGCTGTGCCCCTCTCACTCCCACAGCACTCTGTGGAGCTGGGCCTCCCCGATCCCCGAGTCATAAACGAGGAACTGCAGCACGCACACATCGGAAGGCACCCTAGGCCACCCTGCTTGCAGTAGGAGCAGCCGGAATCCAGGGAGCGACGCCCAAGCTGGTCCTCGTGAGCTCTGCCCTCACCCACCCTTTACTTCACCAGCATAGACCAGCTGATCTCCTGCCAATTATAAGGGGTGCCTTTCCCTCAACCCCACTGTAATTTTGCAGAGATTTTGCACATGGTAGATACTCAGTAAGCATTTGTTGAATGAACACATAGTGCATCATTTTTTCCAGATTTCTTTTACTGCCTTATAGGAGTTTTTTTTTTAACATATTCTGGGCCTTACAAATAGTTTTTAATTTCCTAATGGAAAACATCAACCTCCTATGATATAAGTGTAATTCCCTGTAAATTCATAAAAGTTGTCAGTGGGATTGCAGATGAGCTCATGAAGGGAGGGCACCCAATATTTCCTCCCATTGTACCTTGTTTTTAAAGTAGAAAGTTAAAGCCTGTGTTGGGAGAGGAAATTAAAAGTGAGACTCTTTTTCTAAATAAAATATTTGAACTGGAGGATGTGCCTTTGTGATTTAGGGGTGGTGGCGGGGGGGCTAAGTAAGGTGAGAGGAGTCTCCGGCCCCCATCCACCAGGAGGTGGTAACCCAAATCTCTCCAGGGAAGGAGGGGGGTGATCTGGGACCAGGGGAGTTGGGACACGATATTAAAGTGTCTCAGGATGGAAAACTATGAAAATTACAGGTCGAATGGAATTTAAATACCTGATACGAATGTTAAGGTTTTGGAAGAGAAGGGAGACAACTAAGGAAAACTGTTGCTATAGTTCACAAATAAAGGAAAGTCTTATGATTTAAATGGAGCAAACTGATCATTACATTTATGAAGAGTAATTCTTCTAACCTTAAAGAAATGAAATGAGGGAAATAGGAGGCAATTTTTCATGAACAGTAGGAGGAAGAGAAGCCAGCTAAAGTACTTAGTAAAAGGTCCCACTTGGCTAAGAGAAGGGAATAATTTGTTTCATATTCTTGGTAGTCACAGTCTGTTTAAGGAAAGATTTAGAAATAAAATTCTCCTTTTCAGCCCTTAAAGTGAAAAAAAAACAACAACCAAGAGTTTGTTTTATAACTACTAGGCCGGCATATCTTTGCCAGGACCACCAGTAACCACGATATCCACCACTTCCTCCACCACCACCGTGACTGTGACCATGACACCAAAGCAATCTCTGAAATTAAATGAGGACATCATTTCCTTGGAAGTCAGAAGAACATCCCCCCAATGTCCTAGAAAACTCTCACTTGAGAAAGCCTGCAGGAAGTTTTATTTTGCAGTTGCATCATGGGTATTTTATTATGCTCTACATAAAAATAAGTCCATATCTGGCTAAAATGCCTGGTGCTATTTATTAGATGCACCCTTGGACATCTGTCACTGAAGCTAATCTGAGTAAATACTTAATAAAAGTTGGCAATTTTAAGGTCTTGAGCATGCTTTAAAAATTATATGCCTTAGAAAAGTTCAGTTACTTAATATTTATCTATCAGTGCAATTTATATTGTATAGAGCATTATGCCAGTACTAACAAGAACACACTGGTTGGTAATCATATATTCACTGAAAAACAACCCATCATTCCCATGTGAACAAAGGCCTAAGAAACACAATGCCTTCCACAGTCAGTGGTCAGTAAAGTACAAGCTCTAAAGGGCTGACGTATGGATGAATAACTCAAGAGTTGCTGAAAATACCATAGGGAGAAGAAAAGGAATGCAAGAGACAAAGATTTGCTGGCATGCAAGTTCACAGAGCAGAGTCCATTAAGTTTTTGGCTCATCTCCCAATATTGTACAAATCCTTAGCTGCATCTTCCCCCAAAATTCTGAAGTTGCTTTATGGTCTTTCTAGACAGCTCAAAAATAGAGTTCCATCTGTATTTTCTCAAACACAGAAGGAGGGGGGTATGCAAGACATCCTGAGGGCCCTCTGTCATTCCTAGGAGAACTAGTATAATCAAAACAGAATTCAAATCAAATATTCAAAGATATTTTCCTCCCCCAAAGACTGATATACCCAAAGCACCGGTGGTGTTTTTGAACACTTTAAATCATAACATTATCAAACCTGGCAGCTGATAATTATCCCTCTTATTTCTCTGCCCCCAGACTAGAAAGCCGAAGAGCCTAGGACCCCATATTCAGCCTTGAGACCGTGAAAGGCCCTCAGACTCATCATGTGCCTATTTTCCTTGGGAAACCAGGTCCTGCACTCGGTGGGAGCTGTCAGCCCGCATCTCCTGCTTCGGACCTCAGCCGCATCTGTTACGGTATCAACTAATTCTTTTTTAAGACTGGAAGGCTGGGAGAAGTTTAAAAAGGTCTCCATTTGATCTTCTAGTGACAAGCAGAAGTTGAGCTCAAGCTATTACATCACTAGAATATCAAACTGAGTTTGTTTCATTATTCTTTTTGTGGTAAACACCAATCCCAACAGAAGACAAAGGGAACAATAACAAAAATGATATGAAAACCAGTATTGTTTTAACAACAGGAAAAAAAAAAGCCTACACGGCCATGATGAACTTGTCACACAGCACATTTCCAAGCTTTAAATGAACATACCTTAAGGACAATTTTATTATCTGAAGTTGGTGTCCTCCCTACCCACAGTGCAAATTTGCAAGCATCTCCTTCAACATGTTCGGTGACACCCAACTCTGAGGTCTGGATGAAAAGACAATTACATAATTAGGCGACAGTAAAATTCTGACAGGATATAAAATAGAGACCAAGAAAACCGTTCTCAGGGACTTGCAGTAATGTTAGGTTTTAACAATATAGTTTGTTTACATTGACAGTTAGTCCTGAGATCTCGTTTTAGTCACTGGCGGCCGCACATGGTTGGTGCCATCTATTTCACTTCCTTTCAGCACCTCCTGCAGATCCTTATGCAGGACAGTAAGCAGAGGAAGGAGACCAAACTACCTGAAAACCCTGTTATCTGGAATATCAGGAGTTGACTGTTTTGAAACTTATAAACAACAAAATGAGTCTGTCTCAGCTGCAAAAGAGGCTCCGTGCAATTTTTAGCATTAATGAAGTAGCTTCACAGAAGCCAAATGACATTTTAACAGCTCAATTATTTTCAAATTTGTTTATCAACAGCATTAACTTTGAGTATTTCACCCATTTTAAGGGCTAAGAGATAGGAGTTCTCTCGGTGACATATGCAGCCGCAACACGCAGAACATGGTCGAGTGTAGACGAAGGCCAACACTCTCATGCCCTCCCCCACAACGAAGTCCACCCCCAATGTGCTCTCCTTGCTCCAGCAAAGGAAGTGATTCATGATTGTGGCCTCCGTGGGAACCTTAACTTTTAAAAGATAAATTAAGTGAAGATGTATTGCTTCTCAGACAGACCAACCTGGTCTCTAAGGATAGATCAAGGCCAGCTAGGGAAATTACTAGCCAGCAATGCTGCATTTTTTGAGTCAGAACATGATCTAAAATGATGTAAGGCAGGCTGTGATCCAAAAGACAATCTCAAACAGGACCTAAGCTGAAGAAAATGGCATGAAAATCATGAGTTTGAATGTGCGATTTCCAGACGATCATTAAGATGATTCCTATATGTGGTCATATTTTATTACTTTGGGAATTTGATTAACATATGGATACTATAAAAATGTATAATGTATAAGTTGTCCAAATTCCAAGTACCTACCAATATTTATAAGCAATCCTGTGCAAAGAAGAAACTGAATCCTACTGCATTTTCTATTTTCTGATGGTAATTTTTCCTTAGATCTGCCCAGTTCTCCCCCTGCCTGACCCTCTCAGCAATTTTGTTGGCAGCTCTCTGAGACGCCTCCCACCAAGGGCAGACGGACGCACAGTGGAGCTGGAGGACCACATTTGCCTGAGACTTTTCTGAGTCGACATGGATTTATAAAGAGGCTGCTCGGGCTTGCTTCCAGTGAAAAAAAGGTGCCCTGTATGCTTTCCTTGCCAGGAAAGGTGCTGACAAGTAATTCAAATGCATCACTGTCTACTAAGCACTCAAGGTGGCTGTCTCTGGATAGGTGGAGTATGGATCTTAAACTTTATTTTTTGCTTACATATGTTTTCTCTAATAATCATACTTTACTACTATAAAGAACCATAAATTTATATATCTGTAAATTAATTTAAGGTGAAGAGAGGCTGAGGAACTATTTTATCTTGAAAGAGATGAAATAAATATGACAAATGAGGCACACCCAAAAACCTAGATCCTTTTGCGAGAAAGAACATTGTTGGGACAACGGGTGGAAGCTGTGTAGGATCTGAAGACTAAATGGTAGTTCTAGGTCAATGTTAATTTGCTTACTTAAATCCATATATTTATTTTTAATGAAAAGAATTAAACGTCATCATTAAGGGCCCACAGTGAGCCACCCAGTAAGGCTGCCTGATATAGTCCAATGTTGGTGAATGAAAAACTAATTATTATGATATGATACTTACTTACTCATAGTCTGATATGATTAATTTGTGTATAAAGCTAGCTAAGGCACACAGGAGACAAATTCTTTAAACTCAGAAAGTGTTTTCTTATCCTGCAATTAGATTCTTTGAAATTTAGAAAAAGCAAGTTTCCAGTCTCGTGACACTCAAGCTCCCGAGTGCCCTCTAGTGGACTCCAGGCTGACGGGGACTTTGAGTGAGGAAGGTGAAGACAGGACCATTGCAGTCTTTCATAGTTCAGGGTAGTTTGGGACGTTAAGCTGGGGGCAACCAACATTGATTTTTCTCTACCTACAAAAAAGCTGCAATCATATTACCTTTAAACTTAACAATTCTGAACACCTATACTTACAAACAATTTGCTTTTATAAAGGTACTTGCTTCTCCCACTGGAATCTTTCACTTCTTTACTAAATACTAAGGACATTTCAAAAAGGAAGAGATGCCGCTCTCGACCCTTTCGAATTAAGGTTTTTGGGTCCCACACTTGGAAGGATTCCTGCAGGATGAGCTCTCCCTGAGACTCGATATTTTCATCAAACCCTGAAACATGAAAAGAAGGAGGCACAATCAATTCAAAAGAAAAGAAGTAATGATGTACAAGTCAGCATTATGACGACCTGTAAAATGCCCACCAGTGAACTCTCAGGTGAGGGTCCCATCCAGGACCCCGCCTCCAGTCTCCCGAGCACTGTGACCTGTTCAACAAAAGAATTCTTACTAAAACTGTGGTTCCCTCTGGCTTCATTCCTCAGTTCTCGCTCCTCAGGGTGGCAGTCCTACCATCTGAGATCTCGCTGAACTCTCCACTCCTTGCCGGCAGCTCTCCAGCATCAGGCCTCCTCCCCCTCTGAGCACTGCCTCTCCCCCAGGCCGCCAGGACTCCCAACCTGAGTCTGGACACCCTGCTTCCTCAGCCTAGAACACCGTTCCCAGATAGGCCGCCACAGCCCAGCCTTTCTGTGCTCAAGGTTCTGGCCTGGTCTTCCTCCTGGGAGATGCCTCTTCCACGGATGCAAAATGCTTCATGCAAATTCCTCCTGCTCTGGCCATTGCTGGCCTTCCCTGCTGCTCCTCTGCGGGAAGTGGCCTGCTATGTGGCCTTTAAGCTGCCAGGCCTGGACAAGTGGCATGAAGCCTGGGGTAGGGGCTGCTAGATATTTCCCACCTTCCTTTTGCCCCATCTTCTCCACAGCTGAGGCGGCTGCTGCAATATGTGCTCCACCTGCCCGCTCCTTAGGAGAGGCTGTGCACCTGCCCACGGCCGCGTGGGGACATCATGTGTTTGGCTTCAGTTTCTACCTTTCTAGTTGTTCCCTCCCTCCCTCCTTCCCCACTTTCTTCTTGCTTCATGGAATGCCAACATGGCCTTGACACATCCTGAACCCAGCTAACATCCAAGGAGTGGAGAGAAACTGGAAAGAACAGAGCTTGAGGCCTTGAAGACATCCTGAAGGGCCGCCGCACCAGCTCTGGATTTTAAATCAGAGAAAGAAAAATGCTCTCTTGCCGGGCTCTATTACAAAAGCACCTTTGCCTTAACGACTATACCTAAGCACTGCTTTCTCAAATACAGTCCTCCCTAGGTGTAGTAAAGGCAAGGCCTGTGACACAGGCTAGCAACAGCATGCAGGGCAGGATTACTGCTTGTTAAGTAAGAGTTAAGCTCTGCAACACAGAAACATTCATGGAAGTTATACTTGCAACACTAATTTTTAAGTGTATGTATCTGATTCTCCTCTTACCCATGTTATACTCATACTCAGTCTGTGGGTACCTGCTGTGTTCAAGGCTCTGGCAAGAGATACAACAGATACAGAGATGGGGAAGCAACAAGCTCTTTTAAGGATTTTATATGCACGTGGGATTGAACTACCCTTCCTTCCACCCATCCATCCAACATGGACACCAGGTAGCTTAAGGCACGTGACACAAGGTGCTACTGAGGTTCAGAGTGTGGAGAGGCCACTCTCCAGATACGGGACAGGACGGGTTGAAGCATTTCATATGATCCTTAAGGAAGCAGTGGAACCAGTTTTTCAAATAGAAGTCAGTCACATCTAAATTCTTACCCCCTGATCAAACCTAGAGGCATGATGCTGAAATTCTGAGGGCACAGGAGGTCCACTTACAACCAGTGTGAGGAGGGAGTGAACAAACTCGGTAGGAGACATGCAGTTGGTTACCTTCCAGCATGCTGAGGTGCATAGCGTCGTTGGCTCGCTTCGGCACACTGAGCATCACCTCCAGGCCATCCTTAATCTCCCCCTTCCCTTCCTCACAGCATGTGAGGAGCTCCTGTGAAAGACCAAGACCAAGAACTCGCCGAAGGCTGAGAAACACTCGGCCAGCAAAATAGTTGCAGAAATGAAGTCTATGAAAATCCACGATTTTCAAGATAAACACAGACTGCGGTCACCTGGGCATATATTTGCATAGAAAATGAACTGCTGCCTCTTTATCCGGGGGATGGAAGGGTTTGTCCTGCTCAAATCAGGGTGTTTCTTCATATCAGAGTAAACCAGATGGAGTAACGGTTTAATGTGCAATCAGTGTACACGTTAACTACCAAGCCTCAAAAACGACGGACGTATTTCATTCATTAGCAAAGCGTAGCTGGCTATGGGTCATGGCAGAGGCCACCTACTGCTGCTCTGCTCCCCACAGGATGCCAGCATGGTTCTGAGCATCTCAGGCCATTGTGTCATGCCCTACCCGGCCTGGAACTGCCCCATTGTGTGGCAGGAACAGCCCCACGGCATGAGTACCTTTGGTGTAGGATGTTCAGAGAATGCTAATGATTGAAGCCACCTCCCTGGATGTGACTACACCTTAGATCTACCTACAGGAACATGGGTTATCAAAAGAATAATGGCAGGGACAACAAATTCACATTCTGGTGGGTTCCAAGATATTTCTTTACCAGTGTACAAATGATTATTATCAATCAGAACAGCAGCAACAACTTTTTGAGAGCTGGTATTCAACCAAAGGGGGAAATGACACTATAGTCAGCTCTGGTCTCACCCTGGATAGTTTAGAGCAAGTCAGCTACTTGGTGAGCACTTTTGATCACGACTCAGTGGGGTTTACCTACTATTCTGAGCAGCTTGGCAAAAAGTTTTTTAAAAACCTGGCAAAAAGTGCTTTAAAAATGCAATGTACAGAGACTAATTTCCCGGGCAGAAAACTTTGCTGGGAGCTCGACATAGCTTATTACTCATGACCTGAAGTACATCTGGGCATAATAAAGGTTATAAATTAAAGTACCAGTTTAATAGTGACTGACTAGGTGAGAGGTCACTGAGGAGAAATCTTTAGTAGAACCACATGTTAAAAACAAAACCATTACATCTTGTGACTCCAAGAGGTAAACTGCCATTGCAGAATTTCAAAGCAAAGGGCAAATGTGAATATGAACAACTTAACTTCCTGGATTCTGTTTCATGTTTGAAGCAACCACATATTTCTGCATAAAATCATAAAATCGTTTACTGGGACCCTGACATAGAAGTGCTGGAGAGCTTTTCCAATAGTAAAGTCCCAGGATGGTATCACTGTCATGAAAGAATGTAGCCACCTCTTACTGCTTCTGGATATTTTTTATTAGTAAAGAGTAAAGAAGAGTTTCAGGCATTCCTAACTCCATCTTCTGATTTCCTTTTGTATGGAGAAAAATCACATCACCACCTGCTATTATTCTGTCAGGGCAGTGCTAGGGACTCTGTCGGGTTCATAAAACACTGGTATCAGGATGAGCGGATGGCCGAGACATTCATTCTAATGCTTAATAACATCCCCCAGCCAAGGAAACGGTAGGGTAAATGTCAGATAGAAGTTGTAAATTATTGTTCTTGTAGTCAGGAAAACATGTGTCGATGATATATAACGTGTTCTGTGACAACTATCACCAATTCTAAGTTTCCTTTACCATTGTACTGTCAAGACTAGTTGTTAGATTTTTACAAGTGTGATTTTCTTTTTCATTCAAGTATAATTAACATGAATTTCAGGGTACAACATGATTTTTATACATACTGCAAAATGACCACCAAAGTCTAGTTAACATCTGTCAGCACACATAGTTACAGTATGATTTTAATTATAATCATTCGTAACCAAGAAAAAGTAAAGGTCAGTTTGACTCAAATACTTGGGGTTTGCATGAATAATACAGTCCACAAACGTGCACATGACACGTGACCAGAGAGTGCCAGCAGGAAGGGCCGGAGGGTGAGCGCTTCACAGACTCAGCGGAAAACCTGGGCACCAGCCTCCTAGGGGTTTAGAGCCAAGCCCAGAGAACAGGGATGCAGTGATAATTCCGGCCACCGCCCCACCCTCAGAGGCTAGTTTCCACAGCTGAACACTAGCAGTGTTGTGGTGTTAACTGAACATAGTCAAAACATGCAGCACACTGCCTGGCCCATGGTCAGAAGCCACGCTCGAACACTGGTACTAAATTGCCCAGGATTGACAATTCCTCCTTCCTTTCATATTTTATGTTAGAGGCTATGTACGATCAGTCAGCAAAGTTTAGGTCCATAATCAATGAATACACTCTCATTTACTTGCTGCACTCAGAGATGGGCCAGGGTAATATATGGCAATGAATCAAAAAATGAAATTAATTTTCTAGGTGTTAGTTAAAAAATTCAGGGTACTTTACATGGATAGAGAGGAAAAAAATGTCAAAATAAGGCACAATCTGTAACATTCTGCTTTAACTACCAAGCTTCATACGTACTTTTAAAAGGAGTTGATACTTAGTTATTCGCTGAACTGGTTTAATAAGGTAGGAAGAAATGGAATTGGCTAATCCGTGCCGCTGCTGTATCTCCTGAAATTAAGAACAAAAAATTTATATATTATGAACATACATATAAACATGAGCATCACTGGGTAAATTAGGTAGCATTAACTAAAAATTTACATTTGTTTGTCCCCAAATGAATACATACATATCAGTATTTTTCTGTAAATATAAAGTAGATCACTATTCTTTTAATATGCTCAACATAAATATAACAAATCCAGTCAAGCTATCACTTTAAACACAGAAGATGGCAGTGTTAAGTCTGGATTACTGGCTTTCATGCACAGAGACCAAACAGGTGAGGCCGAGAACCCCCTGCTGTTGTCCCCAGCAGCCGGCTCTGGCACCTGCTCAGCAGTTGGACACTTGAGTCAGGGACAGGGCAGCCCTCTCCCACTGCAGCTCCCAGAGCTTCGGCTATGTGTACTCTGGCCACAGACCACATCCCTCCCCACAGCACCACTCTCCCTGCAAGAGGCTTCCTTTGTCCTCACTAACAATGTGCATACCACCCCGGAATTTACATGCACGCAGTATCCAACTATCTTCTAGCCCAGAGTTTTCATGCCAACCTACTGTGCATTATTATCTTAGCTCTAAGCATTCTTCTCAAAAAATTTTTCAAAAAGGTTATCTTCTGATATTCTCTGCTTCAAATGAGATTTAAAAGCCACTGCCTCTTTGTGTTCTCAACCTGCTTGACATTTTGATGAGGCTTGCGGGGACAAGAAGCTCAGATGGATTCTTGCAGCACACTACCCGTGGGGTGCTGGCCGGAGGAGCCCCCGAATGCCTTGTCATTCACACAAACTCAATTAAAAACTTGACAATCCTTCCTCTAGCTTCCAGATCATAAACATAGTTTTAAAAGTCTCCTTCCAATTTGCAATTGTTTAAGAATGTGGGATCTACAATTTAGTGATTATGATATCCATGTCCATAATTTAATACCACATCTAAAAGATTTATTTTCACTTATACTATGATCTTAACTAGGTCATGAGTTCTGACAAATGGTAACACATTCCCAAGCACGTTTTCAACATCACAGAAAATTCTCACATGCCTCTTTCCAATCAATTCCCATACTGCCACCAAGAGGCAACTCCTATACTGGTTTCTATCACCATAGACTATTTCTGCATATTGTAGAATTTCACATAAAAGGAACCATTCACAATGTATTCTTTTATGTCTAGCTTCTTTCAGCCCACATTTGGGAGATTAATCTATGTTGTTATGTATCGAAATTTTCCCTTTACATTGCTGAGCAGTATTCTATCTCATGAACATGCCACATTTGAAAGATACTGTAAAGTCTTTTTAATACTTTAACAACACTTTCAGAAATGCATCTTTGGTATTTCTAAACACCAATCTATTTCTGTTCACATTCTTATTACCTCATCATAGGACTATACTATTCAAAAATGGCTAAGATCACAATATTCTTCCAAAATGCCTGATAAAGGTTTAATCCTGCTGAAATAATAAAGTTTTCTTTTTCTAAAAGGCTACTGGAATATTCATAGAAACTTCTTTGCTTCTGAAATTTTACTTCAGATTTGAGGAAGGCAGAGAACTGGGGTTTAAAGAAGGTCTAGCTCACTGGTCCAGGGATATATCTAATCCTACAATTTCTGCTTTGCATTGATAATTAAGGCATTTATATGCCACAATGTCCTTGCTGTTTATTCCCCTTTGGGAAGGTGGACACCTGTCTGTGTTATTCACCACTCTATGCTGAGTACCTTTGACAGAGTGCAGCAAGTTGAATAAGCCACTGATGGAGGTGCAGTCATGCTTTGTAATGGATACTAATGGCAGGTAATTAGGGAAATCTCTAAGTTAGACAAGCAGGATTTCCTTTTCCTTAAAGATGGTTTAGTGCAAGGTTTTTTTAAATAGTTTTGATTCCAAACATTAAATGTGTCGCATGCTCTCAATGCTTAGCCCTTAAATAATTCTAACTTTGCATGCAGCTATGATGCTGGCTTTCACCGAATGGCAGAGACCTGAGGTCGTGTGAGATTTTGAAAAGAAGAGGCAGCACTGGGCTGAGAGCAGACATCATCCTTAAAAAGGCAATAATCACTGGTTGTGAGAATGATAACTAAAACAGGGTTCTCGACAGGCAGGGCTTCAAGAAGCTAAAATTTTTTTGACTTCCCAGAATTTCAGAGAAAAGCAAATTAGCACACTCAGCCATGCAGAAGTGTAATGACAGAAACAATTCCAATATTCTCGTGGCCTTATGCACCAAATTAAACACAACATTCAGAAGTACCTTCTCTTTTCATCAAAATGTGCTTGGCACACATTTGACTATGTTCTACAAACTCAAAAAGCATTCCATTACAACAGAAGCTCCATCCACTTTTGCGCATATCTGTCAATGCCTTTCATGCACTGCCTTTCAAAAAAAGGCGACCTACACCTGCAGGTGCCCCAGCGAGCCTATGACTGATGGGCCTCCCCATGGTCCTAGCTCTTATAATGCTATTCATGAAATTTTACTGGTAGGTCACTTTTGAAAATTAATAACATGAAATTAAAATGGCAAAAATAAATTATTTTAAGAGATGCAAAGTTACTTAATGTAATAATTTATTTAGCAAATTAGTTTCATTTAATAGTTGATTTAAAAGTTACTTCATTTAATGAAGAAGCTTAATTTAACAGTTTATACCTTCCGTACACAATGTTACATGTAAAAAATTAACGTATATATATAAATAGTAAGTGCTGACATAGATATATGCACATTAACATGTGAATTTCCTATAGATATACAGCTTACGGTACTTGAGAAGGAGCTTTTAAAACAGAAGAAAACATAAGAATGTTTCAACATAAACAGGACAGATAAAAATGAAAATATTGTATCATCAATTATGCACAAGTTATGAATAATGTTGCCTTTTATATATACCAAATACAACACAGAAATTTCACTGCTTCATTGGCAATCTGTTGACTTACGTCAAAATAGGACCCTGCATGCTCCAGTATCAGCTGAGTAGAATCAGGCTTATTTTTGCAGTATGTGACATACATCTGAAACTTGTCTGCCTATAAACAAAATAAAAAATTAGGGCATCTCTTTCAAATGGTAGTAAGTCAAATGTGATAAACTTCCAGGTAGAAAAGAAGCTGTGTAGATTAAGGAAATTAAGCCCCAAATAAAAGAAACCCTACTTTATATACAGAAAGCTATTAAAATAAGAAACACATCCTGCTGCTATCATGTGCCCACAGAAGCCCCCCCTGCCCTGCAGTTGGGGCTGGCCACATGCTCTCTGTTCCCACAATGTTATGTGTGAGCCCGTTTAGAGGAGGGGGCTCTAACTTCCTTCAAAAGCCACTACATAATTGTGAGAGAACAAGCAGCTGAGGTTTCATTACCCAAGTCACAAAGCAATGTCCAACGTCCTCTGGCAACTGTTCATATTTTTCCAGCTCTTTTAGGAATATGCTGCAGAGAATAAAAATTGTACCATATTATTAAGATGTTTTAAAACCTTACTAATGAGATATGCCAGGAATTAGACCAAGCGTGCCATGAATTCAGGTAATGTCTGAATCTCATCATTTTAATCAAATTCAGTGAAAAATCTATGCCCTCTAGATTTTAAGATTTAACAAAATATGTAGATTTTAACTAGGGTAAGTTATTGTGAGTTTCAAACAGCCAATCAGTTTAGCCCTTAAACACTTCCTAATAGAAAGTTTAACTGTACAGCTTACTTCTGGGGAACAGCTGTGTTTAGTAGCTAAAGCTATAGTGTGGGGATGTGAATACTCAATCGGAAGGAACCGTTTAGATTTTAGCGTCTGTTTTTGGGGTGCAGGCAGGGGAGGGAGGAAGACTCCACTGGCTCTGGCCCCAGCATCGTCTTTCTTTAGACGACTGGGCTGCACAGACTCTACTTGTGAACATCTGCTGCTTTAAAAAATCTTACAAACAGAACCATGTGCCCCTGTGGCTGATAGAGCATTTTATTCTGGTCCGACCATATATCTGTCCTGTCTCAGGTCCTTCTCTTATCTTAGAAAAGATCAAATGGCAGCCAGTAGCCATGGAGAACCCCTCTTTCTTTTAACTCTAAGCAGCAGCTAATGACATGGCTTGAGAGAAGTCAGGGTTCCCACTAAAGCAGTTTCTAAGTTTTCTTAGCCTTATTTCCACAGAAAGTAAGTGCAAATATAAAGTTGAGTCTGTATTAAAATAGTCTCTAGAAGGCTGGTTTCCTTGAAGAAAGCCTGCCAGGCTTCACTGAAGTTTCAATAAAATCACTGAAATCTATGCTTACTTCAACTGGAAACGTTATTTCTTGTTATGACACCCCAGGGCAGTATGTAGACTTCAAGAGCAATCAGCCCCCCAAAGATAAAGCTACTCACTTGTTATGAAATTCATAGATTTCCTGCATGTTCCCGAAGATGATGAGCTCTTTGTTGACGATGCCTGGGGGGATCTCCTCCACGCCGCTGGTCATTTCCCACAGGTAGGTCTGGCAAGGAGGGAAATAGAGGTCAGACAAAGCCGGACACCAGATTTCCCAGAAACAGCTATTCCTGACACCTGTAAATACATACCCCAAGCTAACGAATAACTGAAAATACATCTTAAGGATGGAACCTTGTACAAAATAACATGAACAATGTTTTGGCTTTTTTTTTTTAAGCCCTTCAATTGCTATTCATACTTGAGAATTTTCAGCTCTGATTCCAAGCTTTGAATTTTGGAATTAACCTACCCCACAAGGTACAAAAAATATTCATGAAACTACTGAGTATTAGTTGCCAGTCATAATTAGTAGGCACATTTCTGTGAAAGTGCTGTAAAATTCTCTACAAAGAGAATGTCAGCCAGGCCGTCATGTGACACACGGAATGAGGGGATTAATGCTGTATCATCTCTGTAATGAGCGAAAGGAAACACAAGCCCAGAACTGCACAAAAGCGTGCAAGCATGAGACTGGCTGCTTAAACACACTTTAAATCTCAAAAAACAACAACAAAAAATATTAAAATTTAAGAATTACCAATAGGTAAGACTAAATAGCAAGATTATACTCAATCTAAATAAACAAGCAAAAAAACTTACTTACATCCATACACTCCCGGAGGTCTCTCACATAAGCCTTTTCGGTTTGAATGAGCTCAGCCATTATGAACCTTAAGTAGAGGAAGACAGCCAGCAGTTTAGTTCACAGTCAGGGCTCCTGCTTAGTTTAATTATCTGTTTTTACGGTTTATGAAAGAATAAGGGGGTTTTAAAAGCATTAGTCAATAATATCTTTTGGAGAACTCAATCGAGAATAAATGGAACAATTATAGTACCCAACCACCAAGTCAAAGGAAATGTCTTTTGGAAAAAATTTTGTTGAGGTTCCTACACGTCAGGGTTTCTCAATTCAGCCCTACCGACCTTTACAGCTGGGTAATGCTTTGCCGGGGGCTGTCCTGTACAGGGCTAGGCCTCCACCCACTAGATGCCAGCAACACCCCCTCCCGCTGTGTGATGACCAAAAATACCTCCACATTTTGTCAGACGTTCCCTGGGGGACAAAACTGCCCCTGACTAAGCGCCATGGGTTTAGAGCAATCTTTTGTCTTTATTAACTATCTAGGAGAGCTTACTAGTAGGCAACTTTTAAACACCTCTGCTTGTATTACTGAAATCTTCTCCTTAGTATGACTACTCATGACCTACTGCTGACAGATGGCACTAGAACAACTTGCCAGCGCCGTATGAAATGGGGACACGGGGTGAAAACAAGACACTGCACTGAACCAGTGACAAGGGGACAGTGGACACAGTGGAGTCTGCACTCAGGGCACAGTCAGAACCGTAAGTACAAATGCCGATTGGTTCCAAAGCACACACAGAAGCACGCTTGTCCAAGTGACATTTCCTCCACTTTTTCAGTGAATCCTGGCAGGTTCTTGACTGGCTTACTCTTTCCTGCGGGCAGATTTCCGTTTTTCTTCATTAAGTTCATGCGCGGCATCACGGAGTTTCACCTCTGACCCAGGGATACTGGCTGGAATTATATCGAGCTGAAGACTTTTACTCTGTGGAGTAAGAGAGCCAATCAATTCTGTTAGTTAAATCAACATACAGCACAGGAGGAAGAGCACCTGATTCACTCAGTTTGCACAAGGCAATTTACCGATTTGTTGGAATCTGAAGAAATCCCCAGGGCTTTCTCCAAAGAGGTCCTGTACTTCTCCATCCGCAGAGAGAAATCTCTGTACCTCTTATCCACTGCAGTAACACATTTTTTTATCTCTGCCGCATGGGCATGCCCCTTTTCACAAAAGCCATCAGCCAGCTGTATCAATAGCTTCACTCTCTCTTTGGTTTGCTGCAAAAAAAAAAAAAAAAAAAAAAACAACAACAGGAAAGTATTGTGAAGCAAATGAACCCAATTGCCAGAAACCAGAAACATAGTGGCAACTTGCCTACAAAACTCTGAGCTCTGGTCAGGCGGGAAAAAAGCTGCTGGTGACAGAAACTTTGGCTAAAGCCCCAAACCCAACCAATTCATCTCCCTGGTCCTAGACTAGTGATCTTTCCTCAGCTGTTCCACAAAGAATGGCATTTCATAACCTCAAAGAAAAATATCTAGACTTTCTTTCAACAATGTCTTTATCTAGCGGATGCTCAGTAAAAACCTGTTGGATGAATGAAGTCCTGGTGGATGAAATACATGTCCACTCAGAGGGTTCTCTCTGCGGTCCTGTGACTTTCCTCCTCTGAGTACGTACTGGCTCCCTTCCTGCTTTAGGCATGTTTGTTTATGTGCCCAGTTAGACCGAAAGCTCTTTTAGGACAGCAGCCATCTGAGATTTTGGTTTTCCTGAAGCACATATGGCAAAGGGTCTCCCCACGCAGACGCTCAAACCAAATCCCCACAGCAGCTCGTCCACGTCACAGCTTCGCTCCTGCTCTCTCAGGACGTATGGAGAACAGGGCACTAATTAGGCAGTCACCTTCACAGCTCCCGCAAAAAAAACTTTCATTTTATATGAACAGAGAAACAATCTTTTGTTAAGTTAAGCACAACTTCCTTACTTTGTATAAAGTCAAGGATAACCATAGACCACTGGTTCTCTGTACATGGCAGTAACTTCACTTGACTCGGCTTTTTCGTAGACCTTTCATTACACAGATTTCATTTGTTGTTACCATTAGGCTTCCATCAATATCTTCACAGGCATTTCAAATGAGGACAGTTACTCTTCTGCCTTGGAACCCAGTTTTCTCAGTTCACTGGTAACTAGGAAGTCTTCATGACTAACACCAGGAAATTGACTTTAGAGATCCCCAAAAGAAAGGTCAGAGTTCAAGATCTGGATAACTATCTTAGTTTGTACAATAAGCTTTGAGCCAGAATTCACAGGCAACCAGTAAAGCCAGCTGTAAAAACCTTAGACCTTACACACACACACTCCATCTCCCACATATCCAGTGTGCATGCCCCTGGCACAATCCTGCTTTGGCTCTGGCCCTGGTGCCCCTTCTGCCTGAACGCTATTCCCCTAGATGACTCCATGGCTCCTTCATATCTTTGCTCAACTGAGGGCCACCTAGTTGATGGGCTCTCCTTGACTCCCTTAAAATTGCAACTTGTCCCCTGCCCCAACTACTCTTACTTCCTCTGTCCATTCTATTGTTTCTCATAAGCATGGATTGTTTCCAACAAGAATGGAATTTACTTACTATGATTACTGTCTCTCTCCTGTATGAATATAACTGCCATAGGCCAGGGAACTGTTTTGCTTACTAATATCTCATATGCCTTCTATGTGTCTGGCACATAGTGGATATTCACCAAGTATTTATTGAGAAAATTAATTAACATTAGGTTTTTTATGTAACTGTGTATACACTTATAACTTTAATGAGAGTGGCAATTACTCTTAAAAGGCATGAATACATACTTTTCATAAAACAAATGAAAACAGAACTCAAGGTACAATAATATCTCAGTAAAGAAAAATCACTACTGCAGTTTCTGTAAAAGCTGTATATTGGAAAAAGTCAGCAAAACTTAAAACACTCAAAGTTTTTAGGGCTTTCATGTGTGGAAATGAACTCAATTAGAGTGAGCTAAAATGAAAATATCAAACACACCTTTTGACTTATCAGCATGACACCTTCTGGATATATTAAGATTAGACATGACTATTTATAAACCAAAGAAATAAGAAGTCAAAGTCTTAGAAGCACAAATTCCAAAATGCACTTAACTTAGAAACATTACTAAATTTTAATATCAAAGAGAATTAACATGAGTAAGGCAGGAATTTTAAAAAAATCAGACTGCCCAGATAGGTTTCCCTGCTTTGTGCCAGGGCATTAATGCACAGAGAGGTTATGCTGTACCTCCAGCAAGCACTTCTTCTCTTCCACAGTCAAAAATGCCACCAGTGGAGGGCCCTGCAAACCATGAGTATCTTTAATGAATTAAGAAACCTATTTCATGTTTTAATCACTGGTGACATAGAAGTGAAGATAAAAAAAAGACAATACAGCTTGCCTATATTCAAACAGAAAATAAAAACACCAAAAAACTACAGGAAGATTCTGTGTATAACACATGTCACAAATCAGTGCCAGCATGTGACACCAATGGGCTGATACTGATTATATGAAACCAGATAAAGCACAGATTTCCTACAGGCAAAGCCTGGTGTATTGATAAGTCTTCCGCGAGTAAACTTCATTTAAACAAAAGATACTAATTAGACAAAGGCTTCTTGGTCAGGCCCACCCTATCCTCTCGATCAAAGATGGCAATCCTGCCCTCCCAATGACTGTTACTTAACATGTAAATAAATATGTTTACCTATTTGTCATGTTACTGCCAGATTATCTAACTAGAAGGTGCAATCCATGAGTCCAGCACCCAGAGTAGTTCCTGGTAGCAGGGACTCAATAAATAATGGCTGAAATGAATGAATGGTGGGATAAAAAACTAAGGACGATGAATCTGCTAATCCATGAATCCTTTATATCTTGGAATATTTTTATTTTAATTGGTATTTTTTAAGTACATTCACAGGATTCAATATTCAAAAGGTTAAAAAAAAAAAGGAAAACAAAGTGAAGTCTTTCTCCCCACCTTCCTGCTACCTGTCCCAACGATGAGCTTGTTATCATTCCAGAAACACTGCATTATATACAGGCAGGTGTATGCATGTGTAGACATGCATTTTCTTCATTTTTTACATAAATGCTTGCATACAATAAACGCTTTCTACTTAACAACTCTTGGTCATCCGTCACTATGGGAACACAAGCCACATGCTTGCTCATATTTGGAGCTGTGTAATATTTCCTGATAGGGATGTTCTATAAATGAACTTGTTCCTCCAGTGGACCTTGATGTTGTTTTTACTCTTTTCCTATCACAAACAACAATGTAAGAAAAAAACCAGAATTCCTGAGCATGTGTAGCCAGAGTCCACACTTGGAGGTGCGGGGCAGCACTCGGGATGCTAAGGGGCGCTGCCAGACCGCCCCAGACCTCTCCCCAGCCCACGGTCCCCCAGCGGCGAGCCTGGTCAACACATCAAGCTTTATGATCTTCGCTCATCTCCTGGGTATAAATGGAATTCAGTGTAGTTTTAAGTTATACTTCTTTTAAGTGAATTTGATGATCCTGTATGTTTAAAAGCCATTTGTACTTTTGTTTCTGTGAGCCACTTTTAGCATCTTTTGTCCCTTTTCTTCTTCGGTTTACTTTTTCCTTATAATAGATTTGTTTTTATGAATACTTAATTTTTACTACTGGGAAAGCAGCTCTCTGTTATGTGAACTGCATATTTACCTTCTCCACTTAAGACTAGTTATGGGGCACTGCCCTTTAGAAATCTTTATATTTTTTGCATAGGTGATTATAAGAATCTTTTCTTTTATAGGCCTGAGTTTTGTGTCCTGTTATTTCTTCTAGTACTTTTAGGTTTTCACTGTTGATATTTAAACCTTCTTCCAACATTTATCTTGGTATCAAGGTGAGCTATGAATCCAACTTAATTTTTTCCAGAAGGCTACCCAACATCATGAAAAAAATGTCCCGTATCTCTTAAAATGAAGTATTATATGGGTTTTCATTCTTACTCTAATGTTATTTTTATAGTGTTCAAAAAGTAGATTAAAATTTAAAAAATATATACAGATATAATTTGAACAACCTTATCATTAGGCATAGTCAAGAAAAATCAGGTATGTAGAGAAATAAAAGCAAACCAAATTCTTGAGTCCACCTGCTCAAAGGGGCCTTACTCATCATGTGCTTAAGTAATCAGAAACTCAGTAAGGATGCATATTCAATGGTATTATACACTTTCTAGCGAAGTAAGGCATTTGGCACTGGGGACACTGATGATCAGGAATGCAGGAAGCATGGATGAAGAAGACAGCAAAGTTCTGAATGCCTTAGTTAAGGCAGTGGATTTCCAACTTCTGTGTGAGTATGTAAAACTGGTGAGCTTGTTAAAAATGCTCATCTTCAGGCATCGCTCCCAGAAACTCTAAGTCATTATGTCTCGGGTGAGGACAGAAGTCTTTTAAGTAACCATGCATGTGCTGGATGCAGCGCTATTCATAAAGCACTTTGAGAAATTACTGCACTAAGAGTTGTGAAGGAATCAAGCTGAGTCTTAGATAGCGACCAGCACTTTATTTCCATTAACACTAAAAATACTACAACACTAACTACTGTAACAACTGGACTGGAAGACTGTCATGTCTGAGCAAAGGCTTCTCAATGTAGCAAGAGAAAAATGGTTTCTTAGAAGAAGCTAAGATAAGGGGAATAGAAGGCAAGTAGGAGAGTAGCCTCACTTCAACATGAAAAACTAAATGACATCTCCGAGCACCAAAGCAGGTGCTTTCTGAGTAAAAGGCAGCCGGAAACCAAAGGAAAAAAAAAGCGAGGGGTGTTCTTTTCAGTGAAACTGATTCAATACACCCAGTGCAAGAACAGCTCTGTATACTGGGGAAAAGAAGCGTCAGATGTCACCTTTGATTTCAGATGCTTAATTCCTAAAATTTCAAGGGCAAAAAAGGGCCTGTTACTGGTCATTCTTCCAATAACCACACCCTAAATCTGAGGAAAAGGGACATTTAGGAATAATGGAAAAGGCTTTCGTGCACACCCCATTGGTGGAACAAAGCGGCCACACTACTCAATTCTAGACGGTGACATTCGCATCACATGCTGTGTGCATGGCGACCCCTGGAGTTGTGCAGCAGACAGGGTGTTTGGCTATATACAACGGCGGGCAGAGAGGACCTTTACGGACATCTGAGTCGGTGAAAAGGAGCAAACCTTAAATCTATCCCTGAGTGGTATCTTAGGCATTTTCTTCACACCTTTTGATTCAGTGGTATCTTAGGCATTTTTTTCATTCTTTTTATTCATAAAATCAAAAGATATTCAAAGAAACAGAGATGATATCATGCACATGATTGCAATTTATTATCCAGCTATTGACAGGAATGATTATTATACAGCCAAAGGTTTGCTGTAGCTACAGGAAGGAAGAGATGTGATCCTTACCTGCAGAGGTGGGACCGTCAGCTCTCCTCAGAGGAGTGGGTGGGTGGCCCCTCTGGGTGCCCATGGCCCCCTGGGGGTGGCTGCCATATCCTGCTTGCCTGCACCCCACCCTCCCCTCGGGCTCAAGGGGCCCGCCTAGTGCCAGGTCTCCTCATGGAGCCCCACAGTCGTCAGTCGGCCTGTAGATGCACTTAACTGTGTGCTCCTCTGGAACAGACACCAGGGGTCCCCACAGCCAACACCACGAGAATGAACAGCTGAATTCACAGCTTGGGGGTACCAGGAGCAGAGGGGTAGTGAAGAAGAGCAGGGCCAGAAATTGTTACAGTAAACATAAAAAAATATAAATAAACATAATAGAAAGTAGCTATTATCCTGTAAATGATTTAAAAATTCCCCACTATGTTTTCAAAGCCAGGTTAAAGGCCACATAATAATTTCTTTTTTTATGGCAGAAGGCATGATATTTTATTAAATGTGTAGCAAACTTTATGGGTTTTCGAGAACAATTAAATAAAAATGAATAAAAATCAAATTAATCAGTTTCTTTAGACCTCATGATCAAACTTTTCTTTTTGGTGGTCTAAAGCAATTTTCTTTTTTTTGGGTATCATTAATATACACTTACTGAACAACATTGTGGTTACTAGATTCCCCCCATTATCAAGTCCCCACCACATACCCCATTACAGTCACTGTCCGCCAGCGTCATAAGATGCTATAGAATCACTACTTGTCTTCTCTGTGCTATACTGCCTTCCCCGTGCCCCCCCGCCAACCCACCTACGTTACGTGTGCTAATCATAATGCCGCTTTTTCCCCTTCTCCCTCCCTTCCCACCCATCCTCCCCAGTCCCTTTTCCTTTGGCAACTGTTAGTCCATTCTTGGGTTCTGTGAGTCTGCTGCTGTTTTGTTCCTTCACTTTATTCTTTGTTCTTGTACTCCACAGATGAGTGAAATCATGTGATACTTGTCTTTCTCCCCCTGGAGCATAATATTCTCTAGCTCCATCCATCTTGTTGCAAATGGTAGGATTTGTTTTCTTCTTATGGCTGAATAGTATTCCATTGTGTATATGTACCACCTCTTCTTTATCCATTCATCTACTGATGGACACTTAGGTTGCTTCTATTTCTTGGCTATTGTAAATAGTGCTGCAATAAACATAGGGGTGCATATGTCTTTTTAAAACTGGGCTGCTGCATTCTTAGGGTAAATTCCTAGGAGTGGAATTCCTGGGTCAAATGGTATTTCTATTTTGAGTTTTTTGATGAACCTCCATACTGCTTTCCACAATGGTTAAACTATTTTGCATTCCCACCAGCAGTGTAGGAGGGTTCCCTTTCTCCACATCCTCGCCAACATTTGTTGTTGTTTGTGTTTTAGACGTTGGCCATCCTTACTGGAGTGAGGTGATATCTCATTGTGGTTTTAATTTGCATTTCTCTGATGATTAGCGATGTGGAGCATCTTTTCATGTGCCTGTTGGCCATATGAATTTCTTCTTTGGAGAAATGTTCAGATCCTCTGCCCATTTTTTAATTGGCTTATTTGCTTTTTGTTCGTTGAGGTGCGTGAGCTCTTTGTATATTTTGGATGTCAACCCCTTACCAGATGTGTCATTTATGAATATATTCTCCCATATTGTAGGATGCCTTTTTGTTCTACTGATGGTGTCCTATGCTGTACACAAGCTTTTAAGTTTGATATAGTCCCACTTGTTCATTTCTGGTTTTGTTTCCCTTGCCCGTGGAGATATGTTCATGAAGAAGTTGCTCATGTTTATATTCAAGAGAGTTTTGCCTATATTTTCTTCTAAGAGTTTTATGGTTTCATGACTTATATTCAGGTCGTTGAGTCATTTCGAGTTTACTTTTGTGTATGGAGTTAGACAGTAATCCAGTTTCATTCTCTTACATGTAGCTATCCAGTTTTGCCAACACCAGCTGTTGAAGAGGCTGTCATTTCCCCATTGTATATCCAGGGCTCCTTTATTGTATATTAATTGACCTTATATGTTTGAGTTAATATCTGGACTCTCTATTCTGTTCCACTGGTCTATGGGTCTGTTCTTGTGCCAGTACCAAATTGTCTTGATTACTGTGGCTTTGTAGTAGAGCTTGAAGTTGGGAAGCTAGATCCCCCCTGCTTTATTCTTCCTTCTCAGGATTGCTTTGGCTATCCAGGGTCTTTTGTGGTTCCATATGAATTTTAGAACTATTTGTTCCAGTTCATTGAAGAATGCTCTCGGTATTTTAATCAGGATTGCATTGAATCTGTAGATCGCTTTAGGCACGATGGCCATTTTGACAATATTAATTCTTCCTACCCAAGAGCATGGGATGCATTTCCATTTGTTAGTGTCCTCTTTAATCTCTCTTAAGAGTGTCTTGTAGTTTTCAGGGTATAGGTCCTTCACTTCCTTATTTCATTCTTTTTGATGCAATTGTGAATGGAATTGTTTTCCTGATTTCTCTTTCTACTAGTTCATCATTAGTGTATAGGAATGCAATAGATTTCTGTGTATTAATTTTGTATCCTGCAACTTTGCTGAATTCATATATTAGTTCTAGTAGTTTTGGAGTGGATTCTTTAGGGTTTTTTATGTACAATATCATGTCATCTGCAAAATGTGACAGTTTGACTTTTTCCTTACCAATCTGGATGCCTTTTATTTCTTTGTGTTGTCTGATTGCCGTAGCTAGGACCTCCAGAACTATGTTGAATAAAACCAGGGAAAGAGGGCATCCTTGTCTTGTTCCCGATCTTAGAGAAAAAGCTTTCAGCTTTTCACTGTTAAGCATGATGTTGGCTGTGCGTTTGTCATATATGGCCTTTATTAAGTTGAGGTACTTTCCCTCTATACCTTTTGTTGAGAGTTTTTATCATGAATAGATGTTGAATTTTGTCAAATGCTTTTTCAGCATCTATGGAGATGATCATGTGGTTTTTGTCCTTCTTTTTGTTGATGTGGTGGATGATGTTGATGGATTTTCGAATGTTGTACCATCCTTTCATCCCTGAGATGAATCCCACTTGATCATGGTGTATGATCCTCTTGATGTGTTTTTGGTAGTTGGTCTGTTTAGATATTCTGTTTCTTCCTTGGTCAGTCTTGGAAGGTTGTATTTTTCTAGAAAGTTGTCCATTTCTTCTAGGTTATCCAGTTTGTTAGCACATAGATTTTCATAGTATTCTCTAATAATTCTTTGTATTTCTGTGGTTTCTGTTGTGATTTCTCCTTTCTCATTTCTGATTCTGTTTATGTGTGTAGATTCTCTTTTTTTCTTAATAAGTCTGGCTAGGGGTTTATCTATTTTGTTTATTTTCTTAAAGAACCAGCTCTTGGTTTCATTAATTTTTTCTACTGTTTTATTCTTCTCAATTTTATTTATTTCTTCTCTGATCGTTATTATGTCCTTCCTTCTGCTGACTTTGGGCCTCATTTGTTCTTCTTTTTCCAGTTTCAATAATTGCGAATTTAGACTATTCATTTGGGATTGTTCTTCCTTCTTTAAATAGGCCTGGATTGCTATATACTTCCCTCTTAGAACTGCCTTCGCTGTGTCCCACAGAAGTTGGAGTGTTGTGCTGTTGTTTTCATTTGTCTCCATATATTGCTTGATCTCTGTTTTAATTTAGTCATTGAGCCATTGGTTATTTAGGAGCATGTTGTTAAGCCTCCATGTGTTTGTGAGCCTTTTTGTTTTCTTTGTACAATGTATTTCTAGTTTATACCCTTGTGATCTGAGAAGTTGGTTGGTATAATTTCAATCTTTTTGTATTTACTGAGGGTCTTTTTGTGGCCTCGTATGTGATCTACTCTGGAATATGTTCTGTGTGCACTTGAAAACAATGTGTATCCTGCTGCTTTTGGGTAGAGAGTTCTGCAGATGTCTGTTAGGTCCAACTGTTCTAGTGTGTTGTTCAGTGCCTCTGTGTCCTTACTTATTTTCTGCCTGGTTGATGTGTCCTTCAGAGTGAGTGGAGTGTTGAAGTCTCCTAAAATGAATGCATTGCATTCTATCTACCCTTCAGTTCTATTAGTATTTGTTTCACATATGTAGGAGCTCCTGTGTTGGGTGCATAGATATTTATAATGGTTATATCTTCTTGTGGATTGACCATTTTATCATTATGTAATGTCCTTCTTTGTCTCTTGTGACTTTCTTTGTTTTGAAGTCTATTTCGTCTGATACAAGTACTGAAGCTTCTGCTTGTTTCTCCAATTGGTTGCATGAAATACCGTTTTCCATCCCTTCACTTTTAGTCTGTGTATGTCTTTGGGTTTAAAGTGAGTCTCTTGTAGGCAGCACACAGATGGATCTTGTTTTTTCATCCATTCAGTGACTCTATGTCTTTTGATTGGTGCATTCAGTCATTTACATGTAGGGTGATTATTGATAGGTATGTACTTATTGGCATTGCAGGCTTTAGATTCATAGTTACCAAAGGTTCAAGGGTAAGTTCCTTACTATCTAAGAGTCTAACTTAACTCACTTAGTATGCTTTTAGAAACATGATCTAAAGGGTCTTTTTTTTTCCCCTCCTTTTCTTCCTCCTCCATTCTTTATACATTAGGTATCATATTCTGTACTCTTTGTCTATCCCTTTTTTATTACCTCTGGTGACAACTATTTAACCTTAGGAACACTTCCATCTAAGGAGTCCAAAATGCACTGTAGAGATGGTTTTTGGGAGCTAAATTCTCTCAGCTTTTGCTTATCTGGAAATTGTTTAATCCCTCTTTCAAATTTAAAAGATAATCTTGCCAGATAAAGTATCCTTGGTTTGAGGCCCTTCTGCTTCATTGCATTAAATACATCATGTCACTCCCTTCTGGCCTGTAAGGTTTCTGCTGAGAAGTCTGATGACAGCCTCATGGGCTTTCCTTTGTATGTGATCTTATTTCTCTCTCTGGCTGCTTTTAATAGTCTGTCCTTATCCTTGATCTTTGCCATTTAAATTACTTACTATATGTCTTGGTGTTGTCTTCCTTGGGTCCCTTGTGTTGGGACATCTGTGCACCTCTGTGGCCTGAGAGATTATCTCCTCCCCCAATCTGGGGAAGTTTTCAGCAATTACTTCCTCAATGATACTTTCTATCTCTTTTTCGCTCTCTTCTTCTTCTGGTACCCCTATAATAGAAATATTGTTCTGTTTGGATTGGTCACACAGTTCTCTCAGTATTCTTTCATTCTTAGAGACCCTTTTTTCTCTCTGTGCCTCAGCTTCTTTGTATTCCTCTTCCCTAATTTTATTTCATTTATTGTCTCCTCCACCGTGTCTAATGTGCTTTTTATACCCTCCATTGTGTTCTTCAACGATTAGATCTCCATTCTAAATTTGTGCCTGAGTTCTTGAATATTTTTCTGTACCTCCATGAGCATGTCAATGATTTTTATTTTGAAATCTCTTTCAGGAAGATTCATGAGGTCGATTTCATTTGAATCTTTCTAAGGTTTATTCATAATTTTGCTTTGAACCAGGTTCCTTTGATGTTTCATAATTTGTCTGTGGTCCCCTCTAGGGCCCAGAAACTCTAAGCTCTGGAGATGCTTAGCCCCTGGAGCAATGTCGGGGGTCGCAGGAAAGCGGTGTTGGTGCTTGCAGGGAGGAAAGAGCTGTTTCCTGCTTCCCAGCTGCTGTGTCTGTCTCCACTGCCAGAATCAGTGGGCTGAACACACAGGTATAATCCTCTATGCTTTGCATTTGTAGCTGCCATAGTCAGGGCTTCCCTCTGGCTGGCCTGATGCCAGGGAAGGGGTTGACAGTTTGTGAGCCTGACCCAGGTGCAGGTTAGCCCAGAGGAAGACACAGCAGGCTGCGTATCATGGTGGGGGGCTTTGGAGCTGTGTAGCCAGCCAGGGGGATGGAGAGCCTGAAGATTGTTTAAGCTCCCAACCTGCTGGGCAGAGTGCACCCGGAAAATTTTGTTTACCTGTCCTTTCCCCTGAGCAGTAAGCTCTGTGCAATCCTTGCTCCTTTAGCAGCCCTCTCGCTTTTAGAAGTCTCTGACTGCCCACCCAGATCAGCCGGATATGAATCCCTGTTTTCCACAAGCAGCTGGAATCTCCATCTCTCAAGGTATTCCGCCTGTCTTAGCTTTCCAACCCCACTAAATCACCAAAGCACCATGCAATGTAGGTTTGTGCTCCCAGAGAAGATCTCCAGGATTAGGTGTTCAGCAGTCCCAGGCCTCCACTCCCTCCCCACTCAGTTTCTCTTCCTTCCACCAGTGAGCTGGGGTTGGGGAAGTGTTTGGGCCCCACCAGATCACAGCTTTGGTACGTTACCCTGTTCCATGAGGTCTGTTCTTTTCTCCAAGTGTATGCAGTCTTGTGCAGCCTTCTTTCCTGTTGCTCTTTCAGGATTATTTGTATTAATTATATTTTCGTAGTGTATGTGGTTTTAGGAGGAGGTCTCTCACCTCTCATGCCGTCATCTTTAATCCAAACTTGATAAATTTTTTTCTTGCGTTTTTACAATACTATAACTAAAAACTCAATCTCTCATCAAAAACAAAAGCACTTCTGAAAATATTACTATGAATGTATATTCAAAAATTTTATAAAACAAAAAACAAAAACATAGGTTGACCAGGGAACTCAAAAAGTCTAAAAACTGTTTTGAGGTAAAAGGGGGAATTAGCCTCTGCAGGTATATACTTTAATTGGGAAAACATTCATGTCAATGTGTGGATTGTTAAAACTTTGCTTACAAATTCATATTTACTCACATATATACCATATATGCCACAGAGATGTATTTAATTCTACTTTTTCAGGCGAAAAGTGAAAACGCCCCCAGCTTTACAATCCATGACCAAGCGCTAGCAGAGTGCAGGCACAAACTGGGTTGGCTGTGCCAGGCAGCCTCGTGCCTGGCTGAGCGCAGGCAGTGCCACTGTGATTCTCGCGGGTAGCAGGCAGGGAAGCAAGCACCCACAGACCGCATCCCAGTCAGCTTGCTGGCCAAACAGCGTGTCATAAAAATAGCAAGTTCTCATCAAACACTTGGAAAAGACAACAGAAAGGAAAGAACAATGAAAAGGACGAGAAAGTAAGGGAAGTTGCTGGGAGGTATTTGTGGAAATTAGAGGGACAAGAGGAAACAGATAAATGGAGGCAAAATGGAGGAGCAGGTGTGAAAAGGTGGCAAGAAATACCTCAGTTAATGTGTAACAATCCATCAGTCACCATTTCTCCCATTTCATAAGGTACTTCTTCAAAGTTGCTTTTTTTTTTTGAGAGAAATACCTTATTTACACAAAGTATCCTGTTCTAGGTTACCTTGGAAAAGCCCAAGCAGGCATCTAGGTGTCCACCCCGACCTGAATTTACCTTTGCAGTGATCTGGAACTCCTCGTGCTCTTTCAGCAGCTCCTGGGTGTGCTGTACACTTGACCCCGTGGAGGTATGTGTGGAAAGGTAGAACTCCCCATTGTCATGGATCCACTCCAAAGCCTGGAGAGAGAAGAAATGGGAATATGGTCATGGCCGAGCACTGGGGAAGAAAGTCCCAACTCCTCAGTATCTCATTTAAATGTGAGGTCACATGCCAAGACGGGCACACACAAGGAAGTATCCCCTCCAAGAGAGACAAGCTTTTGAAGTAAGCATCACAATTCCAAAACTGAAAGAAAAAAATGACAGTCTAGAAAATTATAATCATATCACTTATGTAGCAACAATAAAAAGTTCAAGAGTTTCTTATAACCATGAACCTAAAGGCATAATAAAAGCACAATTAATAAGGTCCTTTTTCAAGAATACTGAGAAAATGTGGATAAATACTGAGACATTCATGCCACTAAAACTTCAGAACCTTCCAGGGTTGGTCTAACTAAAAGAAAAAAAAGAAAGATGCAAATTTCCAGCTTTCAAATATATGACTTGGTCCTTTCTTCCTACTTCTGCCTTCAGTGAGGACATAGGCGTGCACCCACTTCACCGGCAGAGGACCCATCCAAGTATGCATAAACATGCCCTGCTGGGCACACGCTGGCAGAGGACACAGCCATACCCTTCCGGTCATAGGAGGTGGATGGCCGCACCTGGAGAGAAGGGGGCCAGCCAGGTTCTGGCTGCACCAGAGTAACACAGTTCTAACCCCTATGTTCCTTCATGTTTGTGGAGGGAAGAAATTTTTTCCCTTCTATTTCCATATATCTGAAGTGAAGTCAGACTTAAACATACACATGGGAAAAAGCAATTCTGTAGAAAAGAAGCATCAAAATGTAGAAGGTTTTACATTTGCCTTTTATAATCTCCAAGATATCCACTATGATTTGCTGGCCTTAGAACAGAAACGCACCATCTCTGTTAGATCTGTCACAGCATTTACGAGGTTTTAGAAGAACAAATGGAAGGAAACCATGACCCGGATTACTTGCCACACAGCTCACTGGCTGGGAATTACTTTGTTACACTCTAGCATGACCACCTCATCTCTGGAACAGTGTTAACACCAATACTGCATCAAGGCAGAAAGTCGTTTTTCTCAACTGAGCCAAAGGTCCCCATTTTCTCATTCATAGAGCAGAAGCAAGTGCAGGGTGAGGCGTGGGGGTGAGAGTCAGTCAGGCTTGCAGACTGGGAGGGAGGAGAGAGATGAGAGAGGCCCGCAGAGACAGACGAGATGGGGAGACCGTGCAGGAAAGGTGGGCCAGCTGAAGGGTTCCCGGGTGGGACCTGCAGGCTGGGAGGAGTGGGGAGAAGCTCTGCAGGCAGTGGGGCAGGAAGGGGGCTGGAGGCGGCAGGGAGAGGTTGGGGTGAGGCTGGGGGGGGACCGCTTGGGTCTCTGTCTGGGGCTGATGGGCTGTTGTGTGGGCAGGAGATTGGAGTGGAGTGAGTGGCAGCAGCTGCCCTGGGAAGCTAAGTGGCTCAGAGGGTCAGACAGGACATGGCAGGATGGTTTTGGAGGTGGAGAGGGGGCAGTCTGACCTGCACAGGAGGTGTGCACCCCCAGGGCTGGGAAGCAGTGAAGGAGGTGAGGGAAAGACAGGAGTCAGGAGTCACATGCCCTGTAAGGGGGGGCAGCATGCAGGGACGGGATCAGGAGTCCAGTTCTGCCCTCAGCAAGGCCTCAGTGGAGAGGTGCCAACGAGGTAGCTGGGTGTATGAATGTGGAGACCAGAAATGCAGGTCAGGGCTGGGGGATACCAACAGAGGAGATAAAGAGACAGGAAGGAGAAACAAGAGCAAGCCTGCAACTGAGCCTCGAGAAAGCGAGCGTTCAGAAGCAGAGACAAGGAAGAGGGGCAGCAGAGAGCCTGGTGGGGGAGCAGCCACGGAGTAGCCTGCAAACCCGAGCGCTGGGCCTCGCCCAGGCAGACCAGGGACCGGATGTCCCCTCTCCACAGTCCCATCAGTGCACTGCATCCAATTAAGCTCACGATGCCATCCTGAAAACTGCAAATGAGCAAGGGGCTTCAAAGACCAGTCTGCTAGAAGCAACTGATACCTCCTATAGGACTGACCACAGTACGGAACAGAACCCGACAGGGCCGCAGGGCCAGACGGTCATCATCTGTAATGGCCCAAACTTGATGTTATTTTTGACAAAAGAGCTGGCTTTAGGAAAAAGCAAAAACACATTCTATTCTTTTTCTCTGTCAAGGGAATTATTTATAATATTGTTCTCTGTAGCTTTATGATTCCTTGTCTTTCAACAGAGAGAACATGGAAAGATAGGCAAGAAAAGAATAAGAAACAATTACTAATTAGAAACAAAGTCAGGCCCCCAGAAATCTGAAATATGGTTGAAGTATCTTTAAGTAAAATGTTAAAAAAATGTAACTTAAACATTAGGAATACTACTGCATGCTACATCTGTTGGGAATATGGTTAACTAGACCCAGTAAGGTCAGCCAAGGGGAGAGAAAGGCCGAGTCAGGGCACCAGGCCCGGGACCATGAACCCCAGAGCACTGGCCCCTGGGGAGCCACTCAGTGCTGAGCACCCGGCCGCCCACTGCGAGGCTAACATTTACCAAATCAGGACCAGTGCTTCCCAAGTGGGAAACGTTTAATCTTTCCTGGGCTAAAAGACAGCCCTGAATGCTACTGGGAGACAGGCCCGTGTTAGGTTGCCAGGTGGACTTGGAAGACAATCTGGGTCTGACATGGGGACATGAGGGGCTGAGAGTAGTGAAGAGGCCCCAGCGACTCAAAGCTCCTCGATGTGGAGGACGTGTGATGTTCACACAGGCGTTCTCTCCTTCACTACCCGATCCGCTAAATTCTGCAGGGACGGGTTATGGATCGTATGCTACCATGGAGGCCAGAGAGAAGTGACAAGAACCTCAGTGTTCAAGTGAGGGGTCAGACAGACACTCCCCACAATGATCTTCCATGACCGACCCTGCGACAGGCAGAAGCACTTCACCCCAAAATGACTTCAGAAGGGGAGACTCTAGACATATCCTTGATGTCTGTGCATAAGCCAATTGCGTGACTATTTTTTGACTGCACTGAATTACTAGAAATTCTGTCACGTCTCACTTCATCTCAATTTATCTGAAGAACAAAATTTTATCTTGAAAACATACATATAGCGATACAAAAAACCTTGCACCATAGTATTTAACAAATACAGAACCTAGGTTCCCTGGTGATTTTAAATCACAGTCATGACTACTACTTGTACCTGACTCTCCTACATGGGACGTAGTGGCAGCAGAGGCAAGCTGTGTGGCCACACTTGTTCAGGGTCAAAGTCACCAAGCAACAGCCTTTTACTATTTTATGGGGTTTTCTTTTTACAAACTAAATTAAAAGGCATGGATGTTTTCACCATCTGAAAGTGGTTTTCGAAACCACAGAAATGTCAAAAGCTGCCCATTTGACGATGCTGGTGTACACAGGGTGGAGCTCTGGGGAGGTGGACTAACAACTGACCTGCTTGGCACTTCGTTCAAAGACCACGTACTGCTGGCACTGGTCCAGCCGCCTCTTTCTCATGGTCCAGTAATGCAATACCCTGTTCTCCCGCTGGAAGAGTTCATTCAAGATGTCTGAGAGAATAAAGAGAAAGACATATATTGGTGCTTAAAATCAGTGAAAACACCTGCAAAATCCCATTCATTTTTATTTAAAGGCTTTTTATACAAATGACAGTACAAGACAGAATATTAAGGGGCCACACTGCTTGCCCAACGTTCTCCATCAGCATGTCAACCAGACCTCTCCCTATTCTCTTATCCCTATTTATTAGTGAATGGCTGAGATCACTGGAAACTTAAAATTGGCCTTTAATCTCTCAGGTTAGCTGGATTAGTGTGGTGGGCTAGCGCATCCCCTACTGGGCACTTTGACAATGGCTGGAAAGACATTAGCATTAGATATTTTGTTCAAGAGCATTAAAACCTTCCTGTAGAAGGAATTTAGTACATATTTTAGAATATATGTTAAAGTGGTGGAATACTAGAAGAAAACAGAGGTGTTCTTTAAAGTGAAAAACAAAAACATAAACCCTTAGGAGAAGGAAGGAAATGAAGTAGAGAAGCATGGAGCTAATAAGGCCAAAAAAAGTACTGATTCCATAAAAATATAAAATATAACCAAACAGTAAGTGCCATAAAAATATCGCACCAATAAAAACCAGGAAAAACTGGGAAGATAGAAGACACAGGCCTTATTTATTTACTGGTGAATAGAAAAAGGACAAACAATCCATGAAAAAAATGAGCATGGCATACATAAATGCAAAGGCCCCGATTTTCAAAATATGGCCACTAAATACAGAACCACGTTCAACCTCACCCAACAATGAGCCACCTTTCGCCATTCTCCTGGCAAAGACAGGCCATCCTGTGTGGAAGGGGTAGGCGTCTGTGAACCTGAGCTACTAAGCAAGAAAAATGGAGCAGAATTTTTGCAGGGTGACTGGCAACAATGCTGGAAGTGTGCGTACTTGGAACCAGGAATTTTTCCTTCGGAAGGACAGGGCTTACGTCAAACTGATTTGCACTGTTTGCATGAACACGGAGGCAAAGTTTGGGAAAACTGGCATCAGTGTATGTGCCCACCAGTTGGGGGACAGGTTAAATCAGTTATGAAATCTCTGTACTGGACTTGAAAAAACATAGAGCAGATCTTTAAATTCTGATATAGAAAGGGGGCTATGACATTATTAAGTGAAAGAAACAAATGGAAAGGAAATACAGTCCCATTTGGGAGTGAATAAAAAAGTGGGATGGGTAAGTGGATTCTGCCTCTGTCTGTGTTTCTCTTCGTATTTATATGCACAGACAGGGTGCACAAGTCTTATGATGGTGGTTACCACTGGCAAAGGAATTAGGTAATTTGCATCCACTTGTACACTTTAAAAATGTTTTACAGTGAGTCTGTTTTAGCCTGAAGTTTATAAAAATAAGCGGATTAAAAACTTCTGAAAAAAGATTCCCAAGACTGAAATTGGAAGTCAAATAAATGGTACCTCAGACATAACTTAATCATATAGAAAAACCTTAAAAATACTAAGTTTTGCACAAATATTTACTGAGATCCCAGAAGGCTGAGCACTCTGTGAGGAACGAGAACCAGTGACGGGTCAGCCGGCAGTCATGTTATATGATCTTCATTGACAAAGTGAACTGGTTTAATGAAACAAAACTTTGAAATCTGAGGTCTGTCAAAAAACTAAGCCACTTAAATGAAAATATCACACATAAAAATTAATATAAGCCAGTGGGTCTTTCCTAGTCTCTTATCTCCACAGTGTCTGTCCGGGGCAGGCCTGAGTGGGGCAGGTAAGCAGCAGGACAGAGTGGCAACTGCCTTCGGGTGATGGGGACGGGAGACCACCTGGGACTCCTCCTCAAGCTCCTGAGCGACCCCCTGGGGTCACCTGTCTCTTCTGGCACCATGGCCCTTACGTGGATTTGCTGCATTGTCCCATGCCTAAGCCTTTGTCCTGTTTGTATATGGCGAGAGAAACAGAACATTTCTTTTTTTAATTCTCTCAGCATCCGGCATGATGATAAACATTTTGCTATTGTCCATCTAGTGAATGAGTACATGCCACATACTCTCCTCTCTCCCATGCACACACCTGTTACAAAGCACAACCTTGGAGGGGCCGTGACTCCTTTGATCAGAGGAAACAGTATGGCCAACAACCAAAAGCAGCGCTGAGAGATGGGAGGAAGGAAATGGTTTACGCAACAAGCCAAGTAAACTGATGGCCAATACACACAACTTGCTGGCAATGAAGGCTCATTCCTGCTGGAAAATGACTGCTCTTGTTACTTATTTTCCCAAGAGAAAAGCCCCCTGACTAATAAATATAAATCTCATCTGTAGAGCTTAGAGGATTTTTTACCAGTGTGACAGACGATTCCTGTGTGACATCTGACAGATGAATCTAGATGAGCACGGAGTACCCTATAATGTAGGAAGTTTTTGCCAATCATATAGTTTTAAAAAGCATGGGATGAATCATTTGTTAACTGATTATTGCAATTTTTTTCCTTATAAAACCCAACCAAGAGTGCAGGTTGTGTGACCCCAGCCTCTTCATCTGTTGGTCCCGACCCCGAGACTCATGTGGAGGATCAACGTTGTCTTAGTATCAAGATTGATTTAAACAACTCTTATTTTCTGAGAATCTATTTCCATGTCATTATAACTCAACTTGTTAAAAACAAAAACAAAAACAAAACCTGTAATTAAATTTAAATTTAAAACTATGTAACACCCTGCATGCACTTTCATTATAAAATACTCAATCAGAACCCTATAAAGTAGGAATCATTGGTTCCCTTCACTTACATCCACAACAATCCCATTTATAGTCATACAATTTTCCCTGATCTTTTTTTGTACATATGAAAAAGCATCATTTTATAGATTCTTATGCTCAAATAATATCAAACTATATATTATTTTGCAATTTGCTTTTATTAATGATGCTTTAAGTATATAAAATGATAACATTTTACAGCAATGATATTGGTATATAATTTCTTGATTTGAACTTTTTAATAATATTGTGTCTCTAGATAATTCTGGTTTTCATTTTTTTCCAATAAAATATTTTCACCTGTTTTAACAGTCAATGCCAATAAATATCCTGAATTTTTTATTTTCTCCATTTATATTCTTAAACATTTTTCAGTAAAATACCAATCTACATATTTGTTTAATATCTTATTATTAAACTAAGATAATCAGTCAGAATTTTAACAATATCAAATGGACATTTAAAATGAAGCCCAGACCAAGATAACAGAACACGTCTCATCCAGCTCTCTCTACTGTCTATCAGTACACCGACTTCGGGCTGTACTCACTTTTTACTTGTTGTTCAGGGGCTTTGATATGTGTCACCATTCCCGGCATGTTCACACTATTCCTGTGCAGGTACTTCAGGAAGACATCTGCATTCCTTCTAGCAAGTGTGCAAGCCTACAAATATCAGAGCAATGTGTTGTTCATGTGACTTACACAAATATGTATTCTGAGTATATGTGGGTGACACCATTGTATGGCTCTACACTGTTGCCTAAAAATGCTTGTCTGGTTAACATAGGGCTTGGAGAATAATACATAGGTTAAATCCTATTTTAATTAAAAAAAAAATCTCTGTCTTGAAGCCCTTTCTCTGATGAAGCCAGCTACTTTGCTGGGAGTTGCTCTACAGAGAGGCCCATGTGGCAGGGGACTGTAGGTGGCCGCTGGCCTGCTGCCACAGAGGAAGTGAAGTCCTTTCTTAGTTCAGCTTTGAGGTGACTGCATCCTTGGGAGAAACCCCGCATCAGAGGACTCAGCAAGCTGTGCCTGGCTTTCTGTAAAAGGCAGACAGTAAGTATTTTCAGCTTTCCAAGTCATATGGTCTCTGTTGCAACTACTCAACCTGGCCATTGGAGAAGCCAGCAGTCACGGATGAGAAGTGGCTAGGGTCAGCATTCAGGTCTGAGGTTGCCAACCTCTGGTTTAAGGCATCAAGTTTTGGGGTGGTGTGTTATGCAATGTTATTGTGTTAATAGATAACTGATATTACATTGTTACAAGCCAAATAAGTAATTTTATTAATATATTAAAAAACAAGAGTTTTAGGTTAAGAAAAAGGAGATACAGATATGAAACCAAAGCAGTGAAGGAAAAAACCCTTAATTATATATGAATTGGAAATATCTTACTCATTTATTGTCCCAGATCCCTGGAATTAACCTCTTCTTTGAGGAGCTCTGTGTCCTGGTAAATGGTATGTAGAGACCATAATCTGGGTACCACACTAGATGCTTGGTATTACCGCTTTGGTCATTGTTTTGAGGTCTTTTCAGTACACGGAGCTAGGAAATTTTTTCTAATTAAGAAAAAACTAACCATGAGGCTCTACTGAGAAACCTGAAGTAAGATGCTGTACCAAACAGTAGGGCAGCTGTGTCAGACGGCAGCTCTGTGGGAGGGTGTGTGAGCCGCCGCGCCGGACGAGGCTCTGCTAAGGGCAGGACAAAAGACTATGAAAAGGTAAACAACCCCGACTGACTGGAACACCCTGAATATATTAAAATCCATGATGACAGGAAAAAAGGTTAACCATATGTAGAGGTTGCTAGGGCACCAGCTCATCACTCTAAAAATCCTGTAAACAAAGCGAAAGCATCGAGCATTCACCTCTACTTTCAAGTCACTGAACAGCTGAGGAGGGAATAAGTCCAGCCAATAAGGCAGAAGGAACGCCAGAATCTCAGCATTTCCTAATGAAACAGCATCACCGCCAGCTACTAAACACATTAAGTGAAAGGCTGATGGGATGAACTGGACTCCTACTGATAAATCCCTCATGCAGAGCCCTCCTGAGTGTCCTGATACAATGCAGGGGTGAGCACTGCCCTGCCAGCAGCTCATGTGGAGTGTGCACAGGCTCACAGCCACCTGAGGCTGATCAAGGCTTGCAACCTGACCAACACCTGTTCAGGGAATCCAGGATGGTTTTGAATGGCTCCACAGGATACGATTACCGAAATCCATTAATGGGGAAACTCCACAGTATGAATGAATGACCTCCTCGATTCGCGTAAGTGGTAATGAAAGGGAGGGTGGTGTTTCCATTAAAAAAATATTTGAGAGAGATATTAATCAAATCATTGTATGAACTTTGGTTTTTGGTTAAAACCACATAGAAAAAGACACTTATGGACAATTAGATAAATTTGGACACAACTGGATTTTGAATAAAGTAAGAGTTACTGTTAGTCTTTAGGATCTAATAATGGTGTAGTGGTTATATTTCAGAAAGGTAGAATTTAATGTTTAGATAAAAACCGAAGTATTTACAAATACAATAATGTAATATCTAGAATTTAAAATAACCCAGTGAGGGTGGGCATACTCCCATATGTTGACAATTCTAAAGCTGGGTGAGAAGTATACAGTGGTTTATTACCCATTCTATTTCTGTATGCATAAACTTGTTATTATGAGAGTTTAAGGACATCCAATACATAAACACTACAGAATCTTAGTTGAATAAAAGAATCTGAACAGGCCTATGATTATTTTTGCTTTATGATTTTATTTAATTATCTTAATTATTAACTAAGTAGTATTTAAAATTGTTTTATATTTAATGGATTTCAGAGAAAGAGGGGTAGATTATAATGAACCAACTCAAATTATCCTAACAGTGGTCAGCATTTCCTAACTTAAAATACCAATGACATGTAGGGGAGGGGCTTCCAGGTCCTGTTTGAAATAGTACACTTACTGACTCTGGGTAAGCTACCATTGTTTCCCACCCTGATTTGCTTGAAAAGAAAATTATTGTGGTGGAAACTCACATAAGTTTTCTGATAGAATTTTCAAAGAGTTTCAATTTATTCTCTCAGACTAAACAATAACTCTGTCAGGACAGACTATCACCTACAAAAATGAAACAGAAATTACTAAATGTTACAGGAAATGGTGCCAGTGGAGTCTGAGTGCTGATGCAATGAGAAAAACTAAACTTCCTTAAAGCAACGATAAACAGTAAGCGCTACACCTGGTTTTAACAGGTCTGAATGGCAACAAGCAGAACCTTCTCAAGGGTAGAAAGAATGCAACTTGGAGACATTCAATGTCAATGTTTCTAAACACTGTGACCACTTTTTAAATTCTTTGAAAGCACATCAGTGACTTATGTGTGAATATATATGACAGAGCAAGCTTGAAAAATTCCTCATTTAAAGCTTCCCTGAGTGAAAACTTCCAGCCAAGCCTAAAATGGATAAAATTTTTCTGATGAAGTATTAGTAGTAATCCTGCAAACGACAGGGTTATTACAGGTATTCCTGCTTTGCCACTGCTCTACACTGGGCTCACACGTCCGAGAACAGTTTTTAGTCCTAAAAAGGCTGAATTTCCAAAAGAAGATTACTTTAAGCTATAGGCATTTTGTTTCACCAAATCAATCAGGGTCTCTCTGTGTCTGTTTAGAGTCATTTGGTGTTGTGACTTCCACCCATTCTTGGTCACAGTGACTTCTAGCCCTTTCTCTGTGATGGAGAGACTTTCAGAGTTTCTCTGACTTCTCTGTGTCTCCTTGCACACAGGGGCAGCAATGAGGCATGTGGGGAGCTCCCCTGGAAAATGAGTAAACAGTCTTCTGATTGGTGGTATAGACATTCTCTACCATTTTGGGGGAACCTCCCAGACTGGTGTTCACTGCAGAGTGGGGCACCCCCCAGCCCTGGAAGCCAGCTCTGTACCTTCAGGAATGCTTCCTTTTGTTCCAAATGCTTGCTGATCATGGGGGTCACATGGTCTGTCTCAGAATTGGGGCCCAGTTTGTCGGCTCCTCCACACCAGTCCTCTTCTCTCTTATACTCCTGCTCCAGGCTCTCGAGGACACTGCAGACCTGTGTGCAAAAGAGAGTTCCAGGCTCCTTAACCTTTAGCCGCTATTTGGCGTCTGAAGGCACAGATGAGCATCTTTGGAAAGCATTTCAGTCCGAGTCTGGAAATAAAAGTGCTCCCCAAGGACGAAGGCCAGCAGAAGGAACCATGGGCTCCGTCTCTTATGAAGACAGACACAGGATCAAAGCAGGCAGGCCATTCAGAATAAGAACACATTTCCTGTCTCTCTCTGACTGACGTGTTTCAGGCCATATATTTAAATAAGAGGAAAAGGGATGACTTCTCAGCTACTTTCCAACCCATTATTTTTTGACACCTAAAATAATCTCAGTTGTAGAATGCTTCTTCTCTCTGTTGACTTGGAATTGACTGGGGATAATGACTGAGTTGTAGACTAAAATTAAGCTCAAAACAAAACATTAGTTGGGAGCCCGAGGACGAGCCCCCTGCCCACCTGCTCAGAGGTTTTGTAGAAGGCCACGGACGCGTTCACAAGCTTGAGGCGGTCTTCCATCTTGAGCATGAGCTGCTGCCAGTGAGAGGCCACCTTCTCAGCACAGTCCCTGATCATGTCCGTGTCATAGTGGTTGGCCTGCAGCATGGCTTCTGCCTTCTGCTGCACCTGCAGGGCACTCTGATGGGTTTTCTAGGGTAAGAGAAAGAAGGTAAGGTTTATTTAATGGGGCGGGGGCTGGGGTCCACACATTTCCTGGAAAGGAATTCAGAAGGCTATAGTCATGTTCTGCTTGCTTTTGTAGAAATAGCTTCAGCTAATACTCATTAGAACACTTCTAAAAACACAGCAGACAGTTCAGTAAAAAAAGTTTTTATGCTTAGCAACAACTGCGCTATTTAAATTACCTAATGAAGGATGAAATGCATTAAGACTTTACAGAATGGGTCTCAGTAGTAGGGTTCATAGCTTGAGAAGTAGCAGGAAAACTCTTAGTAGCCAGTATTCTAAAAAAGCTGTTGAAATGCTCCAAGTTTATTTTTCCTGTTGATCCTTCCCATAATAGCAGCTAGAGGCAAATAAATGAACAAGTGGATAAAGGTGGCTGAAGTGAATGCTTTTAATTTTCATTTTTATCATAAACTTTGGATTTGAGTAAAAACTTCTCAAGAACTACTTTTTTTTTTTAAAGGGAAACACAATTAAAAGCTAAGAATGAACCAACTGTGTTATCTAGAGGTCTATGCCATGTAACAAATCTGTCAAAATAACATGGCAAATCAAGGAAGAAGTCCTGCACTAGAAGATTCTATGAGGGATCAGAGGTCAAGTTCTCAGTTAAGAACCAGAAGGCCAGGGAGCGTAGCAGTCAGGAGGAGTTATAGTTACATGAGTCTCTGTGGACACAGCTTCTTTCCAAATTCTTGCAAAATTGTGCATTTCACCTGAAAAGGTACTAATGGTTTCATAAAATACTGTATCCAACATAATCCTTTCCTTTACCCAGACTGTGACACACTTTGGCAATTTACCAGAAATCACGTGGCAAAGTGTACAACTTTCAAAAGATGCTAAGTCTGGGCTTCATGAAGGAGTGTAAATGTGTGTTGACTGGCACCGAGCCACTGAAAATAAATTCATGTAGGAACGAACTGATGGTAATTCCTGTGGCTTCTGTCTCTGGATGACAGTAGGTAACAGGGCAGGAAACAAGTTTTCTGTAATCAAATGCTCTTTTTCCCTTGATTTACCTTGAGACCACCTATCATAATTAACTGACTCTCCGCCTAAAACACTCTAAAAATAATTAATCAAAATGCTGTGAGAGTGAGCTGAGTGGGCCTGCCACAGGCCCGAGCCATGTGCTGACGCCCTGACATGGCACAACCTGCCCTCAAGGCATGAAATGCTCTGCTGAGTGACACTGGTTTTAACCAGGGTCGGGGGAGTGGTGTGGATGGCATGGCTTACTGGTAACAGTGAATTCGTGATTTGCCTCTGGTTCTGGGGAGCCACCCAGAGCACTGTGCTTTGTCCTGGCTGGCTTCACAGCAGGAACATGCCTACGAATCCAGCAGAATATGAAAAACCTCGGCTGAGACCCCAGCGTGGGCCCCTCCCTGGTGCCAAGGGGTTCCTGACGGGGATGGTGCATTGTGCCAGGGCCCTCCAGCAGGAGCCATCCCTGGCTTCTGCGGCTCTTGCTGTTGGGTCACCCTGGCTGCAGGCAAGTGTACTCTTACTCCCCTGGGGTTACCAGACTACCCCCTTCTCCTGTAATAAACTGTAGATGTGTAAGCACTGCCATTTTGGGTCCTTTGAACCCCATTTGGCTCACAGGATTAGAACTACGTGAGGGGACTTAACAGACTTGCCCCAAGGTCGTAGAGACCCGCCTCGGAGGCGGGACCCCACTGTCCTACCTCGATGGCATGCTGGAATTGCTCGTGCTCTCGCTGGAGCTGCTCTGCCTCTTGTAACGAGCTGGCCGTGATGAGCCCGGCATTCAACATTGACTCTCCGTTGCGGATCCAGCCCAGCACCTGGAACGTCACACACGTACTCAGAGTGGCCGCCCTCCCCGTGCAACCTCCCTGTGGACCCACGGCAACTGGACCCATGTGTACAAGGAGGGCAACTGCTTGCCTCAGCTCTGAAGGGCTGAATTTCTTTATGATCCTCCTAGCAACAGCATGAAATCCTTCAATGGTATCTGCTCATAAGCACTGCATTTTAAAATTAGCCCCATTATTTTTAGTTTCAAATGGGATCTGAAAAGGTGGAGCAATAAGTGGATTATTATTAGTCCACAGGTCAAAACAGATCAAGGACCATGTACCAGAAAAACCTACCTCCCCCAAGAATTCCCTGACATTCAAGAAAAGTAGTTTTTATTCCTTTTTGTCCCAATAAACATGCAAAATTAGCAAAATGATTGATAAGGGAACTATCTTATTTCATTAACACATTTTCCAATTTAACATCAGCATTAAATGGCACACTACTGAAGAATGAATTAAGCAGTACTCTAATGCCCAGGGTCAGCCCACGGGAGTCTCAGTATCACACACAAAGGGAACCAATTCCAACTGCTGAAGCCACAGAGATCGTGGAAGGTCATTCTGGATATTGTTTGTGGCAGGGACCACTTGTTACCTGCCTAACACCTACTTTTTTTGTCTCCTTCACTCAGAAAACCCTTATTTTTGGGGACAGCTTAAAATAAAACCACTCTCAGCTCCTATTACCTGTTGGTTACAGATATAACATAATTCTAGGTATTAAGATCAAAGCAGTAGCCTTGGGGGGTGGGGGGTTTTGTGAACAAATTTCTTTTCTGATACAGGTACTGCTTCTTTCTTGTTACGCTTTCCCCTTCCTGATGCCTGGAATGTGGAAGTGCTGGTTGTGGCTACAACATCCATTTGGCAACCATGAAAAAGATGGGACAAGCTGCCATCATCAGATGTCAGCCTAACCTCTCATGGGACCACTGCATGAACACAAGCCATCTTCTACCTCCTGACTCATTACGTGGGGAAAATAATTTTAAGCACCGTTTATGGACTCTGTAGCAAAAGGCTACCATTAACAAGACAAGTTAAATGGAGTTACTCTCAAGTGATACACCTGCTAAGAGACCAAGCCTTTCCACGACTGAGTAGACACACAGCTGTCCAGCATTGGCACAATTTTTACACATTAGCAATGGCTGCATTAGGGTGTGAGTGTGTTACAACTGCACATCAGACAGTTGTATTCAGGGGCAATCTTTCCGAAAGCTTACAGGTCCGGATTCCCAGGAGGTTACTCATCAAGTGCTTGCCAGGTGGGTGCAGTCTGGCTCCACATCCAGCTGCTTGCTTACCTGCTTCACTTCCGCCTGCAGATGGCGGAGTTGCACACACTGCTCCAGGTGCTTCCGATGCTGTTCTGCGGCTAAATCCAGCTCCTGCTGCTTTTCATGAAGAAACTCCAGCAAGTCCTGGACCCGAGTTGCCATGTCTACATCTCTATCGCAAAGCAGCTCCACGCCTGCAGACATAGAAAGCAGACCTGAGAATTCAACTAGCATTTCAACCTGGGATACATGACATATACTCCTGCTTTGCGCACAACTTGGCCAGTGGGGGGCCAAGCCATTACTTGAAGGCCAAGTTCAAGAAGGGCATAGCCCGCAGAGGAGTGTTTACAAATGCCTCCAAGCATGCAACTGTGCCTCAGAGAATGTATTTGATGTATTCCAAAGCCAAATATAATGTGTACCTAATAAAAGCAAGCCCATTTCTTATCAAGCTACTTCTACTCATATGCTGATGACTAGTAAAAGTATGGCATCCTTTATAAATGAGTGAACTTCGATTTTTTTGTTGTTGTTATTAGTTGGAGACCCAGTTTACTCCTTAGGAAGCATTTAACTTGACTTGTATAAAGTGCGTAATGACGTATGCAGGTTGTTGCTAAGTTCTGATATTGCAGAGTTCTCTCTGTATTTCTGAGCTGTGGTGACATCTGCTGGTAAAACAGAAACTAAGAAAAAAATATGAAAATGTTTTCTTAGTATTTACGTTTCATTCATGGAGATAAAGCAACATAGAATTTACAAAATTAAAGTTCTTGCTACTCGAAATAACATCCTAAGAATATTAAGGAAAGTACACTAATCACAATGTTAACTGTGATCATATTATGTGGGGAAAAAACCAAGAATGTTTCCTTAAAAAGAGCAGGTACCTATGATACCTGTTTTCCGGGGGCTGCCTGAACTTCACTCCCACCACAGTGAAACACACAGGATGAACTCCTGTGGTGGCCGAGGAAAACCTGCTGTCGACACAGCTGGGACGTGCTCCTTACCTGAGGCTTGCACTTCATTGACATACTGCAGAAGGTCTTGCCCTTGGTGGATGACATCAAAGGTCAGATTATTCATGGTCAAAGCCTTGTCTGCATGGTGCTGGAGGCGCTGTTCTGCTATAGTGAGATCTTCTGTGTCAAAGTCATTCATTTGCTGAGAAAGTTCATCATTCCAAGACTCAAGGTCTGAGATGATCTGATGAAGGAAAGTATCCACTTAGGACCAAGACTTTAAAAAGTAACTATCTTGCTGCAACGCCTCACTGTGCCAAGTGAGGAAGGACGAGACTGATGTGATTGTGTCTCTGGGACATAAAGGCCAGCTGAAGGGGCTCCCACCGGCCACAGATGGGACAATCAGACATTTAAAAAATTCCCACAATCGCATAAAATAGACCAAATATATAAAAATTCACTAATAACTAAAGATGTTAAACAAAAAAAAAGAAGGCTGAAAAGCCAAAAATTAAGTGAAAATCTCTGGTTCTGATTAGAGGTTGACAGGGTACCAACTTTTATCCTAAAAATTGTTAATTATAAGAGAAAATTACTTAAACATACAATGATGAAGGGAAGGACTTCTTTATGGATACATCGATTAAATGTGGAAAGAATAATGAAATTAGAATTTTTTAAAAATTCTAGCAAAATAACAGTTCAGGCACTGATCATCAATGCACAGAACACTATAATGAGAAAGGCTGACAAGGCCTTAGCAAAGATGAGGTGCCACCTCTAAACCCACAGATTAACTCAGCATCCCTAAAGGAGTGGGACCAGACAGGATGTGCCTTCCGACAAGAGAAACCAGTGACGCACCACCTGTGGAGCTTTCTCACCCAAAACCTGAATCTGAATCTAATCAGGCATTTACATATAATTTCAAAGTTCACAAGGAACACCAGCAAAGAAAAAGTTAAACCACCTTGAAGAAATCAAGTGAGCAAATGCAGAATGTGGGACCTGGAGTCTCTGACAACTGATGCAGCGATTCTGACAAGTCATGATATGGAAGAAAGGAAGGGTGGATGGAGAGATGATGCTGGAGGACGGACAAGACTAACCATCAAAGGCAGACGCAGACCCTACGTGTAGCCCCTTAACAGAAGCACCTGCAGAAATCTGAACAGAGGTGGGTATTAGAGGATGACTTCCAAGGAAGGCCTGTGAGCTTGGTGAGGGGTTTAGTGGCTTGTGGATAAGTATGAAAATGGCCTTGTTCTTGAGGTATTTAGAAACACCTACAGAAGTGAAATATAAGCTGGCAAAGGTGCTCTCTGAGGTACAACAGCACGCCAACAAAAGAAGGGATATTGCAGTAAGGGGGACAAGCTCCTGCTGAACCTGGGAGACAGGGATGTGGAAGTTCATTGTCCTATCCTGGCTACTTTTGTATAGGTTTACAAACTTTCATGATGTGCTTTCTAAAGTTTAAGTTTACAAACTTTCATAATGTACTTTCTGAAGTTTAAGACCAGAAGTTATAAAATCAAGAAGGTAAGAAAAACCTTTTCGTGAAACAATATATTATATACACTTCCAAGAAATAACATTTCCTATGGATCCCAATTTATTACATCCAGATGAGCAGTAACCAAAACAGTTTGAAAATTTGAGAGTATGTGTTTACACAGAATCCAGCTGGGAGACAGTAAGTAATAAAAGATTTCAGGCTTCCCCAAACACCGATGGCACAAATCTTCCTGATTTATTCTTTTATTACTGGGGTTTGCATAATATGTATATGTTATGTTAATTTATTAAATTGTACTAACTTATAAAATTAATAAATTTACATAATGTCAAATTAGACATAAACGAGAATGCCACTCAGGAAAAATATTTCTAAGAAGGAAACAAACTATTACATATTTCATCTTTACCTCAACCCTAAGGGGTATTTTCTTTCTTAGTATTTGTTTTCTGACACTGAAGGAGAAGAGATTTAGGTGTCGTAGTGGGATATAGACTTAGCACCGATGTCTCACAGAGACAACATCGGGTTCACAACACTCAAGTAACGGTTAATAAACAAAGATCAATGTGCTAAAACCAGCAGGATTTAAAAACACTCACTAGCATAAAGAAACTCTGGCAATGGCCACAATCAAAGGCTCATCAGAAAAAATCTTGCTTCAAAATTTAATACTAAAGCTTATTAACCACACAAGCAAAGACAATAATTTTATGGCAGAAACAAAGCTCTTGAGTGGGAGTCATTTTTGAATATTGATTCTTTGGAGAAGAAACTTTGAAACAATTTTTTAAAATATATCCCAGAATTTTTAGAAAGGGTTTCTTTCCCAAGCATACACACTATTATTACTATTTTCCATAACTAAACTCTCCCAGGATGCTATCATTAGGATTTTGCCCTTTATAGATCAATAGAGCAGATTCTTCTTGGAATAGCTGGAGGCTGAGTAGCAATATTGTAAGCCACGGAGAAACTTGATCCACTTCTGAGAAATAGAAACGCTACTCCAATGGGAAGATGAGAGATGAGGGATTTTTAAGAAGTTAGTCAAGGAACAGATGAATTTCTACCATAAAGATAACTCCATGCCTCCTATGGGCAGTCTGGAGGAGCATTTTCTCAGATAAGGGAGGAAATCCCAGCTGAAGCCTAAACTGTTCAGGTTTTCCAGAGAAAAGAGGTTCTTAGTCTGTGACATTTTTAAAGTTTTTAAATTGTATTTTAGCTGGCCTGGGATTGAACTGCAGGTTTAATTTCCTCAGCTCAAAAAAAGTACTTATCCTGGCCTGGCGTGGCTTTAGTGTGGGTTCCACATTTTAAAATGTACATTTTAAAACCCTGGTTCATTGAAAGTGGAAATAAAAATTAAAAATTTTTTCTCTTTAAAGTAACATTAATACAAATGAAGCTAAAAAAATTTTTTTTAATGTACACCTGCCCTGAAGAAAAAACTTCAAATAATGTTTCTGATTGCTTTGTGTTTCTTAACTGAAACTATTCAATAAGCAGGTAAGTTTACAAAAGCAATTCCCCCGAAGTAGAGTACAGAGAGGAAAACAACCTGCTGGGGGTTCTGCGCAGACACCACGGCAGCCTCACACCCGAACGCCAGGCCCAGGCCAGCACCTATTCTCCACATGGCTTCACACGGAAACAAAGGCCAAGACGCTTCGAGCAGGTTTTACCAGGCTACATGTAGAGTTTAACTCCTTTCTTGTCAGGAACTAATGATGACAATGAAAATAGCCACAAAGGCCTTTCTTTCATAAAAACACTGATGGAAGTTGAGACAAGCAGCCAAAGGCCATGAAAGAGGCCTGCACAGGGCCTGGCCCTGCACCACACAGGAAGGCTGCCCCTCAGAGCAGAAGCTGCAGACAGGCTGGAGAGGCCCACCAGGCAGAGGAGCCCCTCAGCTGAGCCACAGAAGGCAGTCTACACAGAGTCCTGCCATCCCTCTGCCTTTGGTGGCACTTAGGGTCTGGACAAGAAGTAAGCATGGAGAGGGCACACTCTGTGTGGGCAGTCACGTGGGCCCTGGGTAGCTTGGAGTGGCTGCATCGGCGCTCAGTCACTGCCACCAGCTGCCTGCAGCTGATGGGCCCCAGGAAGCCGGCTGCACCCAGGCTGAACGGAGTTTTGGTTCATCATGTTTCACAGGCAGATTGAGTGTCACTCAATTATACTTAATTCTGCTGGTACTTCATCCAGTTCAAAGACAAGATCTTCCCTGGCACAGTTAGCTACTACCTTCTTCTTGTTCAGAAAAAGAAAAGAAACCTGTACTTGTATCTCCTAATCATTATAAGGTACAAGAGTCAATTTTTAGGTAGGAATTTCAGATCATCTAAGAACACTTCTCTGGGAAAAAAACTGGGTATTCTACTACGTAAAAATGCTTTCACCACATGATAGGCTTATCTTTGGTCTTGGTGGGAAAAGAAGGGAGAGAGAGGGAGGGAGAGCACAGCCTTCTTCAACTGGTGCCCCCCTCTGCCGCAGGGCCAGGGGGCTTCCGGGCAGGATCCAGTCCAGGTTGAAACAGTGGAGGGGAAGGCAAGCCACATTTGTCGGTAGCAGCTCTGCCTTGAGTCCATGCTGAAGCTGCCTGTCGCTGTCCTGCTGTGAGGTTGGCCTGCCCTCCCGCCTGAGCGGGTCCCCCACCTCCCTGGGATGGGCCAAGAAGGGCTCGGCCTTCCTTCCTGTCCTCCTTCCGCAGTGGGAAAGGGCACAGGAACTGAAGAGGGGGCAGGGGACCAGGGAAGGGACACGGGGTGCCTGGTGCGGGTCACTCACATCGATGGCATCTCGCTCAAATATGCGCAGCTGCAGGAAGAGCTCCAGCTTGATCTTGCGCTCCTGGAAGAGCTCCTCCATCTGGGCCTGGGCCTCATCCAGCTGCTGCAGCACCGTCTCGATGTGACTGATGGAGCTGTTGTGGGGGGTCTTGTTGCTGGAGATGGCGGAGTCCCTGTGAAAGAACAAGGGGGCCGGGATCTCAGTGCGACAAACAGGAATGGGATGAGAGGGCCTCACACCGTCAGACCCCAGATCCGGCAGCTCAGACTTCAGTGGGAGGAGGCCAGCAGGAAGCAGGGCTGCTCTCAGAAAATGGAATTAGCTGCCCCTCCTGCAAAACACCACCGGCTTCCTCCCCCACCGCGCCTGCACGTCTGAGGTCCTCGGAGAGTCCCCCCTGCCCCCTGGCCTCTGGCATACAAGTCTAGTAAGGACATAAAATCATTTTAGTAGAGCTTCATTTTTTAGCCAGTTTTCTCCTTAAGTGGAGAGAACAGATGATACCCGTTTCCTACAATCAGCAGTCACATCGGTCATGAGGGGTTAGACTTTAATTCAGTCAATTAAGCCTTTATCAAGTCATTTTTGCCTGACTCTAAGCAAAGCAAGCAACTCGTGAAGTTATCAGTAATGATTCCATAAACGGTTCTCTCAAGAGATACGGCAGAAGGATGACATTTACATAAATGTCCCTGTCATCCAATAAAAGGGATTCGCTTCCAGCCCCAACACTGCCTCCTGCCATCCTGCCCCCGTGAGCTCCCGAGGACAGGAACAGCCCCAAGGTCTGGCCCACCGAGCCTCAACTTTGAGAAGACAGATGCCCCACCACACTCTGGAACGGGCCTGAAGGACACGGTCTTCAGGGCTTAAACTAATCTGTGAAGAAATCTGAGTAATGACTATGTAGGTACGATAGAAATAAAATAGATATAAATAGAAATAAAAGCTAAATTCTGGGAAACATTATCAGTCAAGGCTATAATGAAAAAGGTTACAGAGTTAAACTGTAAGGGATAAAAAGGGAACGAGAAAGAGAGGTTAGTCTCCTGTGTGTTCACAGAAGTCACCTGTTGTCTACCTGCAGGTATGCAGAGTCACAGTTAGCTGTTCAGAAGCACGGGGGAGAGGGGACTCGGGAGGATTTCCCAGGGCTTTGCTCCAAGGAGGGCAGGGGCGGGTGGGGCAGGGCGCAGGCCCACCTCAGCTGCTGGATGAGGTCCTCCCCCTCCTTGATCACGTTGACCGTGACCTGCAGTGTCGTCTGCTGCTGCTGACCGAAGCGTTTGATGAGGTCCTGCACGGCCTCCACCGACTCGGCGTACACATCGTCCAGCAGTTCCTTCTGCAGCTCCTCCAGCCACGTCCACAGCTGGGGAAGGACAGAGCGCCTGGTGAGCCGGCCCTGCCCCACTGCCCAGGGGAGTCCTGAGACCGAGGCAGCCGGCTGTGGGCTGCTCCCAGGGCGACGGGAGGGAGGGAGAAGCACCCAAACAGTCCGACTGCCAGCGGGACACACGTGCAGAAAAGGCAGCGTGCAGCCGCTGCATGGGGCCGAAGTTGGGCAGAAAGCCCAAGGGGACTGCCGCAGAAGAGAAGAAAGGCAGGCAAGTTGCTCTTTCCGATTCTAGGCTCGGTCTGAGGGCAACAGAATTAAGAAAACGCCCCCTCCAGCAACCGAAACATCTGCTAGACATAACAGGTATTCTTTCACACATCTTCTGGCTCTTGTTTAGCATATGGATAGTTTTATTTTATTTTTAGCAAGGGCATTACACGTTATTAATTATTAAACCACTGCTCAGATGTGTGTACTTTACATCCCTCAGAAAAGAAGGAAGCATATAATGTGGTGCAATAAATTCACCACCACACCAGACGGGAGACTGGGACGTGGCACTGCTGCGTACACACACCCAGCTCAGGCCCTGGTCAGCCCGGCCACAGCTTAGCCCTTCCATGACAGTGCATGCAAAGTGAAAACACTCCAACACTTTTATTGCCACGACCATTAAAAATGTGTCCAAAAAGTTGGATGGGGAAAGACAACTTGGAACAACAGTGGCAAGAACTACTTCAGGCCTGGTGGGCGCAGAGCATTTCAGCCAATTCTAGAAAGTCTGCTGCCCCTCCAGATCTCTGGGGAGCCTTTCGAGAACTGAGAAAGACAAACCCAGCGGGCCCTGGTGGCTTGGAAGTGGTTGGTGTGTGCAGAGAATGCTTCCTGCTTCCTCAGGGATGTAGGAGTCACCTCCTGTATCTCCCCCGTGGACATTCCAGGCAGCCACCTCAGCTATGGGGACCCAGGGCCAGTCACCAGCTCCTCCTAACACTGCCCAGACACACTGGCCTCTGTGGCTAATTCACAACACTGTGCTGGCAAAAATAAATTGTGCTGTATTTGATCTTTTGTTTCTGAGCTAATCTTTGAGAACTGCTTTACTGAAGTACAACCAACATACAGTAAGCTGCACAAATTTAAAGTGCACACTTCGGTAAGCTTGGGTCTATGTATACACCCCTGTGAAGGTCACTGCTTTCCAGACAATGAGTGTGAACCACTCCATCACCCTAATTTTTCTTGTGCCCTTTGTAGCCCTCTTTCTGCCCTCTCTTCCCAGGTAATCAGTGATCTCCTTTCTGTCATTATCCATGAAACAGTTACATAAGCGGAAGCACACAGTATGCACCCTTTTTTGAGGCCTGGCTTCTTTCATTCAGCATAATTATTTTGAGGCTCATCCACACTATTTTGTGTATCAACAGTTCATTCCTTTTTATTGTGGAATAGTTTTCCATTCTGTGGACATGCTCCAATGTACCCACTTGTCTGTGATGGCACTGGTGGTGTTTCCCATGTTGGCCCGTGACAAATGCAGCTGCTGTGAACACTGGCGTACAGCCTCTGAGCACACTCATGCTTTCCTTTCTTCTAGGTAAAACCTAGGTGTAGAGTGGCTGGGCCATGCGGTAGGTGTAGTTCACTTTTTAACAAACTTTTGAACTGTTTTCCAAAGTGGCAGCACCATCTTACCCTGCCACCAGCAGAGTGGAAGAGCTCCAGCTCCTCCAAACCTCACCAGCACTGGCACGGACAGCCTTTACAAGGGCAGCCGTTCCCGGTGAGCGGTACCATCACGGTGTCCATCAGCAATTCCCTACTGACAAGCAGTCACAAATCCAACCACTTACTTCACTCCCTCATCTCAAATCCTGCCTTGATACACGTGCTGTGCTGAGTGTGAATATAGATCAGAGTGAATATACTTCATTCACTATAATCCAAACAGAAGCAGCAACGCTGAGAACAAAGTACAGGAATCAACTCTACCTCAGAGGTCGGCTCCGCCTCACAGAAGGTGTCTGATGCACGGGACAGCAAGCTAGCCCTTGGGGACCCTGAGACTGACCCATGGAGGGCTGGAGCCAACATGGGTCTCTGGTTTCAGTTACACAACACTCTTAAGAGCTAGGTTCTCATAACACTAGCAGAAGTTATCATTTCTTTTAAATTTGTTGAAAAAACAGAAACACAAGTTTTTTAAAGGTCCACTAGAAAAATACTGCAATATCAACAAAATATAATATGAATTAAGAGAGGGGCAGAGACCTTGCCCATCCTGGGTAAGACACACCTAGCATACGTGGTCCCAGCCACCTTTCTGGGCTGAGTGTGGGCAGGTTGCTTACCTGGGTCCACATCCGTTTTCTCACCTACAAAACAGACTTAGCAGTGATGCCCACCTCAAGGAGCTGCTGGGAAGGCTACCTAGGATGATATATGCAGAGTGAAGAAATAAGTATATGTCAGCCACTCATTCTTTTGTTCTTGTAAGAAAAATTCTAGTAAGAATCACAAAGCTTTATAAATCCTTTTTTCTCTATTTTTAAAAACATACCCCAGTTCCTACCAATTGTTCAAAATATGTCACTTACATAAACTTAACACCATTCCACATTTAAATCTTTTTACACCTAAAAATAGTATGTGGAGAAGGTGCTAGAACTAGCCCCCCAGAGTCTCTAGGAAGGGGAAGTGCCGTGAGTGTCTGTGGTTGGAACCTTTTCCTTTCCTCCTTGGTAATTTTTTAAAGAACTAGCTTATTTCCTCAACATCCTGGACACTCCAGCATACCTCGGTGGTGGCGTATGCTTACCCTGCCGGGCTAGCTGTGAACCTGGGAAAGGCACAGCTGTGGAGAAGACCCCAGGATTCGATCCCAGGATCAGGCCACTGAAAAGGCAAAAATAAATGAGGTGGAAGGAACAAGGTTGCATTGAACCCCATGATGCCAAAATAGCCAGAGGTCCTTGGTGCCCCTTTAGAATTTTTCTGTCTGATCCAACAGGAAATATTCTCATTCAATTTGGAGAAAAGTCTCAGATAACAGTCATTTCTGATGTCAACTGGTAATGGACTGATGCATATCATAATGCAATATGATTCCGGCAAAGTCTATTTTTAAGCTTTTAGGTTGGTATATATGATGCCTAAAATAACCTCTGAAGAAAAGAATGAGAAAGTCTCTAGCATGCCTGAATTTTTACCGCAGTTTTTACTATAAACTTCCTGTGGATGAAAAAAACCTCACCTCTGTGCATGCCGTTAGTTCACAATAAAATGATAACTCCTCACCCAACAGCAAGAGGGCTTGCAGTCTATCCGAGCTCTCAGCAGCATGGATTCTACTTGTGAGAACCGTGGCCGGCAGCCAGCTGGCAGGCAGCCACAGCATGAGGCAATGCTGCCCCCTAGAGGCCCTCCGAGCTCGGCCAGCAGCACGGGAGCGTGAAGCCAGCCCACAACTGGGCTGTCTGTGTGCACAGACCTGGTTCACGGGCTGGGATCCACAGAGAAGGCTGGGCTAGGGAGATGTGGGGTTCTGGGGAGAAAACTTCCATGATAAACATGTAGGAGAACCCTGGTCGTGGTCCAGCATCTGCCGGGTCTGCCTCTGGTGCACCCCCCACCCCAGTCCCTTCCTACAGGCCTCTGTGCTGGGGTGGAGCCTGAAGGAAGAACCACAGCTCTGTTGGGAGAAAGCCCTGAAAAAGCCTCTTCCTCACTGACCTGACAGGGAGGGTGGGCCATCCAGGAGAGGACTGAGCCTCCAGCCATTCAGCGTGTGGGAGGACGGGAGCCCTGAGATCTGCGGACTGCTCTGGCTGCAACTTCCCTCAGAGGCGCAGGCTGAAGGCAGGCTGCAAGCCCGCTCTACCTGGGGGTTGGAGCACGACATGCCAGGTGGGCACCCCTACACCTCCCCACCGTGTGAGCTTGGGAAAATCCTTGGAACTCTGCCTTCAGCATTTTCACCTGTGAAATGGGATCATTTTACCACATAGGCCTTCCTTAACTGGCAAAGCCAATTTGACACTCAAATGAGATACTCACAGATGTGTGACAGTGCTCAGCTGCTACAAGCTCTTCACAGGCAGAAGCTCCGCCCCGTGGGGGGTCTGCTTCCCTACTCTTGTTTCTGACAAGGACAGTCACTCAGGTCCCAGTGGGGACAGGTGAGCTGTAAGTCAGCGTGGGAAGTATAAGGGCCACAGCAGGCAGCAAGCCAGGAGCAGAAGTGGGTTGTTTCAATGGCAACTTGCAGGCAGAATTGCAGAAGGCACCTGCTATGGGCCCAGAGTGGCTCCGTTTCAGGTCTAAGCAGGGATCAGCGGGGGATTACCCGAGCCATGGAGAGCATGCTCTGAGGCCTGGGGTGACCAACTCTTGATGCACGTGCCTGTTGCCCCGATTGAGTAAGGGTTTGAGGAGGACCTCACTCTGGTTGGGTGGGTGATAAGAGATGCCTTGATATGATGAAAAGAAATTTATGAAGGCTGTACTGGGGGTAGGCAGAAGAAGGCAAATCGAAGTCAGTATCACGAACACCAATGCCAATATGCGTGAGAGAGGAGAAAGGAGAAGAAACCAGAAGCATGTCAGGTTGCCCATGGTTAAGGGACCCGGCATGGTCGCTGCAGCGTGGCAGGGTGGAGGCCTGCAGACGCACGATGGAGGCCAGGCTGAGGCACAGGTGGTGTGGCTAGATACACACTGACACAGAGATCAAGGTCAGAGTGGGAGACTCAACTGCCCAGATATTTACACTGAATCTACTTTGTTAAAAGCACATTTTGAGATGAGGAATTTTCTGTTTTCTTTTACTTCCCCAACATTGTGGAAGAGTAAGACATATTCCCGGAGCTGTCGAATTTGGAAAAAGCTCCTCCCCAGCCCCAGGTCATTTTGAGAGCAACCACTGTATCCCTGAAGGAGCCAGCAGCTTGTCAAAGTGTAGTTCCTCCTTGACTGCAAGTTTCTGAAGAGAGTGACAATCCCGCAGCCTTCCTGCCCAAGGCTAAGACTGTTCCTTGAACTCTGCCTGCACGGCGTGAGCTGGAGCTCCTCTCACACCGGCTCCCTCTCCTCTGAACCCTCGCCCCTCTCCTAGCGGGAGCTGGTGAATCAAAGGCACCACCACACGTGACCCCACAGCAGTGGGCGGAGCCAGGCGTTGCCTCTGATTCCTGATTCTGCCTCTGCTCCTGAGAGCCCAATGCCTCACCTCACTCTGGGGCGTGGTATCATTATGGACTCTGTCATTGGGCACACGTAAGACTGTTTTTGTCCAACACATTGTTATTCTGCTGTGTCCTATGGGACCCCTACCCTACTCTGTAATCTACCTAGGTTAGTGTTTCTGATTCATACATTAAAACCCATGAGTGAACTTTCTGTGATAGGTTTGACTTACTCCTGCTGAAAGTTTTGGGATTCTGATTCTATTATCCGACATAGGTGACAGAGCCTGGCCTAGACTCTGATAAGCATGCCTACACACCAATCTACACCCTTGCCGGCCAGCCTTCCATGTGGGGACAGACATCTGCAGGGGCGACATCCTGTATGTAACACCGTCACCATCCACTGAACAACCCTGCACTGGAGCCTCACCTGCAAGGGTTTCAATGCAGGCACGATGGTTTCTGCTATGGCACAAGTTTGTTCTCACTTTGTGGCAACTGGCCATTTTCAAGATAAACAGCCCTCAATACAACAAAGGCAGGTTTTCGGGGGTGCTGAAGTTGGATGAACAATCTCTCCAGCTGTCATATGTGGATATAAAAGTTCTGCAGGAGGCTAATGGAGTTCAAAGACATGACAACTGCACAGCCTGTTCCCCTACAGAAAGTGACACAGAGAATAAAACCACCTATCTGCCAGCCCTGGTGTCCAGCCGAGATGACTGGTCTACTATCTCCTGTCACCAGCTTTCTCAGCAAGTCTGACCTGATCGTGGGTGGCACTGGAATTACTTCCTTATTCACAAACTGGGTATAAGTAATGTCTTACACAAACACTTTCTCCCAGGTGTCTTCTACTTGGTGATCAGAATGGGAGATAAGGACAGTCTTGGCTTTTGTTAGGTGACATCCTTAGCTGGTTCTTTTTTACAGCCGTCCACCAGTCTGATTGTAGTGACTGTCCTTACAGCCCATATTCTCCTATCTTGTCTACCAATTAAATGTCAAATGCCTGGCTAAATGCTCATTCCACTGCATGCCCTTCCTCAAAACAGAAACCTAGTAAAGAATGAAATCAAGTTAACATGCTACCTCAATCATTCTTTCTTTTCTGGCAGTTTATAAAGCATCCTTTCTGGAACTCTGTCTAGGATTGTCCTCCCTTGAGGAACATGTGAAATCTGCCTCCTTCAAAAGCCCAAGTGTGCTTTCGGCCTCCTAGCATCTCTTTCCTTTCCCACAGCTCCTTAAAGATCAATAGGCCCAATCTTGGAATAGAGATTTGAACTCATGTAGAAGAAATAAGTCCTTTCTTAGAAAGCCTTCACCCATTTTGGTCTTTGGCTTCTTCTAACCCAGTCAGGAGCAGCCTCCCTGAGGAGAGCAAGGAGACAAGGTGGCAGCCGATGACGTCTACTTTCCACCTCCATCTATCCACGCCACTGGCCAAACAAAAAGCCCAACCTTCCTTGATCTTGTGGTTCTGCATTTTGTGCTTTAAAAAAAAGGAAAACAGACAACAAAACCAAAAAAGCCTTTCCACTCTCTACAAGTCTAGTTTATTTAGAGCCTTAAAGCTTTCTTGGCAAAACCCTCATCGATTGCTGGAGATCAATCTTTTGGCCGCTTACTCAATAAGAACAATCATCAATTAGAAACAATAAATATTAGAAACACACATGGATGATTTCTTCTCTCAATTAACAAAGACCTCTCACATTTAGTTTATGAAGCAGAATATCAAAAAAAGAAATTGATTAAAAACGCTCTATCAAAAAAAGAAATCTAACAATCTAACAAGTAAACAAGATTACATTTACATCCATTCTAAGACTGGTGACCTTGCTTGAGTGCCTCCCCTTCCCACCACAGGAACTGAGGACCATCTACAAATGACCAAGTAAAGCAGGCATTTGGGACTTTCCATTTAGCGGTGATTCTTCAATGAGAAATTATAAAATTTGGAGTCAGTGCACAGTTATATATTTTCAATCTCTGTTTGATACTGTTAGAAATAAAGATAACAGCATATTATTAATTCACTTAAAAACCATCTAAAGTGACTATTATGTATCATGTTTATTAGTGTTCCCTATAATTTTCTACACTAACATCTAATTTCTCTGTTGACATAAAAATTCTCTTTACTGAAAAATATTGTGCCAATATTAAGAAATAGAAAATTCACAAATTTAAACACCTTTGAACCACGCCATAGAAAAGAAAAAATTAAGGCTCTACATAAATTAAACTATTCTAATAAAGGACTTTCTTCTTAGATAATAACACCTCTCTTTCCCCACAGGCTAACACAAATGTTTTACACATATTTATTTGATGGAAAAAAGCATTCATTTGTTTTGCAGCTTGGGCTGGGAACAAAAGAATTTAGTGATGTGCAGAAAGTAATTTAAGCCAGAACGAACAGTGCTGTGAGTAAAGATTCTTCACAGTGGCCTATCCCATCCTGACACACGGCAGCTGGAGCAGAGCTGGGGTTGTGCCCATCCCACAGAGGCTTCCACCTCTGATCCTAAGAAAAGGGTCAAAGCAAGGTGCTTATTACTCTTAGCAAGAGCAGCAGAAGTAGATGAAGCATTTCTGGTCGAGCAAAGATGAGTGAGGAAGTTACCAGACTACACCTAGGAATTTAGACCTTTGCAGCTCACATTTAAATCTGTATCATTTGATCTGTGTCGAGTAAGGTAAAACCGGGTGAGGAGGACAACAAGGAACATCCAGTGGCAGCTACAAGCACCGATGGTAAGTGTTTTGCATATGTAATGTCACTTGGGTGCACCACGCCCCTTATCGATTTGCTCATTCCCATTTGGAGTTGGGAAAGCTGGGATACTACACAGCAACTTGCTCCAGATCACTCAGCCAGTTAAATAAGAGGGCGTGTTTACTGTCAAATACTTTCTTAATTATTTTAATAAACATTATGTTTTAATAGAAAGAAAACATAAATGACTAAATTTTTAAAGATATTCGCATGTATGGAAAGACCACCCACATATTTTTTTTAATGATCAGATACTACAGTCTTTGTGAAGACAAGGGGCTAAACCAGCGACTGGAAGCCCCAAGTCAAATGTAATGTTCAGCTGTGCAAGGGCTGACTCACAGTGGATGGTTCTAGGCCCTTAATGCCCTCTTGCTTTCTCCAGCTTGAGTTGCTCACCTGTATCTACATCATATAAATAGATTAAAGAAATCAAATGTTTAAGAGTGCCATGTAGAGAGTTCAGCTAGGGAATGGAATGTTTAACATAAATCACTGAGATTTGATCATATAAAGTACACATCCTAAAATATCGTGCAACTTTCCCATCAACAAATTTATCAAAGCAACCCTGGACTTTTGAGATGCTAAAAAGCTAGAGATCATTCCTATATTGCTGATGGGAGTGTGAAATGGGACAGTCAGTCTGGAGAAGCTTTGAGCAGTTTCTTTTAGAACACCACAGCAAAGGTCATTGGCAAAGGACCCAGCAACTGCACTCCTGGGCATTTATCGCAAAGAAATGAAAACGTAAGTTCATGCAAAGACCTGTATATGAAGATCCACAGCTTCTCTTCTGTAATAGTCAAAACCTGAAAATAACCCAATTGTCCTTTAATGGGTGAGTGGTTCAACAAACTGTGGTATATCTGCACCATAAAACACCACTCAGCAATGCAGAGAAAAGGACTCAGAGACTGGCAACAGGGGGATGATCTCAAGGGACTTATGCTCAGTAAATAAAGCCGCTCTCAACAAGTTACACATTGCATGGCTCCATTTATGAAACATCTTAAAAATAACAAAATTATTGAGATGAAAACAACAGATTCGTGGTTGCAGGCGTTAGAGGCAGTAGGGGCTGGGTATGCTAAGGAGGTGGCTTGGGGGAGTGATGGAACAATTCTGTGTGATTCTCTGTGTTCAAAGTTGTGGTGGTTACATGAATCCACATGATAAAACTGCACAGGACTAAACACATGCCCATGAGTGCATGCACTTTAGGGGAACCTGGAATAAGCTTTGTGGCCTGTAGCAAAGTCCCTTTCCTGTTCTGACTGTGGTTATGCAAGATGTGACCACAGGGGAGGCCGGGAGAAGGGTGCATGACCACCTTGTCCATGTCTTCTTTCTCCCAACTTACTGTGAATTTACAATTATTTCAAATAAAAAGTTAAAAAAAAAAGGCTGGAGAATCTGCTCAAAGGTACAACATGTATCTTTGGAGGTATATATGTGGGGCATAAATAGGAATGAAGAAAACAAGCAAATTATTTTAGAGATGATAGACGAGTTCTCAGCAGAAGTATAGCTGAGAAGGCAAAAACAAACGGCTCAAAAGCTGGGAACCCACTTTGAGAGAACTCTGCTCAGGAGGCATAAAGGATCTGGAGGAGCCTGATGCTTGAGAGGCCGGAGTCACTCAGAGAACTCTGTAAAATGGAGCGTGTGCAGAGCAGAAGCAGGCCTTCTGGGGAAGGTCAAGAGAATGAGCAGGCTCGGCATGGCCACTGCCAAGGCTTGGGAATCCATTAGAGGGCAGCTGGTCTATGCACGTAGCACTGTGTACCTTCAGGCAATTTTCCCAAATTAGTGTGACCACCGGATGCCTGACTGGTTCTCCAGCTCCACAAGGAAAAGAAGAGAAGAGAAATCTGGGTCCTTTAAGCAGTGGCCGACTAAGAAAGCAATGGGTATGTTTGCAACACACTCCTGAAGCAAAGGAGGTGGGGACTGGAGGAGACACACTCCAAGCGCTCCACACCCCAGGAAGCTGGGAGAGCTCCACTTCCTGGTAACCCCTCTCAGACCACGCAACAGCAAGATGGCTTTGCCTGCTCTTCAGGGAGTGTGGGCATTGGGCCAAGCATAGAGAAAGAAGTCTGCCTGCTTAGTTGTTAGGCATAAAAATGAAGCCAGACTGGTATGCTGTGACAAAAAAAAAAAATCTCCAGCTGGTTAGGAGGCCTGTATTTTTTACTTCTGAATAAAACGAAGGGTTCCTCTTTTCCCAGGCATTACCCCAAACAAACACTAGTGCCAGTTCAGTGAGTAAGTTTGCAGAAGCAGAACCAAATCTTCTTTACTTAACCCAGCAAGAATCACAGCCCGATTCAAATGGGAATATCTTTCCTGGGAAACTAGGGCTTCTGGGAATCAAGTGACAAATCCAATGCAAGGCTGCTGAATGAATTCCAGAAAAAAACTGGCCGAGAACCCAATGTCACCACGTGGTGGCCTCAAATAACCCACAAACTTCAAAGGTAATTATCAATTAACTCAGGACCTCATTCTGAGAATAAAGTGAAATGAGTACACATGGATGAAAATAACTATGCTTTTGCTATATCTGAAAATGGAAATAGGTCCTCCCATCATTAAATCTCAGAATGATATGCTAGAAACAGACACCATTTATACCACAAGCTGACTGAAAATGTGCTAAGTCTGGAAGGCAGGCTGACTAGTGGATACAAAGATCAGTAGGGCATGGTTCCCACCTTCAAGGGTATAAACATATACCAAGAGAAACAAACAAATGTCTAAATATGTGATAAACACAAAAGCAGAAGTTATGTTTGCCCACTGGTCATCCATTTCTGTCTCATCTCCAGGATCATTATGGTGGGCTTGGGAGGCACTTTGGAAAGAATGGGTGAATTCGTAAATGAATGAATGAACAAAGTGCAAAAAAGCATTTAAAAGGAAAGGACATGTAACAGACTTATAATGGTAGAATTATAATCAGAGGTGACATGAGTAACATGCCACAAATGATACTGAAGGGAAGAGAGAGATGGAGAGGTGGAAAACAAATTTTCCGGAGGATAAAAACTGTCCTAAAATAACATCCAAATTTATGTTAGGCTAATCAACATTCCTTAGAAGTACTACTTTAAAAACAGTTTTTGAAAAAAGACAGAGTATCAGTCTTTAAGTCTTCTGAGGCGGTTACTCATCTCATGAATTCCTTTCAGAGGAAAAAAAAATGAGAGAAGAATCCCAGAATGCTTCAGAATCCAGGATACAAAGATCTGAAACTGAGGCTGGCACCTCTATCACCCCCGCCTTCTGCATCCATCCTCAAGGAAGGAAACATCTGTCATCTATGTGAAAACATTCTTCTTCTCTCTCTTCCAGAAGCAAGTATTCTATCTGCCTTCCGAGGGTACGGGAGTGAAGAGCCCGGAGGTCTCATCAGAATCTAAGTGCTTGCTCTGCAACACACGCCTGCTTCCAGGCTCTTTAAAACATTTCTTTAAAAAGAATTCTTGAGCTAACCCTGAGAGACATCACCTTGGTCCAGCACCTTTTTAAAGTTAGTTGTCAATGAGATCACCTTTGTATTACTTGCTCATCAGAGAACCAGAAATTTACCGCAGAAAAGAGAGGGCAACAGCTCCGCTCAGATCAAGTGAGAAACAAAATCTCTGCTAACATCTGGCAAGGGAGGAAGGTTAACTTCTGTGTTGGGAGAGCCTTTGACAGCTTCTAGAAAGCTTCATGCATTCACCTACAGGAGAAAGACAAGCTGCTTTTCTTATCTTTCTCCCTCTTATTTTCAACTGTCTAATCTGCCTGAGAAAAATTAATTCAGATAACATAAATCTTTTAGCAATTTTTCATTCATCTGATGTGTTGAAATAGTGACTTTATGCAAACACATATTTAATTAGCATGATCTCCTCTTGACCCTTCTCTCCCTTTTAATTTCATTTTAAACTAATTAAATTTGTTCTAAACGAATCTGAGTTTTCATTCAACAACCAGTTTCAAAAACTCAAATGACAGAAGAAACCTTCCTTCCTGCATTAAACCAACCAAGCATCCCTGTGGGTTTGGGAGCATTCGTGCAAAACCGGAAAGAAGCCTAAGGAAAATTCTGGGGCTATCAGAAAAAAATCAATCCACCAAGATAAGAGCTGCACCAAATACACAGTCCAAGCACGCCGCCTGAGAGATTCAGCCCGCGCTCCATGCCTGTGTGTGGCCAGCGTCCCTGAATGGCATCCCAGCCAGTCAGCCGGGGCACGCCGGCGTCCTGCCACACACTCCTGGGGTGGCCGCTGAATCCTTCCTCCTCCCCAAGTCCCTTGAGGGGCACACATTTAAGACCAAGCAAATCAGGGTAGACACGCCAGTTTCTCTGCTACTGTGATGGTCTCTGATACGCAAAAGAATGAATGACTTCCCTGAAAACTCTAGATTTGTAAACATGAACCACTTAACCTTTAAAACAGATTTTTAAAGTGTCCTTAGACTACAAACTTCATATATACCAGAAATTCCTATAGTGGAAGTCAATGAAAACAGAAGGTAGTTTTCACTTTAAAATAAAATTTCAAGTCTACTGACAAGACAGACTATAATTTGTGAACTAGAATGCTTTTATTCTAAGATTTTTCCTTAAAAATGCTGACGGTACAAAAACCAATGAACCCAAACTGAGTCTCTGGAGAACAGCTTTTGCAATACACTCCCCTTCTAGTTTCCTTAAGTGTGTACTTTTTGAAAACCATGAAGTTTAAGGAAGTGATCTAAATCATACATATGACTTAATAGAAAGTCTCTGCTACCCTCACAGCAAGTTAAATCTTTTAAATCCTGCTGAAGACAACGACTGGGCCTGTCATTCAGGCAAATAGCAGGTTATGAACACGTGGCTCCGAGGTTCTCCAATCCGGCCCTGGCCCCACAGCCTCCAGGCTGCTCAGGGCCACGTGCCCCTGTGGCCCCAATAAGGAGCTCCTGCTCCACCGCCCACCCCTCCGCTGTGGAAGATCCAGGCTGCCCAGGGCTCCTGGCCTGCCTTCTGCCTGTCACAGCTTAATGAAGGAAGACACAATCTGCTTTTCCACACACATCACCTTCCTCTACCTCTCAGCCAGGGAGCAGAAATGCATATGATAAAAAACTAACATACTAACTGATGGGAAAGAGTCAGGCACAACTGTACTGAACAGGACAAGTGCTCTAACAGGCACATGTAAAGGAAGTTCTAGGAAGAAAGTGTAGGGTAGAACAGCTAACCCTGCCTGGGGAAGTGAAGGGAAACAGTACGTGCAAGTCTCAAGGGTGTCAGAGTGTCACAGATTCGGGACCACTGGGCAGAGGGGGAGGGGCTGGAGGCAAAGCACAGACCAGACTAGGAGGATGCGGAGGGGCTTCGCGCTGGTGTTCCAGATCCGCAAAGAATCACTGACGGTTCCAAGGCGAGGGCAGGACCTAATCAAATTCAGATTCTGGCAGCACTGCTGCCGGGGCTGCGGAAAGGGCTGGCAGAGACAGGGCGACTAGTTGGTGGTTACAGCTTGACTCACGCCAAGTGAGGAACTTAGAGCCTGTGACACACGCATCCATAAGTAGAAAGTGCCGAGGACAAGTGTCCACTTACTGTGTAAAGTCTTTTTAGTAATGGTATTATTCAGAGGGGGAGAGAAGCTACTTGAGCTGGTCGTCTATGCTGACAACCATCCCAGGCCCACAGACTTTGAGCTCTCTGAACAAAGTGCCATCAGCAGAGGAGGGTGGGAATGCTGGCAGCCTGGGAAGGGCTGAGGCACTAGGTCTTGAGGTCCCAGCAGTTTGCCACATACACCCTGACAGTCTCCTCCTGGGCTCAGTGCTTCAGAGTGGGAGGCGAGCGTGGTTTTCCTGGAGCCAAACTTCAAGTTACAAACGGCTGGTTGTGGACTGAGTGCCCACATCCCAGAACTGGCAGTGACCATCTTTTTCTTTAAACAGACTTACTGGGTCCTGATTTCTGATGCCTTTAAATTAGGCAGACCTAGCCAGCCCCTGGCCAAATTTCTCCCCAGGGTCTGACTTTTACCAGATCTTTCCGCCTCATCTATCACTATAGGCTTTCACATACTTAATCCCAAATTACCTAAAAGAGCCCCTCATGCCCAAATGATGATCTAAGAGGTGGAAATTTTTTTACTTAGAAATAAGATGCAGTAAGTTCACATCCTTACTCAAGTTGTAGTCCTGAACTTTAGATTTTATTATAAATCCTTCTCTTCTCAAAGGCCACAAAAGTCTCATTGTAATTTTATATAATTTCTGCTAAGAATAAAACATATGTAAGGTATGATTAGTACCAACCTCCTTTACACATACCAAATGGCACACTGTCTCTTATTGTGAGATAAGCTTATTAGCAACAGTATATCATGACATTAACATTATTAAGGCCATTCTGGCTTTGGCACACTTGAATAGTATGTAAAATTCACTTTTATTAGTATTTGAGAGTAGTCACATAATCTGATAAAATCAGAAGGCAACCATGACTTTAGTCACCTGACAGGCTAACACACAGAAAGGAAATCCTGACCAGAACAAGCAGGGCATTTTATGCTAAAACTTACACACTCTGTCTCCAAGTTAAAGCGATCTTCTTCTGCTCTTGTTTCCTTGCTTACCTCCTAATAAATGCCTCTCCCCGGCCACCCCTACCGCTCACGGGTCCCCGCCCCCGACAGACACACAGGCTCCTGCCAACCCCAGCAAAGGCATGATGGGGAGAAAGAAGTGTAGCTTGACGCCCCTGCCCACCCTGACCAGCTCAGTGCCAACGGGCTACATACGTATTATCACTGGCCCCATCTGGTCCACTTTTCCACATCACGACCAATCCATATTCCTCCCAAGGAGTTCAAAGACCCTTTCAGACACAGCTACATCTTTGTCTCCTGGTGCCTTACCTCTTTCACGTGGGTGTGAAATGACACTGACATGTCCAGCAGGATCTTCCGTTGCTCGACACGCCGAACAAAATCTTGTATCCGGTCTTCAAGCTGATGAGCAGCCTGATAAATCTCCTCCGGGTCACATTCCCCAGTCTGAGCCAGCTGTTCTGCCGCTTCTAGTAATTTATCTGCATTGGTATATGTGTTCTGCACAAGAGAAGAAGGTGAATTAAAAACAAACCGGCCAGGCTGGGAGTCATAAATATACTGCAACAGAGTCAGTCTGTGATATTCCTGATCATTTCTGTAAATCAGAAAAAATATGATGGGAAGAGAAGATTTTAGGAGTTTAATCCATCTCTATGAGCAGCCTTTTCCATTACTGTTTTAGATCGTAAAACTTTGAATCTCATGGCAAAGCCCTCGCGTCTAAAGCAGTGGTGGGGTGTCTGTAGGCAGTTGCTGGCTGTCGATGACTCATAAAGGGCTTTCAGCTTCTTGCTGCTGCACAGCCAGGAGATAGCACGTAGCCACAAACGCCTGCTTCACTTTTTCTCCTACTTTGATGACAGAATGGCAAGTTCCAGTTTTGTGTCTTTCAGTATGATAGATGATTTTATAATCCCAAGAGCCAGTGAGAAGGTTCAATTCTAAGCAAATCTCAGTTGCTGTCTCTTTTCACAAGTTTCTACTTACTGACAATTCCATGCTTATTTTTTCTACTTCAGGGCACACGTTGTTTTGAGAAAAAGGAAATCATAACTGTCGAGTATTCAGTTTAAAGAGCTAGAAGTGTGAAAAGATTTCTACAATACTCTGAAAATTACTCCATTTTAATTCTTGACAAAGGACAGGCTGCAAATAGGTTCCTCAAGTAAACAGGTATGTGCAGACCTGATACCTAATTCAAGGGAACTGCTAGCAAGAGGGCTCACTGAAAGGAGTAGGAGGCTCCTGAGCAGGGCAAGAACAGCATTAAGGCCTTCCCAGAAGGACCACAGAGGGGCTGCATTTCCCCTTGAGAAACAGGTTAAGACCTTCAGCCTTCTCCTTGTCCAGCATTTCAGTCCTAAAGCTGAGCAGGATCGGCGCCTCACTGGTGAGGGTGGGTGGTGGCCCGGAGTGTGGGGAGGATATCCCTGTGAGCAGTCTGAGCCTGATGTGGGATGAGGAGCCCCTGCTGTGGACAGCCTCCCAGCTGGAGACTGGTCATGTCCTAGGGCATTAATCTTCTAAGCAAATACTTTAAGGATAATGAGAGACACATCCCCATTTTAGAGAAGGGAGTTACAAATACAGGAAAGGAGAAAACCTGAGTTAACTCTGGTGGTTTGGAATTGGAGGTACTGATGCAAACACATGTTTTTCAACAGACAGATGTGTTAAATGCGTGAGTGCATGCACACACATCCTCACGCACATTCACGCTTTTCCTCCCTCTGTCCACTAAGAGGGCCCAGGTGCTGCAGTGGCCTGTCAGCACACACAAGGCTTCACACTGGATTTCCACTCATATTCTCCACTCTTCCGTAAAAGGAACCCAGGCTCTGAGGAGAAATGACTGATTCCAGGATTGGGAGGGACAAAGTACAAGATGAGCCTAAAACATCTTGTGCCCAAATGTTAAGAAACACCCAAGAACAGGGTGCACGGGTCAGGACACAGACTTCAGCCTGCAGAGGCTCCTGCTGGCCAAATGAGGGACAGTCTGAGAACAGTGAGAGTACCAAGAACATAGTCCCCTAACAGAAAACCATGAGTCCATACTCACATACACAGATAAATCTAAAAGAGCGACAGGATATTTAAAGAATTTCAAAGTATTCCCCCACCACACACACAAAGTGCTTACTAATTACAAATGGGGACAGACTCACTTTAAAGTGAGGTCTGGCAGACACCTTAACTCAGGACCAAAGTGAATGCCCTGTGGAACAGGACAAATTAAATCACGTGTCACCTGATGGGAGGGAATGAGAGGGACACAGCGGTACTGCTGTGAAATCCATGCAGAAGACGCATACCCAGGTCTAATCTTGGGGAAACACCAGACAAACCCAAAGGGAGACGTATTCTCCAAAATAACAGGCTTGAAATCCCAAAGTTTGAGGCCACAAAGTTTAAGGGAAGACCCAGTTGCTGCTCCGAGGCTCATGGGTTTTAAAGACGACAAAAGCCTCTGGTGATTGCACACTGGATCCCGTAGCTATACAGGGCACTGTGGGACCTGTGGCCTAGAAGGTAATCATGCATCAATGTTAATTTCCTGATTTCAGTGGTGGTATTGTGCCTGTACAGCAGAACCTCCTTTTGTGATAGGAAATACACACTTAAGTGGGTCAGGGGAGAGTAACTTCCGCGTGCTGTACTTCCAACTTTCCTGCACATTTAAGAAAACAGGTGCAACATACGGCATAACTGGTATGAGGTGATCTCAACAATGACACTGATGCCCGTGCACAGAGCCAGGGAGGGGCAGCGGGGCAGCCCATCCCTATGTAGGCAGCAAGGGGTGCGGTGCCTACAGGGAATTTAAAAGTGATAATAAAACAACTGTAAGTCAGTCTGCTCTTTATCATTACCCCTGGGCCCGTCCCCCAGTTGCAGGCACTCACTGTGGTTCACCTGTGCAACCGTTCCTGAACCCGTTCCACACATTTCCTCATCTAGTCCTTCCCTCCTGAGAGGCTGGCGCAGCCTGGGCACGGAGAAAGCTCTCCTTGCGATGGCCAATTATTAGCATCAAGGCACTGTAGGTTCTCTGGACCCTAAGAGCCTGCGCTCTGAGGCGACTTTCCTGGGAATGACAGGCTTCATGGAGAGCCATGCTGGCCACCACAGAGCCTCACCCAGGAACCATGCTCCGGGGCAAAATGGGGCCCAGCGCTGGATGAAGCAAACAGTGTATCATGCTTTCTGCTGATAACACACACTTTTTAAGGGCTGAATCCTGTTTCCTTGTCACGACAGCTGTGAAGCCGCTTACCTCTCATGTTAGATAAGGGATCTTCAGGTGACAGTGCCTTTCAAGAGCTAACATGTTTCTGAAAGCTTTCCCATCTCTTTGCCATCAGGGAAGAATATTTACAATGTCCCAAAGGAACAAGTGCATTTTTTAATTATCTGGGGCACTAAAGAGTGTTTGGCCCTGCTGAGTCTGCCCTTGGAGCAAATGAGCCAGCACACAGGCGTCTGTGGCTTTCCCTGGGCACAGCACAGGGGCTGGTGCAGCCGGTCAGCACACGGTGTCTCTGGAACCCACAGGCCTTCCTGTGAACAGAACCCGCCTGGGATCCTCTTGCCACGAAGAGTAACAGAGACCCTCATGTGTCAGTAAACACACTGGTCAGATGCTCGCTCTGCAGCATTACTCTGCTGCCTAAAGCCCTATGACGTGGACAGTGCGAGGACACCGAGGCCCAGGGAGGCGAGGTCCAAAAACCTGCCCCAGTCAGGCAGCAGAGCTAGGATGTTTAAACAAATGCCTAGGCCAGGCCCCTCTTCCCAGGGAAAATCTGATCGCTTCAATTTACCCCTGGGGAATGGAGGTAAGGTAAGAGAGGCTCCTCTAGAGTCTGCAGAGACTGGATTCTCCCTGGTGCCTACTATCCTGTCCCAGGTGCAGCTCTCTCTCTGGGCCCAGTCCCTGTGTGCAGGATGTGGGGACAATCCCTGCGACGAGGGTTACAGACGATGTAAGGGCCAGGCCAGGGTGGGAGCCGAACAGTTTCCTCTTTTTCTTGAGAAGTAAATTCAAGTTGCCTAATTGCCAGGACTCAGGAAACACCAGAGGCCTAGCAGGGTGAAGGCCCATCAGCCCTTGCTTTCCCCAGATCCCTTCCTTAGCACAAAGGTCCTACTGAGGATGGACAGATGCTAGATTTAGAACCCAGAGAAAAAGATGGGTTTCCTTGACCTTGGATAAGCTAGGAAAGGAGGAAAACACTGAATACTTCTATTCCAATGTTTTGTTTATAAAACAACAGGCTGAAGTCTATGTATAACACATCCAAAGTATTTTACTGCTATAGAAATGTAACAAAAGACACTGATGGGCCAGCATCACATTCACAGTTCCTGGTAAACAGCCCAGGGTCAGGATTCATGTAAAAGGCACACAAATTCTCAGGGAGCACCTTTTCATCCAGGAAGGAAAATGGGGCTTCCGGCTCTCCCACCCCAGCACAGGCTGGCGAGGCAGAGGTGTGCACAAGCTGCAGCCGGCTGCCGCACACCATCACAGCAGGGCCGAAAAGGCCTGCAGGGCACAGATGTAGGCACGGCAAAGCACCAACTACTGCCTACCATGGATGCCTGTCAGCATTTCGCCACAGAAACAATGGGGGGAGGCACAGCTTGTAGGCAAGGAATTGGCCCTGGGAGCACCTGCTGAGGGGCAGCATTTTGCTTATGTAGTCTCATCACAGCTGCCTGGCAAAGGTAGGTCTTAGGTATCATTTTACACTAAAGCAGTTGAGGCTCAGAGAGATACAGTAACTTGTTCATGGCCATAAAAGCAGTGGACACATATTAGCAAATTTAAGAACTACTTTAATAAGGGGGAAAAAAGCAGGTGACAAGATTTGATATTTTGTAAAACACATGTCAACCTAAAGGAAATCCTTGGTGGCAAATATTTGTTCTGAATTCTTCACTATTAATTTACTTAAAAAGACTAAAAAAAACCCCACACCTTATATTAAGAAATGAACTTACTGCAAAATGGCAGCCTACTGTACATAAGCAAGGCTCTGTTAACTGAAGCATATCAGCAGTCTAGGGCTAGCTAAAAATATGGAAGCAGCCTGTATGTCCACAAGCTGTGCACAAAGAATCCATAAAAAGTGCAAATGAGCTCAGGAGCAACCAGGGAGTTACAGAATTGGCCTGCTTATCTTCTGAAAACCTAGAATGAACGTAAGGTCTCCTGCTTTCCTAAATGCCACACTCCTTTATCCTGGAAGACAAGATAATTATATGGCACATGTAAAAAGTTGTTCACAAAAATGGCTTTGTGGAGAACAAATTCATGATGGGTTACATCACTGGAAGGTAATTTGAATCCCAGGGTATAAACAAACAGGACAGAAGGCAGCGTAAGCATCTGCAGAGCAGGTACCTAGAGGAAGATGCTATGCTAGAGATTTCTCAATCGTATTAAAGAAAGCTTCTGTGCTCCCCACATCAGCTTCTTCCTTGAACTAGAGTTTTTGGGACTTCACTAGCTGTTGTCATCATAGGTTCTTAAATCTAAAAAGGGACATTAACTCAGAGGACTAATTAGAAGGTAAAAGAGAGGATGACTGTCAAAGAGCATCTTCCTTTCCAAATCATCTGCAAAAAGCTTCATGCGGAAAGCATTTTTAATTTCTTTCTTAAAGCTCCTGCATGAAAATGCAACATGCACTCTTTAAACTCGTTAGCATACATTCATTCAATAGGAAATACCTACTCATACCCACTGTACAAAACAAAAAGGAATGATCTTCAGATTAGTTAAGAGGAGGTTCTTGGCTTCACAAAACTGCGGCAAAAATGATCCAAGTGCTTCCTGATGTGGCAACAGCAGCTTTTGAAGCAAAACCTGAAACCAGGGTCTTCCTGCTGCCAAGTGCAGGCATGCAGAAGGGATGGCAGGCCGTGCAACTCACTTCCAGCAAGTAAACATGAGGTTCTTTTCGGGTTCCTCCTTCCCAGAACACTGGAATTGTTCTACGTGATAAATCTATATTTAGTATTTTTTAAGTGAATTCAACCATAAGACTTTCACCACTTCCCTTTTGAATCTCTGTTATGCTACTTCATCATGCCACAACTATTTTTAAGAAGTTGACAATAAGGAAAATTTACTCAATAAATTGCTAATGCAAGGTCTCTAACCACAGTTCAGAATTCATTTTACAAAAGATCCTTCAAAACGCAACCCCAAGAAACAAACTAACCAACCTTAAACCTAACTGTGAAACGGAAATTTCTTCTCCCTAAACCCCCAAATTGGTTTTACCTTTGTGAATACATTTCAGAAAATAAAAGGAGGCTCCTTATTAAACACTAAAAATGCTTTTGCTCCCAATTTTAAGGTGCCTCAGAAGGCCATTCTGTCAAAAAAAAAATACATAAATCTAAAATATTCTCTTGTATCTCTGCCACAGCACTTCTACTATAATCTGTTTTGAGAGAAAGCAGTCAAAGACAGGGAGGGTGGAGAAGGACGGCTGGTGAGGGCAATGCCCTTCTATAGGCCTCATTCCACACCCCCCAGTCCCCACACCCCCCAGTCCCCTCACCCCCGAGAGCAGGACAGACATCAGAGTGTCAGGAGCTAGAGAGCTGCCAATGAATGAAGCTATGAACATGAAGTGTAATTTTATCTCGATATCCAGACCACTGTCTGTCTAGACCAAATCCACTGTATTTGGTCTTAATAAAGCCATCTCACAGCCAAGATCTCTTCTGGATTAAAGTGTTATTATTTTTTTTAATGTTTATTAAATAAATGGAGTGGTTGGAGAGAGAAGAGCAGCCTATTTCTTCAGGCCATCCAGTCCCCCACCCCCAAAATTAATCTGTGGCTGGTCTGATTCAGGACAGTCCCTCCACCTACCTGCCTGATGGTACACTCTGAGGCAGAGCAAACTCTCTTGAAAACTAGCCTGGGACAGCCAGGGGAGTGTTCTCTGTGACTTCAAATGTCCATATGCACACGGGGTACCCGGCTGCCATGAACCAGATTCCAGAGCCCCCTTACCAACCACTTGAGGCCTACCACACAACAGAAGATCACCACATGTTTGTGGACGGAAAGGATCAGAGCTGTTCACTCGACAGCAAGCGGAGGCTAACTGAATGGTGGGCTCCCAGTTCTTGGTCAACTATGACAGACTGCTGCGTGCCTATTCCAAGCAGTGCATGCCACTGAGCACGTGCTGCCTGCAGTTTCACGAGCAGATGCCTAAGGCCGGTGACGGTGGGTGATAAGAAGGCACAGTAAATGACAGGGTACTCTCTCAAGACCAACTGGTATCTAAAAAATGGAGCAGAAAACATTCTTCAAGACAGTGGAGGCTCTATAAATATCTTCTGCCAGAAAGAGGGGAGAAGTTGGAAATGCGTGGCAAAGAGGCCATAGCGAAGGGCCCAGGTCCTGGCAGTAGGCTGGGGAGAGCTCAGGTAGAGAGGCCGAGAAGCGTGGGCACAGCCAGGTCTCGGGTGGAGAGTTCAGAACTCACCCGGTGCTGGTGTGCAGAGGAGAGAAGCCTGCAGAGATGAGAGGCTGGCAGTCTGCACACAGCTCCCCAGGCTCTTGGGAGGCCCAGTTGGCCCACACTCCATCCTTGTAGGAGTGCTACCAAACAGTCCCACCTGTTGTCCACCAAGTCCACCTCTAAAATCCTCTTTGTCACCATACTAGTTTGGAGGCCTTAGTGAAAAGCCCTCTGACAAGCAGCCGTGCCTGTTCAGGAGGTCTTGGTCTGGCCTGCTGCCTATCCCCTGCCCCCATTCCCCATGCCTGGCAGAATGCCTGACACATGGCAGGTGGTTATTTGAAAACCAAAAGGAGGGAAAGTGGGTACAGATGTTGGCAAAGTAAGCAAAAGGTATTTACATTTACATTTAAGGTTCCTTTCCACACACTGTCCAGATTTGGGCCTCAGTACTTTCAGCTTGAGGGAAAAAGGATTGGGCACCCCTGAGAGACTGAGGGACAATAAGCAGAGATAAGCAAGGGCTGAAAATCAGCCAGGTGGAAGCAGGAGTAGCCCAGATCCGCTTTTCTCTGAACCAGGGGTAAAAAGCAGACCACAGCTCAGCCGCCACACCAGCCCCTGGCTTGTTCTAGAAACCTTAAGGCAGGAAGGTCTACAAAGAAGGTGTTCTGCTGCCCCCTGAGAACCTGTGACGACAGCTCTCATGGTCGCCTTAGACCTCAGGAAATATGTTTACCAGGAAAAGGTAGGGCACAGTTAGCCACAAAAGATACTTCCTTGATACAGAATGAAAGGCCCAGAGGAACTGGAGGGAGAGGGGTCAGTGGGGCTGTCTGCACATGAAGCCATTCAGCAGACCATCATCCTTCACACAGAAAAAGCTCGGGAAGGTTGTTGAGGACAAGGAGAGGCAGTCCAGCCCATGGCCATGGCCACGGGTGAGGCAAGAGCCTCCGTCTCGAGAGCTGGCTTGTTTGCTGTTCTGCCTCGTAGATCCTCTGGTGCCTGAAGTATTGGCTCATATAATCCAGATTTCATATCCATCCCCAAGCCACCTTGGCTACAGCAGTAACTTATCTTAAGGAAAAAATTAAGGGGAGATAAGAACACATTTTCCACATTTCTTCTGCTACAGAAGGAAGGCAAAATACTTTCCAACAAGCGTAAGCAGGGAGACCACACATGATATAGACAGAGAAATGCTCCAAAGACCACCCACCGGCAGGGCCGCTGGATGTACAACTACTCTTCCTCGTTTCCTGAGATCAAAAAAGCGGAAAAGTTGGGACTGGCATTTTTACTTTACGTATGAAGACCTGTAAGGAAGGGAACTTTGTAAAGTCATGTTCACTGAGTAGGACCCAACAGCAGCTTCTTTTGCCATCCCATAATTCTACCCCGTACTTAGCTCCCCAACTGAACTAGCGTATACCTGAAACCTCCGGACACACCCGGCGTGGGGCCCTGTTCGTTCTTATGGATTCTGAGGCTCCACTGTTAGATGGTTAGTGACCCTCTTCCTTTTATAACTGAAGAACCCCTTTCAATCACTCATGTTTTTATGCTTTCCAGTTTATTTACTTAATATTCCTACACCAGTTTTGTTACTATTTTATATTAACTAAAATAAATTTGGTTAATATTTGCCTGGCAGATCTTTCTCTAATACTTCATATACTTTCAAACTTACTGGGTCTTTATGTTTTAGGGGTGCCCTTAAAAAACAATATATAGCATGATTTTTAAAAGATACTCGGAGAATTTCATCCCAACAATTGTAATCTATTTTGCATTTACTGTAATTACTGATATTTATGAGTGAGTTACTAAATCTATCTTATTTTGTGGTTATTCTCATGACTTTTCCTCATTTCTTTTCCTTCTACCGGCTCTATTTCCATGAGTTTTTATTTATTCGGTTTTCTGTATATCTTTTCCCTTTACACTTATTAGGAAGTGATGCTTTCTGTCCCTGTACTTTTAGTGGCCACTCAGAAACGCCAATGCGCACAGCTGACTCTGCTGTTCTAAGACGAACAATACCCCCACCTCCTGCCACCCTCATGATCTCCATCCCCCACACTAACGTGGTCTCATACTTTACTTCCATCATGTGTTCAAATACCCCCAGATTCACTGTCTGTTGCACAGTCAGTCCTTGTATTTACAAACCTATTTACCAATGTCTGTGCTCATCATTACTCCCACTCCTTTCTTCTCATCCTTGTTATTCATTTAATTCATTCATTCAACAAATATTTAATATGCTTAAATATTTGCTGAATAAATATGCCAGGCATTGTTCTAGGGGGTAGTGATAGAGAAGTGAACAAAACAAAGTCCCTCTTCTCAAGGAGTTTATTGTTATTCTTACTAAACTATATGCTTTAGCTCTTCTGGCAAGTACTTGAGAAGAAACTCTCAGTCTTGGCCTATATTTTATCCTCACTGATGAATGATCGCTCAGCTGGGTACAGAATTTCAGGTGGTGCAGGGTTACTTTTCCTCAGGACTATTCCATAGCTTCTGGAATCTATGGTTCCTCATGAGAAGTCAGCTGTCTTTCTAGCAGTCATTCCCATAGTTTGCATTTTGTCATTGCTCTTTTTAAGACTTTGTCTTTGATGTTTCTCAGTTTGACTATAACATGTCTCATTTGGGATGTGTCCTACTGGACCCTCTCTTGTAGCTTACACACACACACACAGATGCCATGTTACTGTAATCTCTCTCTCCTGTACTCTTTCTTTCAAAATACAAAACAAAAAGCACATTAACTAAGCAAAAATGTGGGAAGGACCTGGGCTGGATACTTTATCTCACACTACCACACATATCCTTAGTTTCCCTCTGGAAACCCTTACTGTGCCTATTTTTCAGGTAGGAAAGCTGACCTTAGAAACATTAAAATACTTCCAAAGTCACACAGCTAGTGATCATTATAGCCAATGCTTGAACTCCACAAATCCCATGCTTTGAATGCACTCTCTCTACCTCCTGCTTCTAAGCACACACCTTTAAAAGAACTGGAAAATGGACAAGAAATACTAGCCCATCATTACAGAAGTGCAAGGACTGTTATTCTCTGATTATGAATTGAAATTTCACATACTAGTCAACACACATTGGTACAACATGCAAAAACAACCAAGAGATCTTTGTTTCAAGAATATCACATTTTATAAAAGAGTCAAGTGGCTAAATCATCTTTCTGCTTTGGGAATGACACCTTCACTCTGGAATCTGGGGGTCATCTCTTTTGAATCACCTTCAAGCACAGCCAGCTAAGGTTAACTCATCTCAGATGTGGTTAAAACTCTAATTCAAAACAAACCACACAGGTATTTAGGGGAAAAAATAGTGAAAGTCATTGTTTTACCTGTGCTACTTCTTCAAAATCTTCATGACGTTTCTGCAAAGCTCTGGCTCGATGAAGAGATTTCCCCACACCCGTGTGTTTGCTCAGAAATGCTTCTCCATGGTTCTCAATCCAGTCCAGCACCTACAATGAAATATAAGTATATGTGCCATAAAAACGATGTCCTGGCTTACTCAGTACTCAGGGCTATCCACTGAAGATACATTCTGCCGTCAACTCTATAAGAAAGAAGAAGTGAATGGAGAAAAAAAATTGGAAGCAGTTGGATACTAACACACTTGAGAACTGCATCTTCGATCAGTTTTCCCACTACAATTTTAATCAGCTCTTACTTAAGAGTGTTTATCTGTATAAATGTTACACGTGATAATGATTAAATATCACCTCATGTTATGCAAGAGCAAACCTCTGAAACTGACTGGGTTTGTAGGAGATAGTGATTATCAAGCTACAGACAACCAGTCTAACTTAACATTTTTATAAAGCTCAGAGCTTCACAACTCAGGTAGTTCAAGTTTAACTACAGAATTAATGTTTTACTGTCTCTTCTTTAAAGACTCAAACACCTAAGTGAAACCCAAGAAACAAAACACTTAAATGCCTCTGTCCTGGTCTTTGAGGATAGTTTGTTCTATACACTACTAAGCTCTTATGAAAACTAAATATTCCATGAGTTAATTTAAAGCTCTTGCTTGTTGAAACCCTCTAAAGAAAAGGAGTGAATGTAAAGCGATGCGACCAACAGTTTTTAAGTTCATAGCTGGGACTGAGTAGTCCATCGGCTCTTGTACTTGAGAAATCACAAACACAGTATTTAACAAAATATTTACATTACATAAACTGCACACTTTGTCTCTTTCTGATGGAGAGGAGATAAGTAGCAAAAAACTAAGTCAGTGATGTCTTTAGCTAGAAAGTAAAAACTTTAAATGTTAAAGACATTATTTAGAAACATTTGTTAAAGTGCTGAAGCGCTGAAGTATGCCTCAAGTCCTCTGCATTTATTAACTATGGTAACTAACCATATGGAGTAAAATGATCTGGGACTAAAGAACCAAGTGGGGTGCCCACAGTGAGGAGAGTGGTCTAGAACACAGTCTAGAAGCAGACAAGTCATAGCACTCCACTAATGGCAAAATAAAAGGGCCTTAACTTGGGGTTCATTTCACTGCTACAAAAAGGATCTCTTGCCATTTGTTATCTGCACTGTAGAGATCAACTGTGCTCACAGAGATCCAGTAAGAGAGGCAGCTGGTAAGGGCCACCTGGACAGGTAACCTCCTGTCCAGGGCCAACTGCGCTTGTTCCTCATTGCTCTCAACCAGTGACCTTCAGAAGCCAAGGGTCTGACTGAGAGTCGGCTCTGCATGGGGTTTTGCAAAGGTACATGTAATAAATGGCTTGAGAACCTGAGTGGATCTCTGGGGGTTCTCTGTAAAGACCCAGATGAATTAGCAAAACCTGTGTGCATGTGTGTGGGGGGGGGGCACGGAGGCCAAGCCTTGCAGGGGGTGCTCAGCTAAAGCTACACACTTACCTCATTACTACAGTTCATTTCCAAACCTCTTGTCAATACCACGTTCCTCTCATCTCCTGAGGTCACACTATCAGAATAATTCTTACTGTGTCTATTTATATTCTGTCAACTGGGTCTCTCAGTCCTCCTGAAGGGTCTAGCTATGTGCGCCTGGGCCAGGTCCTGATCCTTTCTGGGCTGCTACTTCCTTACCTGCCCAGTGGTGATAATTATGGGGCGCTGTGGGTGTTCAGCGGGATCCGTGTCAAGCACCTGCTACGAAAGGGCGAGCCCACAGCACATGCACCGCCCTGCCGACAACCCACCACCTGTGGCACGCTTCCAGCCAGTGTTAGGCTCTCTGGCGGCCAGGCTACATCTATTCCATTACTTTTTAACTAGTGCACTTAGTGAGCTAATTTTTCTTTCTTGAGATTAAAAAGAGAGAGTGAGCTTCAGCTTCAGCCTTGCCATTAGTAAGGAGTGCTGTATTTGCAGCCTGACTTCAAAAGGCAGGCATAAAACTTCTGGGCTGTTCTGACAGTCTCTTAGCACACAAAAAACACAGGTCCACTTCCACTCCTAAAGAAATGTCTGGTGACAACTTCAAGATGCCTTAACTTCAAAGAATGAATACAGTTAATGGAATGTGCTTCAGGGCACAAAATCAATACCATGCAGAAGACAAGGGACAAGTATTTCAAGCTTGAACAAAGAATTTAGAGATACATAAGTAATACCAAGGTTACACTCCACCTGCCTATCAGATCTGCATAAAGGGCTGGGAGGCATTTTTTTTTTGTAACTACAACTACAGTGTATTCTGCATATGCCTCAACTTTACTGCAAAAAGAAAATTAAGCCACTGGTAAGCAGCAGGCCTGATGATTACTGAAACTCAGTACGGACTTGAAATAAAGGCACAATTTCAAAAAGTAAAAGATAAACTTTATTTGGCAGGAAGGGGTGGACGAAGCAAAATACAGTATTCTAACAATAATAAAGATTTGTTTTTTAAGCCTAAGAAAAGTGTTTCAGGAAGTGTATTTCCGTAAGTTGGAAATAAAAGTTATTATGAACAACGACTCAGGGTTATAAACGGGTTATGATTTTTCTTTTATTAGTGGTTCCCTTAGACAGAATTGTAAATACCAGATGAACTTATTTTTCCAATAAACATGAAAGAATTCAGAGTGTATAAATTCCAAGCACTTTTTAGAAACAGAAGCAATTATGAAATCTACCTCATATTCAAAACAAAACTCCCTCACGAAGCTTTTGATTCTTTTACAAGTCTGAGAACATTTTCTCAAGAGTGTTGAGGAATCCTGAATCAATATAGAGTGCCGAGGAATCCTTTGTCCAAGGAGCCTATTAAAGACATGCTGATGGAATCTTCCAATTTAAAACATAAAAACATGGGCAAATCAGAGGCTTTATCAACCTAGTCTGCCAGTCGCCTCCCTGACCTCAGCCATGGCCGGCAGGTACCACCTCTCTGCCTGTGGCTGCAACCCCAGGAACAAGGTGGCCAGTGGGACTGATGCTCTGCCACCAGAAGCGAGAAGGGCAGAAGCCGGTCCCTCCTGAGAGCTACCTGGTGCACAGGCAGAGGAGCAAAGCTGCAGGCCAAGGCCACCCCTGTCTCCGAACAGAGAATGTGCTGTGAGCTCATTCCTCTGTACATCAGTGCCCTCTAACGGACTCAGTGACAGTTCCAAGGCCAAGGTTACTCCAAAGTGAGCCACGGACACTTAACACATGACACCATCTCAGCATCTAAAGTCAAAATGTTACATGTGCAGGAACCTTACAGACTGTTTAGCTTAACTCCCTGTTTGTAATGCAGTTGTAAGATTGAATGTGATCATGGCAAATATGATTGTATGCATTTCTTAACTAATAATTACCCTGCTGTGTGAGCACCTGCTGTTGAAGCAGGCCTTACCTGGGCTGTGTGTGCACTATGTCATCAACCTCAAGGGGAGCCGGAGTAGGAGAGGGGCAGTGACTCCCATTTCACGAAGACACAGGACCAAGGACGCTTGACTACCAAGCGGAAGAGCCAGTCTGTGGACTTGGACCCAGGAAGTCTGGAGGCAAGGCCCATTCTCCTGACCTCCAGGCTATGCTGCCTGTTCTATGAGTTGGCAGAGGCAGCATGCAGGTGCCACCATTGAGACTGGAAGCAAAGAGCTGTTTTCATTTCAGAACAGTTTAGGCCGTTGGGTCTGTTCCCCCCTATGAAGTGACACTGTTGCCATGGACAGCAAAGCTGGGGTAGGTGAGCCAGCGAGCACTACGCACTAGCAACCCTCGGTCACCTACCTCAGGGCCTGGCCATGGTGCCTTCTCCCCAGCTCACAGGGCAGAGTTCTTGCCATCTTGTAAACCATCTGTAATTTCTGTAATTAGCCTCCACTACCTAATATTACTGGCTTTATGAGTTAATATTTCTAAATAACTCCTATTTAAGATTTGTGAGTAAATACTAAACCCTCACCAAAGAGGACAATTCTCATGTGCCTCCATCTAACAACGTGCAATATGAAGACCAATATAATGAGTTTTCCTTTAAAATGCAAAGGTGTTTATTTCAAATACCAACCCACAGAGGCCTTCCACCATCACCATGCAACAAGCCAATACTGTCAGCATCAGTTATGGGATTGTTCTGGGCTGCTTGGGAGGGCCATACAGGTCCATAATCCCTTATCCACAAACACCTAAAACAGCTATGAAATTTCAAATATTTTTTTTCAAAACTTGGTCCCCAAATTTCTTTTGGCAATAAGGCCTGACCTGAGGCTATTAACCACCTTTATTGATCCCTTTGGAACATCTGGCTACAGAAATCTCCATGAGTTAGATTACACGGGGCTGCCCAGAACCCACTAGAGTGTCATGTATCACACAGTGTATGCACTCTGTTATCTTTCTAAACTTTCTAAATCTCTGAAAAATTCTTAATTCTAAAACACTTCTATCCCCAAGGGCCATAAATAAGAAGGTGGACTTTTATTATCTGCCCTACCAGGCAAGAAATGAAGGCTCAAAAAACTTAAGTGACTTGCCCAAGAAAAAATACCTGGAAAACATATTCAAGCATAGGCCTTCTTGGCACTAAACTTAAGCTCTCTCAATACTACATAAAACTTTAAAAATATTTCTAAAATTAGAGTTCCAGCTCTAGGATTGCTGTTTGTAAAAACTAGATAGACCGCTGAAATAAAACAACCCAAAACAAACACAGTACGCCAGTCTACTTTTCCTGGTAATTCAGTGTTTACTGGTAATTTACTGGTAAATGTGTTCTCTGACAGCATGAGAGCCCCTTCTAAGTGACAGTTTACTCACACAGAAATGAAAACAGTAAGTTTTATAATTCTATATTCAGTTTAAAAAGATACAATTACATGAAACAAATGAAAAAACGAATTCTAAAATACTCAGAATTTGTTTTTTATATAAAATCAGATATTTCCCAGTTGCAAAATATGAATTTCCTCCATGCCTACCCTACATTCCCTGTAAAAACAAAATTAACCTAGGTTCATTTATTTTCATTACTTTCTTAATCAGCCATTGTGGCTGTTTATTTAAATCACTGGAGAGGCAAATGCAGAAATGGACATATTGTATCTCTAGTTGTACTTTAAAATACATGCTCCTGACAGAATCATTCATATCAGAGCTTTCTCGATGATCACATCAATGATCATCCCAAAGGATGACTGATCAACTAAACAACTCATTTCAAATTTCCTAAACATAAGAGGGAGGCCTTCACCTAGATAATATTTATTTTTATTAAAGGCTAGTGAGAATTTTAGCATTGCTGTGAGAATATCCAATATTACGTGATTAGTGAAATTTACCCACAAAGGTAGAACCACAAATGAAGGAATACTGAGATTAAATTATGAGACTCCACAAACTCACCCTAAAGCTGCCTGGGGCTTCTTTTCCTAAAGCTCTGAGCATATTTCACTCCTGCCACCAGGGCCTTAGTCATGTTCTTCCCTTTGCATCAGAGGCCAGACTGTTTAATCACCGGCACAGTCCACGCAGGCTGGGGCAGCCGGGAAGAGCAGGCGGTCAGTGTGCAGGCATCTTTTCCCTTCGTTCTCTGTCTCCATCTATCCATTTGCAAGGTGACTGACCAAACTTCAAAATGCAAAAGCCTCCTGAAGTGGCCCTCTTCCTTCACCGCGGTGGGCAACAGCACCTTCTACAAAGCTCCTTGACCCAGCCTGAAAAGCCCCACTTAAGGAGTCCTTCTTAAGTAACATGTCCACTCAGTTTTACTCTCTGATTAGCTCAGAAATGAAGCATCCTTCTCAGGTCAAGAGCCATGAAGCTGTTACAAAACCACTTAGCTTCTTGGCGATATGGCCAAGTCACTTGACTTTTGTGTCTCGGTTTTATTACCTGGAAAATGAGGGTCTTAGCCTGACATGATAAGAAGGGCCCGTGTACTAAATCTTGCGGTGTGCATGGCACAACCTCTACAGTGAAAGGAAACAGACACAAAACTCAACACACACCTGTGGGTTTGGGACGGAGGGAAGAAGGGGGTCTCTCTAGGTCCAGCATTCGCAGCTGTGACAGGGATGACGGTGCCCCCATACACTTCTTTACTTCTATCCACTGGAGCCAATAACTCTTCATTCATTTTATTCAAAATTAGAATTAAGTTTGTTCTAAAAATACATATAATTATTCTTCATATGGAAAGATCTTTTTAAAATTGGTTTCTAGAACATTCCAAAGTATACCAAACCTAATACTTATTTGGAAAAAGAAGCTATTAAAAAACAGTCAAGTTACACATAGCAAATGCACAACACAGAACGAAATGCCCTGTGTTGCAAGAGCTACTTTTGCTTAACTAACACAGAGCCTCTCAAATGCCAGGAACATGTGCTCCGTGTACACTTTCTTGGCTGGGAGGGGCCATAGGCGCAATCAGTGAAGAAGGGCTCACAAAGAGGGGGGCAGGCTTTTAAACTTTCACATCATCCATCCACCCATCTTTAAAAATATATATTTCACCAGTTCTGCTACTGAACTAGTTTTAATTTATGTAAGTTCATGACATTTCTTAAAGAAAACAGAGGGAGGGAGGGAGGGACGGAGGAAGGAAGGAAGGAAGGAAGGAAGGAAGGAAGGAAGGAAGGAAGGAAGGAGGAGAGGTAGTAAGTTAACACAAATAGTCTCAATATATAAATATTCATAGAATTAGTCTTTATATTTATTCATTTAAAAATTCTCACCTTTGATATTCCCATGAAACTCCAACCAAGCCATCACTCTATCAATACTGGTTAATTCTTTTATTTTCCCACTCTTCATTTGGAAATTAAATAGTCCAAAGTTGTCCAAAAAAATTTCCTATGTGCAGATGTTCTCCGGGAAACTAAAGTTCTGTAGAGCTTCAGCCTAGTTAAGTCATGTCACTTCCTGTCCAGCTAACCCGTTTCCCCAAGGAACCCTGCAGTGTGGCTGGCGCTACAGGAAGGGGGCACCCCAAGCTGGCTGAGGTTTGTCCTCAGCTCTTCCTGCTCCCAATCATCCTGGCGTGGAGTGCACATGTTCTCAGAGGCTGGATGGCCTCGGCTCCTCGTCAGTGTTGATTGATCCCACCCCCTGGGCTCCCGCTTCCTGACAGGTGGCTCACCCTGCCCTGCCAGCTTGTGCATCCTGCATTTTTGTATTGTATCTGCTCTCGGGGACAGATTCACTCATTTCTCACCTTTTTAACTCCCACTGTTGAACTTTCAGCTCTTTCCGAGCTGTGGTTACTAAGATTATTCTAATAGTCAAGTCCCTTCTGTGTTCACTGCAACACAAGGTAATGCAAGCTGCCTCTGAACCCGCCAGGAAGATCAGCAGTCAGCTTCTTTCTGCTCCCAGCAGGTTCCCACTCCCTAACCAAACACTTGCCCTCCAGTACTGCCTAATTCTGCTTAAGAAACTCAAAAGATGGCAGTCCTCTAACTATTCTTATCAAGAGCCACAGTCAGAATGGTGAACATGGAAATGTAAACAGAGGAGAAAGTTAAACTAGGACTATATAATTATTATGATGAGTGGAATGAGAAAAACCCACTCTCCTGACTTAATGAGCAAAGGACAAATGAGGTTCAGAGACCTTCCCTATAAGCTAGGCCCACTGTAGGTCATGTCAACCAAAGACTCCTAAGTCAAGTATTAAGGAGAGCAGCCTGGGACCCTGCAAAGGGTAAACCTGCAAAGGGTAAACCTGCAAAGTAACCTCTCTGTAGACCTGAAACTTGTTTCTTTGCCTCTCTGGCATTTCCTGACTTCCCTCCCCTGCTGCATGTAAGACCCTCATTTTATATATATTCAAATGGCCAAAATCTTTACTCAGAGATCTCAACACACTTGCAAAATTCCCAGGCACTGAGCTTATCCCTTCCTTCCTCGGCCACTCCTAAGTCCCCTACATCAATCAAGTTCCTGTTTCTTCATGCAGATCTGCCAGTTGGGTGACTGCCCTCCTCCATTCCACAGTAAATGAAGAAACTTTCAACCCACAAGAATCTTTAATTAGCAAAACTGGGAATTCCTTAAATTTCCTCATCTAGTCAGCCATTCATTCAACAAATATTGAACATCTACCATAACCCCAACACCTGGAAAACAGGCAAATAAACTGAGTGTGGCCCCTGCAGCCCTCGTATTTCTGCTTTCCACGACTTCTCCCTAACTTGCATGAATGTTCACAGTGGAAACGTTAACTGTCTGCTGCTTCCAGTCTTGCTCAGCACAAGGCATTCATCACACTGCAGCCAGAGCAATCTTTCTAATGTGTGCAGCTTCACGTCATCCACCACACTGTCAACAGCATCAAGTCCAAACACACAGCGTTATGGCCTTCATGGCTGTCTTGCAAATGGGTTTCAGCTCCGGGCAGGTTCACTATGGATTCAGTGAGTCTGAGGAATGACAATGGAACGTTCTTGGGGTGACCAAAGAAATGACAGTAGAATGTTCTTGGGGTGAAAGGGTTATACCCAACTTTATCTCCATGTTGGCAGGTCAATCACTAAAATCCTGTTCACTCAGAGCAAGTCGGCATGCAGCAAGCCGGTCTCTGCCTGTGGGCCTCTCAGTCTTCACAGCCGTCCTAGTCTCTGTCCTCGGTGCTGCTACCACTCCAGCCTCTGCTCTGCTTTCCTAGAGCCATGTCACCGTATTGCCCAGAGCACCAGGCAGGGCTCTTTATATAGAGTCAATAACAACGTATTGCCCACAAGTGTGTAGTGAGCTAGCCAACGAGGGTCAGAGGAGAATCCTGGCTTACAGAAACCTTTACTTTATCCACACTAGATCCTTTCAGGATTCTCGCTTCTCAGTCTATGTGCCCTTAATTCTCTGCAATGGTCCCTGTGCAAGAAAGCTGGAGCATTGTAACCAAATTCCATAATAACAAGAGCCTATGACAATATACCAATAACAAAAATTACAACAAATTATAATAACCCTCAAGCCTGAGGAGATCCATTGCCACCAAGTGGTCATCCTGGCTGGATTCAAACCAGTTCTACTCAAAGGAGTTAACCAAAAGGACTATGGGTGGGCCTTACAGTACCCACCTTTTCCCGCCTCTCCAGCAGAAAGTCTTGCAGACACACAGGCTGATCTTGTTGCTTTATCTCTGCCTTCTGCTTTGTCCTCAGCAGCCGGAACCACTGCTCCGGTCCCAAACACTGCCACAGCTCCAGTTATCCAATTTCTTTCCGTCTGCTCCTGCCTTTTCAAACCAACTCACATCTGGGTCTTCGTGACCTTCACAGGACCCTTTAAATTCTTCCTTCGAGAAGCAGACCGTATTTCCTTCTGTGCTGGAGCCTGAGGACAGAAGCAGAGCATGGAGTGCTCCACAGCCTGAGGAGGGGGCGGCACCTGTCCTGGAGGAACCCGCGGCTGCCGAGTCCTTCTGGCTTCCCGCCAGCTTCCAACCAGGTGGGGTCTCAGCCGAGGAGGGGACGATGCCTCCGGCACCAGCAGGCCCTCCACCCCCACCGGTTCGTCAAACCTCCGCTCCTCCATTTCTGGGGCTGACGGTTCCACCGCATCCTTCACCTGCCTCCCGGCACCTGGCAGCCTGCACTCCCATACTGCTCCTTCTTGGGCTGCCACTCCTTCTCATGCTGCTTCCTCTCAGGCTACCACACCATCCTTTACTATTTCCACAGCACGTTGTAGTGACACCATTTCAGTCAGCAACAAATTTTCTTTCTCTTGGGGTGGACCCCAGTCCTCCACCCCTTCCCAGTACCACATGTCCACTGTGGGACACTCAAGTGTCTCCCTGCCCACAGGTGCAGCCTGCTGAAACACTCCTTTCATGAGGGCAGCTTTTCCTTTTCCTTGGTGTCTTGCCAATGGGTTTCAGCCCCGGGCAAGTTTGCTATGGATTCGATGTGACCAAAGAAATTGACAGCAAAACTGTTCGTGGGGTGAAAGGGTTATACCCAACTTTATTTCCAGGTGGCAGGTCAGTCACTAAAATCCTGTTCACTCAGAGCAAGTCTGTGTGCAGCAAGCCAGTCTCTGCCTCTGGGCTCCTCTGTCTGCAGCCGCCCTCTGGGCCTCTCTGCACAGTCATCCTGCACAGCCGTCCTCTGGGCCTCTCTGTACAGTTGAACCGCATGGCCGTCCTCTGGGCCTCTGTCCTCGGCACTGCCACCACTCCAACCTCTGCTCTGCTCTCCTGCAGCCTTGCAGCCATACCTCCGTGTTGCGCCCAGAGCACTGGGCAGAGCTCTTTATACAGAGTCAATAGCCATGTATTGCCCACAGGTGTGCAGTGAGCTAGTCAACCAGGGCCAGGTGAGAATCCTGGCAACAGGAACTCTCATTTTATCCACACTTGGTCAACAATGAATCCTGCCGACTGTCGCCAATTGTCTTGCCAATGGGTTTCAGCCCTGGGCAAGTTCACTATGGATTCAATGTGACCAAAGAAATGACAGTAGAATGTTCTTGGGATGAAAGGGTTATACCCAACTTTATTTTCACAGTGGCAGGTCAATCACTAGAATCCTGTTCACTCAGAGCGAGTCTGCATGCAGCAAGCTGGTCTCTGCCTCTGGGCCTCTGTCCTCGGCACTGCCACCACTCCAGCCTCTGCTCTGCTATCCTGCAGCCTTGCAGCCGTACCACCATATCACCCAGAGTATTGGGCAGGGCTCTTTATATAGAGTCAATAACAATGCATTGCCCACACATGTGTAGTGGACTAGCCAACCAGCGCCAGGTGAGAATCCTGACCACAGGAACCTTCACTTTATCCACACCAGCCCTCAACCTACTGACTCTCTACCCATCCTTCAAAGGTGAGCTCCAACCCTTACCTATCCTGTGAAGACTTTTCTGGCACTTGGCAATTGTTACCTGCACCTCTGTTATAGAACTCTCCTTTTTACTGCGATACTAGACTCTCAACATTTGTGAAGAATACTGACAAAGCTCTCTGAAAGCATAGATATATCCCCTTAAAATGCAGGTGTGAGGTAGACTTCTGGGATGATGGCGGTGTGAGCACGGCGGCGGAAATATCCTCCCAAAACTATATGGATTTATGAAAATACAACAAGTACAACTATTCATAAAAAATAGACCAAAAGATACAGGACAGCACATAGGCTGCAGCTACACCTGAGAGGACGCGGCACGCCACGAGGCAGGTAAGATACCAAGCCGCAACTCGGCGGAACCCAAACACTCCCCCACTCCACTACACTGGCAGGGGGAGAGGATTCAGAGCCGGGAGGGAGTGGAAGTACAGGCCCACAAAATAACCAGCCCCAGTGATCTGCGCTGGGAGTGCTAACACACATCACGCGGTGTAGCAGAGATTGGAGAGACAGAGGGTGCAGGATTTGAGTGGGGAACACACCCAGGTGCTTGCAGCTGGCACCTGGGAAGAAAACAACAACAAAAAAAGAAAAGTGCACGATTTTTTCAGTGGTCTTAAAGAGACAGGAGCCCAGCGGAGGAGCTGGATCGCCCTGGCAGACTCAGCCCAGCAGGCTGGTAGTCCTGGGGAGTTTCGGACCCCTTAGCTGGCGACTGGGAAAGGGTGGCCGCACTTAGACTTCTGACAAAGATCTACAGCCTCCCATTCATTCCCACCCTGGCCAGAGCTATGAAGGGCCCTGCGGAGCAGTGTGGCCACAGCTGCGGAATAGTGGAGCAACAGCGCCACCTACAGCATCCTGACAGATTCTACTCCCGGTGGATGGTTTTCTTTTTGGTTTTGTTTTGTTTTTGTTTTCTTCTTCTCTTTTTTTTCTTTCCTTTCTTTTTGCTCTTTCTTTCTTTTTTTTTCTTTTTAAAGTCTTAAAGAGCCCAGCTGACGTACATGGCAACTACCAGCGACCACTTCTATAGCCATGAAAAGACAGAGGAATATGGTCCAGACTAAGATCAACCAGACAACCCCAGAGAGGGAGCCTGAAGGGATGGAAATGCACAATCTTCCTGAAAAAGAATTCAGAATAAAAGTCATAACCATACTGATGGATCTACAGAGAAATGTGCAAGAGCTGAGGGGGTAAGTGAGGGAAGTGCGGAAAAACAATGCAGAAATCAGACAAGAGACTGATGGGCTTAACAGCAGACTGGATAAGATGCAAGAGACTGTTAATGGAATAGAAATCAGAGAACAGGAATACAGAGAAGCTGAGGCAGAGAGAGATAAAAGGATCTCTAGAAATGAAAGAACATTAAGAGAACTGTGTGACCAATCCAAACGGACAATATCACATTATAGGAGTACCAGAGGACGAAGAGAGAGAAAAAGGGATAGAAAGTGTCTTTGAAGAAATAATTGCTGAAAACTTCCCCATGCTGGGGAAGGTAACAGTCTCGCATGCCACGGAAGCCCACAGATCTCCCAACACAAGGGACTCAAGGAAGACAACACCAAGACACATAATAATTAAAATGGCAAAGATGAAAGGTAAAGACAGAGAATTAAAAGCAGCTGGAGAGAGAAAAAAGATCACCTACAAAGGAAAACCCATCAGACTATCATCAGACATCTCAACAGAAACCTTACAGGCCAGAAGAGAATGGCATGATATATTTAACGTAATGAAACAGAAGGGCCTCGAACCAAGAATATTGTATCCAGCATGATTATTATTTAAATATGATGGAGGGATTAAAAAATTTCCAGACAAGCAAAAGTTGAGAGAGTTTGCCTCTCATCACCACTACAGGATATCTTAAATGGACTGCTCTAGAGGGAAGCAACCCAAAGGCTAAAAAGATGTCACCAGAGAAAATAAAATCATAGCAAAGAAAGCAGACCATCCAAATACTAACTAACAGCAAAGAATTAAACACCTAGTATATAAAGAATGGAGGAGGAAGAATAAGAAGGGAGAGAAATAAAGAAACATCAGATGGTGTTTACAATAACTTAACAAGAAAGTTAAGTTAGATTGTTAGATAGTAAAGAAGCACCCTTGAGCCTTTGGTAACCACAATTCTAAAGCCAGCAATGGCAATAAGTACATATTTATCGATAATCACCCTAAATGTAAATGGACTGAATGCACCAATCAAAAGACACAGAGTAACAGAATGGATAAAAAAGCAAGACCCATCTATATGCTGCTTACAAGACACTCACTTCAAACCCAAAGATATACACAGTCTAAAAGTGAAGGGATGGAAAAAGATATTTCATGCAAACAACAAAGAGAAAAAGGCAGGTGTTGCAGTACTTGTATCAGACAAAATAGACTTCAAAACGAAGAAAGTAGCAAGAGATAAAGAAGGACATGACATAATGATAAAGGGGTCAATCCAGCAAGAAGATATAACCATTATAAATATATATGCACCCAACACAGGAATGCCAGCATATGTGAAACAAATACTAACAGAATTAAAGGAGGATATAGATAGCAATGCATTCATTTTAGGAGACTTCAAAACACCATTACTCCACAGGACAGATCAACCAGACAGAAAATAAGTAAAGACACAGAGGCACTGAACAACACACTACAACAGATGGACCTAACACATCTACAGAACTCTACACCCAAAGGTAAAAGGATATACATTCATCTCAAGTGCACATGGAAGATTTTCCAAAATAGACCACATACAAGGCCACCAAAAGGACCTCAGTAAATTCAAAAATATTGAAATCATACCAACCAACTTCTCAGATCACAAAGGTATAAAACTAGAAATAAATTTTAGAAAGAAATCAAAAAGGCTCACAAATACATGGAGACTTAACAACATTCTCCTAATTAATCAATGGGTTAACGACCAAATCAAAACAGAAATCAAAGAATATATGGAGACTAATGACAACAACAACACAAAGCCACAACTTCTGTGGGACGCAGCAAAGGCAGTTGTAAGAGGAAAGTATATTGGAATCCAGGCCTATTTAAAGATGGAAGAACATTCCCAAATGAATAGTCTAAAGACACAATTACTGAAATTGGAAAAAGAAGAACAAATGAGGCCCAAAGTCACGAGAAGGAGGGGCATAATAAAGATCAGAGAAGAAATAAATAAAATTGAGAAGAATAAAACAATAGAAAAAATCAGTAAAACCAAGAGCTAGTTCTTTGAAAAAATAAACAAAATAGATAAACCCCTAGCCAGACTCATTAAGAGAAAAAGAGAATCTACACACATAAACACAATCAGAAATGAGAAAGGAAAAATAATGACGGACCCCACAGAAATACAAAGAATTATAAGAGAATATTATGAGACTCTATATGCTAACAAGCTGGAAAACATAGAAGAAATGGACAACTTCTTAGAAAAATACAACCTTCCAAGACTGACCAAGCAAGAAACAGAAAAACTAAACAGACCAATCACCAGTGACGAAATCGAATTGGTAATCAAAAAACTACCCAAGAACAAAACCCCCAGGGCCTGATGGATTCACCTCTGAATTCTACCAGACATATAGAGAAGAAATAACACCCATTCTCCTTAAAGTTTTCCAAAAAATAGAAGAGGAGGGAATACTTCCAAACTCATTCTATGAAGCCAGCATCACTCTAATACCAAAACCGGGCAAAGACCTCACCAAAAAAGAAAATTACAGACCAATATCCCTGATGAACGTAGATGCAAAAATACTCAACAAAATATTAGCAAACCGAATTCAAAAATACATCAAGAGGATCATACACCATGATCAAGTGGGATTCATCCCAGGGATGCAAGGATGGTACAACATTCGAAAATCCATCAACATCATCCACCACATCAACAAAAAGAAGAACAAAAACCACATGATCATCTCCATAGATGCTGAAAAAGCATTTGACAAAATTCAGCATCCATTCATGATTAAAACTCTCAACAAAATGGGTATGGAGGGCAAGTACCTCAACATCATAAAGGCTATATATGACACACCCACAGCTAACATCATACTTAACAGCAAGAAGCTGAAAGCTTTTCATCTAAGATCGGGAACAAGACAGGGATGCCCACTCTCTCCACTGTTATTCAACAGTACTGGAGGTCCTAGCCATGGCAATCAGACAAAACAAAGACATACAAGGCATCCAGATTGGTAAAGAAGAAGTCACATTGTCACTATTTGCAGATGACATGATACTGTACATAAAAAACCCTAAAGACTCCATTCTAAAACTACTAGAACTAATCTCTGAATTCAGCAAAGTTGCAGGATACAAAATTAACACACAGAAATCTGTTGCTTTCCTATACACTAACAATGAACTAACAGAAAGAGAAATCAGAAAAACAATTCCATTCACAATTGCATCAAAAAGAATAAAATACCTAGGAATAAACCTAACGGAGGAAGTGAAAGACCTGTACTCTGAAAACTACAAGACACTCCTAAGAGAAATTAAAGAGGACACTAACAAATGGAAATGCATCCCATGCTCTTGGCTAGGAAGAATAAATATTGTCAAAATGGCTATACTACCTAAAGCAATCTACAGATTCAATGCAATCCCTATCAAACTACCAACAGCTTTCTTCAATGAACTGGAACAAATAATTCTAAAATTCATATGGAACCACAAAAGACCCCGAATAGCCAAAGCAATCCTGAGAAGGAGGAATAAAACAGGGGGAATTACACTCCCTGACTTCAAGCTCCACTACAAAGCCACAGTAATCAAGACAATTTGGTATTGGCACAAAAACAGACCCACAGACCAGTGGAACAGAATAGAAAATCCAAACATTAACCCAAACATACACAGTCAATTAATATTTGATAAAGGAGCCTTGGATGTACAAAGGGGAGATGACAGCCTCTTCAGCAGCTGGTGTTGGAAAAACTGGACAGCTACATGTAAGAGAATGAAACTGGACTACTGTCTAGCCCCATACACAAAGGTAAACTCAATGTGGATCAAAGACCTGAATGTAAGTCATGAAACCATAAAACTCTTAGAAAAAAACATAGGCAAAAACCTCTTGGACATAAACATGAGCAACTTCTTCATGAACATATCTCCCCGGGCAAGGGAAACAAAAGCAAAAATGAACAAGTGGGACTATATCAAGCTGAAAGCTTCTGTACAGCAAAGGACACCATCAGTAGAACAAAAAGACATCCTACAGTATGGGAGAATATATTCATAAAAAACGTATCTGATAAAGGGTTGACATCCAAAATATATAAAGAACTCATGCACCTTAACAAACAGAAAGCAAATAATCCAATTAAGAAATGGGCAGAGGACATGAATAGACACTTCTCCAAAGAAGAAATTCAGATGGCCAACAGGCACATGAAAAGATGCTCCACATCGCTAATCATCAGAGAAATGCAGATTAAAACCACAATGAGATATCACCTCACACCAGTGAGGATGGCCAACATCCAAAACACAAACAACAACAAATGTTGGCGAGGATGTGGAGAAAAGGGAACCCTCCTACACTGCTGGTGGGACTGCAAATTAGTTCAACCATTGTGGAAAGCAGTATGGAGGTTCCTCAAAAAAACTCAAAATAGAAATACCATTTGACCCAGGAATTCCACTCCTAGGAATTTACCCTAAGAATGCAGCAGCCCAGTTTGAAAAAGACATATGCACCCCTATGTTTATCGCAGCACTATTTACAATAGCCAAGAAATGGAAGCAACCTAAGTGTCCATCAGTAGATGAATGGATAAAGAAGATGTGGTACATATACACAATGGAATATTATTCAGCCATAAGAAGAAAACAAATCCTACCATTTGCAAGAGCATGGATGGAGCTAGAGGGTGTTATGCTCAGTGAAATAAGCCAAGCTAAAAAAGACAAGTATCAAATGATTTCACTCATATGTGGAGTATAAGAACAAAGAAAAAAACTGAAGGAACAAAACAGCAGCAGAGTCTCAGAACCCAAGAACGGACTAATAGTTACCAAAGGGAAAGGGACTGGGGAAGATGGGTGGGAAGGGAGGGATAAGAGGGATAAAGGGGCATTATGATTGCAGATGTAATGTTGGGGGGGCATGGGGTGGGCTGTACAACTCAGAGAAGACAAGTAGTGACTCCATAGCATCTCACTATGCTGATGGACAGTGACTGTAATGGGTTTGGTGGGGGGGACTTGATGAAGGGGGTAGTTTAATAATCATAATATTGCACATGTAATTGTAGATTAATGATCCAAAATAAATTATAAAAAAAAAGATGTGGTACATATACACAATGTAATATTATTCAGCCTTAAGAAGAAAACAAATCCTCCCATTTGCAATAACATGGATGGAGCTGGAGGGTATTATGCTCAGTGAAATAAGCAAGCCGAAAAAGACAAGTATCAAATGATTTCATTCATATGTGGAGTATAAGAACAAAGAAAAAAACTGAAGGAACAAAACAGTAGCCGACTCACAGAACCCAAGAACGGACTAGTAGTTACCAAAGGGAAAGGGACTGGGGAAGATGGGTGGGAAGGGAGGGATAACGGGGAAAAAGGGGCATTACGATTAGCAGACGTAAGGTTGGGTGGGCATGGGGAGGGCTGTACAACTCAGAGAAGACAAGTAGTGATTCTACAGCATCTCACTACCCTGATGGACAGTGACTGTAATGGGGTTGGTTGGGGAGGACCTGATGAAGGGGGTAGTTTAATAACCATAATATTGCACATGTAATTGTAGATTAATGATACCAAAATAAATAAGTAAAAAAAAATGCAGGTGTGAGGTAAGCAGATAACATGGATGGGGAGCTTGTTTTATTCACTCCTTCACTACAGGGAGCTCCTTAATAGGAATGACTCAATTTTATGCCTTAGCACAACTATACCTGATGACAAGCAAAGCTGACACATGCTAAATGTGAGCATGTTACAGTCTAATTTGTTAGACTGTTCAACCACCTATTCTTGCTGGATTATAATTCCTTGAGGAAAGGAACTTTGAGCTATTCAACCTGTTTACCCTGATAAGAGTGTCACACTTTCAATTCAGATATTTTGAAAAAACATGAAGTATGGATGAGAAGAATCTGGCAGGCACTAGAAGTACCTGGCCATTTTTTCAGAGTCTTAGTTAACAGACCAACACTAGCCTAGAGGGAGCTCTTCCAAGAGCTAACGCAACATGGGGGACTCGCACATGCGTTCACACACACACACACACACACACACACACATACACCCGTGCCCACACAGCCCTGCCAAGGAGAGCAAGAAGGAGTTCTCCCTGACTGCAGGGCTTCTCAGGGGGAAGTTAGCCTGCTTCAGCAGAGCAGATTTCCAGGGCTCATTCACCTCCCCTGACTTGCTGGAGTAACTAAATACCACCAATCCAAGGGCAGGCAGAGCGAACCAGTGAGTGGGGAGAAAAGTTCGATGGCATTCTGCTGCGGAGTGCTTCCAAAACTAGCATCCTATTCGAACAGGCACTGCAGCGATAAATGATCTCGTTAGAGTAAACTAAAGTAGACCTTAAACAAAAACACTGCTTAGCCATAACTATTCTTAGCCATAACAACTATTCTATCACTGATTCAACCACATGTCCACAGAGGGTTGCTCTAAGGCAATGGGAACTGGAATATTATTTGATCATCAAGAAATAGGACAAAGTATTCATCTTATTTTCAAGGTACGAGTGACAATGATTTGTATTTGTCAGCAGTTGGCCTGTGTATCTGGGTAAGTCTCCCCACCCAACCCCAACCTTTGATCTGGACAGGTGTTAAGTGCTATGCACCTGCCCCATACCTCAGCACCTGACGACCACCTGATACCCCTTCTACACAGAAATTATGAAGTTGCCTTTGCTTGTTATGAAAAAAAAAGTCAGCTTCTAAAACAAAACCACTCATGTTTTAAAAATCCAGCTCCCCACGCCATTCTTCCACTGTTCTCTCCCTGGGTACATTCTGTTAACAGTCCGGCATCTATTCTTTCAAGTATTTTTGCACAGACAAGCATATTCTCTTGTTTCAGATGACTGTTTTCATAAAAATGTCATCATTCCATTCCTATGGTAGGCTGCTTCTCGTTTTTCCCAACAGTATTTACAGTATTTACAGATGGTTCTTCATCATCTAAGACCAACCAAAAACCACTTGTTGTATCTCCAGAGCTGGTGATTATGTTTTTGGGGATTTTGTTTTTGCCTTTACAAATGTATCTTCTGCTGACATCTTTCTAAAGTACTTTTTTCATTTATTCTCAGCTTATCTCTCCTAGTCTGTGGTTTATACATCAAAAATTTCCAGGTGTTATAATTTGAGTTTCAGAGGCATACTTTTGGTTCTGACATCCTATGACTCCTGTGAGGTAGTCTGCATTGATTAATTTTATCAGCTTTGCTCCTTGCTTCACAAGTGAAGCCTGAACAGAAGTTTCCTGTTTGCATAACAAGTCCAAACTATTCCCAATTATTTAATCAACAAGATGCTTCCCTTAATGAGCAGTTATGTATTTTCTATGGAATGCTAACGGAACCGTGTATACATTCCGTGTATTGCAAAATGCTTTCTCCTGCTCATATCCAGCCCAACCGACTGTTCTTGAGAAAGCAAGCTAGTTTAAGGAACTGCCCTCAGAATTATCATAATTACCTGTTTACATATAAAAATTAATGTTAGCTGTTTTCAAATTCAAGTGCAGTAAGTACTTGGCACCAACTTAGATGGCTATTCCCAAAGGTTTCCTGTCCTCGTGACTCTCCCTGACTGACATCAACAGTCCAGTGGCTTATTCTCATGTGACTGGGCGCCCCAAGCAATCTTCAGAGCTGGGGGTGCGAGGAGGAGAGGGAGCCCATGGCTGTTTCAGACACAAGTGCAGAAAGTAGGTTTGCCCACTGGTGTACAAGGAATACTTGACCCAAAGGGTACAGAGGTGGACGGGAAAACCCTTAATAACTATATTTATTTTTTATTTATTTATTTTTTAAATATAATTTATTTTATTATCATTAACTTACAATTACATGTGCAATATTACGATTATTAAACTACCCCTTCATCAGGTCCCCCCCACCAACCCGATTACAGTCACTGTCCATCAGCGTAGTGAGACGCTATAGAATCACTACTTGTCTTCTCTGAGTTGTACTGCCCTCCCCGTGCCCCCCCAACATTACAACTGCTAATCGTAATGCCCCTTTTTCCGTCTTATCCCTCCCTTCCCGCCCATTTTCCCCAGTCCCTTTCCCTTTGGTAACTATTAGTCCGTTCTTGGGTTCTGTGAGTCTGCTGCAGTTTTGTTCCTTCAGTATTTTTTCTCTGTTCCTATACTCCACATATGAGTGAAATCATTTGATACTTGTCTTTTTTGGCTTGGCTTATTTCACTGAGCATAACACCCTCTAGCTCCATCCATGCTCTTGCAAATGGTAGGATTTGTTTTCTTCTTATAGCTGAATAATATTCCATTGTGTATATGTACCACATCTTCTTTATCCATTCATCTACTGATGGACACTTAGGTTGCTTCCATTTCTTGGCTATTGTAAATAGTGCTGCGATAAACATAGGGGTGCATATGTCTTTTTCAAACTGGGCTGCTGCAGTCTTAGGGTAAATTCCTAGGAGGGGAATTCCTGGGTCAAATGGTATTTCTATTTTGAGTTTTTTGAGGAACCTCCATACTGCTTTCCACAATGGTTGAACTAATTTGCATTCCCACCAGCAGTGTAGGAGGGTTCCCTTTTCTCCACATCCTCGCCAACATTTGTTGTTGTTTGTGTTTGGATGTTGGCCATCCTCACTGGTGTGAGGTGATATCTCATTGTGGTTTTAATCTGCATTTCTCTGATGATTAGCGATGTGGAGCATCTTTTCATGTGCCTGTTGGCCATCTGAATTTCTTCTTTGGAGAAGTGTCTATTCATGTCCTCTGCCCATTTCTTAATTGGATTATTTGCTTTCTGTTTGTTATGGTGCATGAATTCTTTATATATTTTGATGTCAACCCTTTATCAGATATGTTTTTTATGAATATATTCTCCCATAATGTAGGATGTCTTTTTGTTCTACTGATGGTGTCCTTTGCTGTACAGAAGCTTTTCAGCTTGATATAGTCCCACTTGTTCATTTTTGCTTTTGTTTCCCTTGCCCGGGGAGATATGTTCATGAAGAAGTCGCTCATGTTTATGTCCAAGAGATTTTTGCCTATGTTTTTTTCTAAGAGTTTATGGTTTCATGACTTACATTCAGGTCTTTGATCCACCTTGAGTTTACCTTTGTGTATGGGGCTAGACAGTAGTCCAGTTTCATTCTCTTACATGTAGCTGTCCAGTTTTTCCAACACCAGCTGCTGAAGAGGCTGTCATCTCCCATTGTATATCCAAGGCACTTTTATCAAATATTAATTGACTGTATATGTTTGGGTTAATGTTTGGATTTTCTATTCTGTTCCACTGGTCTGTGGGTCTGTTTTGTGCCAATACCAAATTGTCTTGATTACTGTGGCTTTGTAGTAGAGCTTGAAGTCAGGGAGTGTAATTCCCCCTGTTTTATTCCTCCTTCTCAGGATTGATTTGGCTATTCGGGGTCTTTTGTGGTTCCATATGAATTTTAGAATTATTTGTTCAGTTCATTGAAGAAAGCTGTTGGTAGTTTGATAGGGATTGCATTGAATCTGTAGATTGCTTTAGGTAGTATAGCCATTTTGACAATATTTATTCTTCCTAGCCAAGAGCATGGGATGCATTTCCATTTGTTAGTGTCCTCTTTAATTTCTCTTAGGAGTGTCTTGTAGTTTTCAGAGTACAGGTCTTTCACTTCCTTCGTTAGGTTTATTCCTAGGTATTTTATTCTTTTGATGCAATTGTGAATGGAATTGTTTTTCTGATTTCTCTTTCTGTTAGTTCATCATTAGTGTATAGGAAAGCAACAGATTTCTGTGTGTTAATTTTGTATCCTGCAACTTTGCTGAATTCAGATATTAGTTCTAGTAGTTTTGGAATGGAATCTTTAGGGTTTTTTATGTACAGTATCATGTCATCTGCAAATAGTGACAATTTGACTTCTTCTTTACCAATCTGGATGCCTTGTATGTCTTTGTTTTGTCTGATTGCTGTGGCTAGGACCTCCAGTACTATGTTGAATAACAGTGGAGAGAGTGGGCATCCCTGTCTTGTTCCCGATCTTAGATGAAAAGCTTTCAGCGTCTCGCCGTTAAGTATGATGTTAGCTGTGGGTTTGTCATATATAGCCTTTATGATGTTGAGGTACTTGCCCTCTATACCCATTTTGTTGAGAGTTTTAATCAGGAATGGATGCTGAATTTTGTCAAATGCTTTTTCAGCATCTATGGAGATGATCATGTGGTTTTTGTTCTTCTTTTTGTTGATGTGGTGGATGATGTTGATGGATTTTCGAATGTTGTACCATCCTTGCATCCCTGGGATGAATCCCACTTGATCATGGTGTATGATCCTCTTGATGTATTTTTGAATTCGGTTTGCTAATATTTTGTTGAGTATTTTTGCATCTACGTTCATCAGGGATATTGGTCTGTAATTTTCTTTTTTGGTGAGGTCTTTGCCCGGTTTTGGTATTAGAGTGATGCTGGCTTCATAGAATGAGTTTGGAAGTATTCCCTCCTCTTCTATTTTTTGGAAAACTTTAAGGAGAATCGGTGTTATTTCTTCTCTATATGTCTGGTAGAATTCAGAGGTGAATCCATCAGGCCCAGGGGTTTTGTTCTTGGGTAGTTTTTTGATTACCAATTCGATTTCGTCACTGGTGATTGGTCTGTTTAGTTTTCCTGTTTCTTGCTTGGTCAGTCTTGGAAGGTTGTATTTTTCTAAGAAGTTGTCCATTTCTTCTATGTTTTCCAGCTTGTTAGCATATAGAGTGTCATAATATTCTCTTATGATTCTTTGTATTTCTGTGGGGTCCGTCGTGATTTTTCCTTTCTCATTTCTGATTGTGTTTATGTGTGTAGATTCTCTTTTTCTCTTAGTGAGTCTGGCTAGGGGTTTATCTATTTTGTTTATTTTTTCAAAGAACCAGCTCTTGGTTTTATTGATTTTTTCTATTGTTTTATTCTTCTCAATTTTATTTATTTCTTCTCTAATCTTTATTATGTCCCTCCTTCTGGTGACTTTGGGCCTCATTTGTTCTTCTTTTTCCAATTTCAGTAATTGTGTCTTTAGACTATTCATTTGGGAATGTTCTTCCTTCTTTAAATAGGCCTGGATTGCAATATACTTTCCTCTTAGAACTGCCTTTGCTGCGTCCCACAGAAGTTGTGGCTTTGTGTTGTTGTTGTCATTAGTCTCCATATATTCTTTGATTTCTGTTTTGATTTGGTCGTTAACCCATTGATTAATTAGGAGAGTGTTGTTAAGTCTCCATGTATTTGTGAGCCTTTTTGATTTCTTTCTAAAATTTATTTCTAGTTTTATACCTTGGTGATCTGAGAAGTTGGTTGGTAGGATTTCAATATTTTTGAAATTACTGAGGTTCTTTTTGTGGCCTAGTATGTGGTCTATTCTGGAAAATGTTCCATGTGCACTTGAGAAGAATGTGTATCCTGTTGCTTTTGGGTGTAGAGTTCTGTAGATGTCTGTTAGGTCCATCTGTTCTAGTGTGTTGTTCAGTGCCTCTGTGTCTTTACTTATTTTCTGTCTGGTTGATCTGTCCTCTGGAGTGAGTGGTGTGTTGAAGTCACCTAAGATGAATGCATTGCTGTCTATTTCCTCCTTTAATTCTGTTAGTATTTGTCTCACATATGCTGGCGCTCCTGTGTTGGGTGCATATATATTTATAATGGTTATATCTTCTTGTTGGACTAACCCCTTTATCATTATGTAATGTCCTTCTTTATCTTTTGCTACTTTCTTCGTTTTGAAGTCTATTTTGTCTGATACAAGTACTGCAACACCGGCTTTTTTCTCTTTGTTGTTTGCATGAAATATCTTTTTCCATCCCTTCACTTTTAGTCTGTGTATATCTTTGGATTTGAGGTGAGTTTCTTGTAGGCAGCATATAGATGGGTCTTGCTTTTTTATCCATTCTGTTACTCTGTGTCTTTTGATTGGTGCATTCAGTCCATTTACATTTAGGGTGATTATTGATAGGTATGTACTTATTGCCATTGCTGGCTTTAGATTCGTGGTTACCAAGGGTTCAAGGGTTGCTTCTTTACTATCTAACAATCTAACTTAACTTTCTTGTTAAGTTATTGTAAACACAGTCTGATGTTTCTTTCTTCTCTCCTTCTTATTCCTCCTCCTCCATTCTTTCTATAATAGGTGTTTTATTCTTTGCCTTTAGTTGGCATTTGGATGGTCTGCTTTCTTTGCTGATTTTTTTTTTTCTCTGGTGACATCTTTTTAGCCTTAGGTGTGCTTCCCTCTAGAGCAGTCCATTTAAGATATCCTGTAGTGGTGGTTTATGAGAGGCAAACTCTCTCAACTTTCGTTTATCTGGAAATTGTTTAATCCCTCCATCATATTTAAATGATAATCGTGCTGGATACAATATTCTTGGTTCGAGGCCCTTCTGTTTCATAACGTTAAATATATCATGCCATTCTCTTCTGGCCTGTAAGGTTTCTGTTGAGAAGTCTGATGATAGTCTGATGGGTTTTCCTTTGTAGGTGATCTTTTTTCTCTCTCTAGCTGCCTTTAATACCCTGTCTTTATCTTTGATCTTTGCCATCCTAATTATTATGTGTCTTGGTGTTGTCTTCCTTGGGTCCCTTGTGTTGGGAGATCTATGAGCTTCGGTGGACTGCGAGACTACTTCCTTCCCCAGCGAGGGAAGTTTTCAGCAATTATTTCTTCAAAGACACTTTCTATCCCTTTTTCTCTCTCTTCTTCCTCTGGTACTCCTATAATGCGAATATTGTTCCGTTTGGATTGGTCACACAGTTCTCTTAATATTCTTTCATTCCTAGAAATCCTTTTATCTCTCTCTTCCTCAGCTGCTCTGTACTCCTGTTCTCTGTTTTCTATTCCATTAACAGTCTCTCGCATCTCATCCATTCTGCTGTTAAGCCCGTCAATCGCTTGTCTGATTTCTGTATTGTCTTTCTTCAGTTCCCTCACTTCCTCCCTCAGCTCTTGCACATTTCTCTGTAGGTCCATCAGCATGGTTATGACTTTTATTCTAAATTCTTTTTCAGGGAGGCTGTGCATTTCCATCCCTTCAGACTCCCTCTCTGGGGTTGTCTGGTTGATTTTGGTCTGAACCATATTCCTCTGTCTTTTCATGACTGTATAATTTGGTCACTGATAGTTGCCACGTATGTCAGCTGGGCTCTTTAAGACTTTAAAAAGAGAAGAAAAAAAAAAAAAAAAAGAAAAGAAAGAAAAGAAAAAAAAAACAAAAACAAAACAAAAAACAAAACAAAACAAAAAAAACAAAAAAATGCCCACCGTACGTAGATTCTGTGGGAATGCTCTAGGTGGCGCTATTGCCCCACTATTCAACAGCTGTGACTGTGCCGCTCCGCAGGGCCCTTTATGGCTCTGGCAGGGGTGGGAACGAATAGGAGGCTGCTGATCTCAGTGAGAAGGGTTAAGTATGGCTACGCTTCCTCAGTCGCCAGCTAAGGCGTCTGAAACTCCCCAGGACTCCCAGCCTGCTGGGCTGAGTGTGCTGGGGCGATCCGGCTCCTCCGCTGGGCTCCTGTCTCTTTAAGACCGCTGAAGAAAGCGCGCGCTTTTTTTTTTTCCTTCCCGGGAGCCGGCTGCAAGCCCCCTGGCGCGTTCCCCGCTCAGATCCTGCCCCTCTGTCTCTCCAATCTCCGCTGCACTGCGCAGTGTGGGTCAGCGCTCCCCGCGCAGATCACCGGGGCTGGCTACTTCGCGGGGTGTACTTCCACTCCCTCCCGGCTCTGAATCCTCTCCTCCCGCCGGTGCGCTGGGGTGGGGGAGGGCTCGGGTCCCGCCGGGTCGCGGCTCCGTATCTTACCCGCCTCTTGGGGTGCCGAGTCCTCTCGGGTGTAGCTGCACGCTGTGCGCTTTCCTGTGTATTCTCGTCTCTCTTTTAGGAATAGATGTATTTTCGGTGTTTTCGTAGATAAATATAGTGTTGGGAGGAGATTTCTGCCGCCCTGCTCACACCGCCATCTTCCCGGAAGTCCAAAAATTACCAAAGAGTTTTAAGCCATACAGCTGACCCCCATCCTACACTGCATCAGAGATATGCAGCTACCTTTCCAAGGGAAGGGAACAGGTTCAGATAAGCAAAGCCAGATCTCTAAGGTCACAAAGTCATCTGATGGACAACCCAGAAATAGCACTGCCCTCTCCTATCTGAGACATGCTCTTCAGTTGGAATAAGTCTTCCTAATTGTGTGTGCGTGCATATACATATGTGTTTGCACATACGTATCTGTGTGCATGCATGTCCATGTGCATGTCACTGAGAAGTTAAATATATATGTTTGTTCTTCTATCTTGTCTCTAGCTGACTTCTAATTATAATTTTCATCAAGAACTAGAATCATTATCCAATTCCTTAGTTATCCATAACTCTTATTTTTTTATAAATCAAATAATTTAATTAAGTCTGTTTATCCTAGAATTATGACATGTGTCTAAGGACCCTGTATTATTTTTTCTGCCATCAAAATACCTTCTGAGCAGCCAGGCACAATGCTGGGCCACAGAAAGAAATACCCCATGTCAGCACCTTAGTGAGGGCGGCACAGAGAGAGGCCCGGAGTCTGAGGCACTCAGGGGGACAGGAGTTTCGCCCAGAAGGAAAGGAAACAGGAGTGTGAGATGGGGGATTAGCAAACGGGATTAGGGAAGAATACTTAGAGGAAATAAAACTTGGGATAACTCCTGCTTTAGTGAAAAAGGGAGAATGGTGCTCCAGGCAATGGAATTAAAATCCAGTGATATGTGTGCACAAAGGACCAGGCAGGTGGTTGAACTGGTACAGCCTTGGGTAGGGGAGTGAAAATCCTGAATGCACTGTTCTAACAGTTCCTGTCACAGGAGTGGACACAGGGAGCATAACTGGCAAGAGGAAAAGTAATCAGGTGGCCAGCACTACAGTCCAGGTGAGAGATGCCAAGGTAAGAATTTAAGTCTTAAGACAAAGGCAGTAAGCCCAGAGCGAGGGGGAGAACTTGAAAAACTATCCCAGAGGCAAAATCAGCAGGACCTACGGAGTATTTCCAGTGTAGAGGAGGAAGATGCCAGAGTGAAGAATGATCTAATGATTTTAGTTGGGCTAGAGAAGGTATGCCTAAAACATACCAGGGAGAGGGGCAAGTAGGAGGGAGACAGCATCCCGAGGAAAAGTCCCTGTGGAATACTCCCAGGGGAGGCTCACTTGTCTGCTCAATACAGAAGCCTGGAGCTCATGAAAGAAGGGTGGAAATAGATTGAGAGTCAACAGTATACAAGTAGTTACAACTTCAGTAGCTAATTAAAGCACCATTTAAAAGTGAAATCCCTTCTCACTGACTTTTCCTCTTGTCCTCAATATTTTCTATCAACGTCATCCACCTACTCTTGCATTAGGATTTAATGGCACCAACTAATTCCAGTCCCTGTCTCAGTGGAGAAAAATGAAGCAAAGCTTGGATCCCAGTCCCTCTGGAGGAGAGTGGGAGGTGGTGCTGCTAGTGGTCTTAAGGAAGAAAGGTGAAAAAGGTGGATTGGAGTACAAGCTTTTTATTCCCCAACCCCATTCTATCTCCTTATTCCCTAATTCTGTAATATGTGTACATGCACGCATACTTTTCATGTTTTTGAATTGTAAGACATGCTTGTGATATTCAGATAAATCAGTGCAGGAAAAAAAGGAACCTCTACCCTAGTCTCTGAAATAATCAACTGATTCTATTCAATATATTATTCCACAATAGTTAGCCTAGGCTACTTTTTTTTAGCCAAAAATAACAATATAGTGCGCGTATGCAGACACACACACAATCACACTCAACAAAATGAACAATAGCCTTCAGGAAACTTCAAAGGTGGTACGAGTAGTAGAGAAGAGCAGTTTTCCATTCATTCATTCAAACACAATCTGTGATTAGGTACATTGCTAGGGACAGAACTATAAGTGTGGGTAAGACTGTCAAAATCCTTAAGCAGTTTACTGCCTAGGAAGGGAAATGACAAACAAATAGGCAATTACAACAGACTTTGCTAAACGTGATGTATACGGCTAAGCGCAGGGCCGGAGGAGGAAGGCAGCTGAAGAGACAAAGTGTAAGAGAACTGCATTTCCTCTACTGTGTAAAAGCATGGCACTAAGAAATCCTACCTTTAAGCATCTTGGCTTTCAAACTTGGATTTCATTCATTTATTCATGCAATATTTATTAGGGCAAATTACATTACCTGCTTTTGTGATTTAAACAGATAACCCCTTAACCCACAAAAATTCAGATGACTCAAACCCTACCTCACTTCAAGTGTTATTATGCTCTTCTGCTCTAATTCATCACAGCTCTAAGCTTTTTAAATCACTCTTATAACTTCAAGTTTTAATTATTGAGTTCTTAATCATTGTCTATTAAAATCTGGCTTTATCTATTTCAATTCAGACTAGAAAATGCAGGAAGATTACAAATGTATGAGGCTTTCACCCAGAGGATAAATATTTTGGTATTTGGGATAAGCCTTTGGCAAAATGACAAGACAGTAAAAGTCTGGTTTCTGAATGCATCCTCCTCCTTTCCTGTCCTTTCAGCCAGCCCTCTCAGTGCTGTACTTAATACTGCCCCCAAGACCTTGATGGCCTCATTCTGATAATGGCGCTGTTTTAATTTCCTATCAGGAAGGAGGACACAGGAACAGGTGTTAATTCTTCACCTGAAATAATGTGTCTCTAAAGATGGAATATTAGACAATGTTGCTATTTTCAGGTATGGAAAATAATCTCTTCCTTTAAATCACACTGCAGCACACACTTCTACAAGCAGTGCAACTTGTCTATCAGCAATATACTGGAGAGGCATGTGATTTCAATATGCTTAATAAACAGAAAAGGTTATGAGATGGGGGTGAGCTTGGTTCAAAAGAAGGGCAATATATGGTTTATTTCTTGAGGAGTCTAGGCTTTCTAGGTCACAAGGCATACACATCCGACAAGAAATGGCTAATACTGAATACTAAAACGTTATATACATATCATGTAAATAAGCACAAATACTTATTAATCATGATTTCATTCATTCAATAAGCATTTACCATGTGTCTACCACTTACCAGGCACCATGGAAGGTAGTAGCCATGGAGAGTCAACATATGACCTTGAAAGGGGCTCAGCTAAGTCATCATGTGGTCCTGATACTCGATAAATATTGGCTGAAGGAATGAGTTCAAAAACGGTGTGTGCTGGAGGTACACACAGGGTATAAAGAGGACTAGATGGGTGTCACCTAGCCCAGATCAAATGTACTTGGGAGGGGGTGGACAGGAGTGCCAACATGAAGGAAGGCTTCCCCTACAGCTAAAGCTGAGCCATGAAGAAACAGGACCTGAGGCTGGGGTGGGGGGAGGCAGAGGGATATATCATTTGAAAAGGTGCAGATCAAAGAGCAAACACACTAGATACAAAAATAATGCCCACGGCTGTATGGCTGGAGCACAGGGAATGTGTGGGAGGTGGTCATAGAAGCATCCAGAGTCAGGGCACCAGCTCACCAAAGAGGCTGGGCTTCATCACATCAGAGAAGCAGGGGGCCACTGAGGGAGCCTCACCGCAGAAAAGTGCATTTGAATTTCGGCAACATCACCCTGATGATCATGCTAAAAATTGATAATGGGGAAGAAGAAATGAAATAGCTGCAGTAATAATCTAAAGGGAAAGGATGAGGGCCTAAAGGAGGGAGGCAAGACCCGAAGATAAGCAATGCTAATGACCAGAAAAGGCCAGATCAGAAGCAGAGTCGACAGAAAATGGAGGCTACTCTTCATGGGATAAAGAAGGGGTGAGAAATAAAGGGATGGGATGGGAGGAATCCAAGGAGACTCCCAGGGGTCCCACTTGGGTGAGAAAGACCCCTTATGAGTGCATGGAACTAGGCCCCCTCCATGCCTCTGCTGCTTGTAGGCAGTACCTGCTGCCAGGCCAGCCTTGTCCAGCACTATACCAGAGCACACACACACACATACCACAGAGTCTATCAGTCCCTCCCTTCCTCTCATTCATATCTTCTCCTTGTCTTCTTTTCCCCTGTCCTACATATACACTCTGGATTTTCTATTTACTCTTTTCTTATGGGGAGTAATTTATTAGCTATTTTTCTTTTTTTCAGTTTTTCTGCCATCACCCATCTCATAAGGAACAGATCCTCCTGAGAGCTGAACTTCTTAAACATTTGGGGAGTAGATAAGTCATTGTGAATGCTTAACATTTTTCTTGACAAGTAAGTATAGGTAGAAAGGAGAAAGTTTATAAGGAAAGAAAAGTATTCCTATTTGGGATATAATGTTTCAAGTAAGCAATAATTGGAGTCCTAAAAAAATCATAAAAGAACCAGAAAATATTTAACAATGAAATTCAAGGAAAACTTAAAGGAAATAAAAGTACATTTGACTGTACAGGCTCAAAGGGCATACTATCTTCTAGGAAACCAACTCATGAAAATAGTCAACCCTGAGACATAAACTAATAATGTTACTTGATTTTAAAAAGAGAGAAAAGAGTATTAGGAAAACCAGACAGAAAGACTTATTTATACAGGAAAACATGAAGTGGCTAGCCACTGACTACTTCAGATCACTGACTAGAGGATGATGGAACAGTGATTGCAGAATTCCTTTAGAAAAAGAAAAAAAAAAAAGGAAAGAGAGGCAAATATGAGTTTGGGAATTTTATACTCTGCCAAGATAGCACATGGGGAAAAAAAGCAACACACAAATATGTTTTAATATGCAAAACTATGTAGTAATATTTTTCCCATGGCATTTATTACTGAAACTACAAGATCCATCCAAGAGTTGAATGGATGGAAAAGTGTGGCAATGACTGGCAGTGGACGCTGACTCTATTCAACAGTAGAACTAAGGCTTACACAAATGCAGGACTATGGGCACAGAAGAGAATGCAAATACTATCACAGAAGTTGAAAGAGAAGGAGTATTAAAAATGGGATGGTGTCTAAAGAATCTCATTTCCTTTCCTTTAAAGATTTGGTATACAAAGTATCATTTAAATCTGATAAACCAAATGATGGCTTTAAGTGTACTTACCAGTAAAAAAGGCAAATGTTAAGAAACAATCAAGTGGTAGGAAGAAGGGTTAATAAGTGAGAAATAGAAAATGTAGTGATTCCACCATCAACCATATAAAAATACTGTTTAATGAAATACAATTATGTATAACATGAAATCTGTAGTTTAAATCTAATACTAGACTGGAAATAAAGAAAAGGAAATGGAAAACTTTTAACTATTATTAATAGAAAAATTGATCAGAAAAAATTAAAATACCACTTTTTCTCTTCTAGGAACTTTAGGATTTAATGCTTTCCAAACAACTTAGGCATAATTCACAAAAAATAAATTTGATCCACATCATTTGGGGAGAAAATCTAGAAATCAAATCATGTTTGGGAGCTCCATGACTATGAGCTCTTATTTCCTCTGACTTTTATCATATACAATATTGCAGGTTACATTATATTTCCCACTGATCCAAGAGTCCCAATCATGTTTTTAAAATAAATAATAAATGGCTGCTGCTAAGGAACCAGATGAAGTCACTGAATGGCATCCTAAGGCTATAAAGCAGCATTTGGATTAACTGGATTAAATTAGTCCAAAAATGTAAATACTGATATTTTTCACCCAACTTGAGCTTCAACAAGAAGCTGTGTTGCTAGCACTCAGTCACATGGTAAGCAACCATACTCTTCAGTATGCTCACCACCTTATATTATATTCGTATTAATATATTATTTGCTCAGTACCTTTTCACAATATAAAGTTCCAGAAGCCAATTGTCTTTGTTGTGATAAACAGATGTAGGTGTTCAAAACTGAGCCCAACCAACTGGAGGCTAAAGCTGCTTGCTTCTTTCTAAAGCAAATGGTTTTCCAAGCCATTATTTATTTGGAAGAGCCCCCAAGATCAGTCTGATTTAACATTAAAAAAAAACCCAGCAGACAATGTTTTCTACTTTCTTTACCATAAGCCTTAGGCATCATACTAGCCTGTACACGAGGACAGACTTGGGTCCCTTTGGGCCCATGCTAGCAGAGCACAGTGCTTGGCACATAATGGGATCTCAATATGCATCTGTGCAGAGGCATTGGCTAATAACAAACAATAGAATAAAATCCTTTAGGTTAAATTATGTCTTGAGAGTTGAATTTATCATACTAAGGGCTTTCTTCAAACAGAGAAAATCCTTAATTCCAGTTAATATTTAAGACTATTAATATATGAGGCCCACTGCCTGTAAGTAGACAAAACAAACTTTCTTCCATTCATCAATTCAAACCAAAATTTATAAATGTTTATATATAGAAATCTGGCAAGCACAGGTAGTTTTAATTTATAATGCACTTTTATTTGATATATCAGTATTAAAAAGAAATTCTGTAGATGCTAAAATTAAAAAAAAAACTTTTAGAAGAGCATGAAAACACTGAATCATGCTTGATAATAGAAAATATCAAATAGCAACCAAAAACACATCTCAAGAATAAATAACACTTGGCATATATAATAGCATTATTCAAATACTGTATGTGGTCCAAGGCAATAACCAGCTGTTAATGTCATTGTACTCTCCTACGCAACTTACTAAAATTATTTTTCAGTATATCCAGTAATTACTTTTGGCACATACTCCAGTTCTATAACTTGTTCTCTATCTCATGAGCTTTCAATCTGATTACATTCTCCATTAAGTAAAATCACGACTAACTTACTGGAATCCACATAGAACTGGCTGAATTCTGTGTCCTTTCTCCCTCTGCTTTATCTCACCTAGTCTTACACTACTAAAATGGTTATTTGAATTTCAGTGGAAACCAAAGTGATGTATCTTTACCACAGTCTCAGTGTTTAAGAACTTTACTGTTCCTATCTGAAGAATGTGATCTTTGTCATTTCTTATGAAGGAATGCCCACCAATTTAGGAAATATTCATTTAGCCAAGATATAATTAGTGTCAACAGGAAACTTTCTAAGTCAGAAGAATAAATGGTCTTTAGTCTTAAAAGGCAGCCTTATAACAAAGTCAGGGTTATTTGAAGAATGGTTCTGAGCATTTGGTTAGTGATTCTTAATTGGATATTATTTCTCTCCTTTAATATTAGGTAGTGGTGAAATAAAGTTTATGTAACAGCTTCATTAAATGCTTATTGGATGCACAGCAGTGCCCTGGATTTTCAGGGGTCTGGAACTTGGCACTGTGCACTGGGGCATTACAAGGATCACCCACAACCATCTGCAGCACACTTAAAACACAGTTTCCTTGACAATAGTTATCTAGACTGATTATAGATTAGGTCTTTTGGAGTGAGTATAATTTTGCTAGAGCCTTCTGATAGCATGAATTCTGACTCCACCTAGTGAATCATTGAGAGGAACTGTTCCCTTCCCAATATGAGGAACTTTCAAAGGTCTAGACTCTGATGGAACCCATACGTTTTCAGGATTTCAGAAGGCTGCTCTGATTAAGTTTTACCCACTCCTCATTCATGCACACTGCCGAGTTCAGGCATGATGACTCCATTTGTAGATGATGCTCCCTCCAGATGTGAGCACAGAAAAGTCTAGGGAAGGTGAATGATGCACTCTGCCTTTTGCAACATGGCAGACCATTTACTACCATTCAACCCATCTCAAGAAGAGAATCAAATTCAGAATAGAATGTTCCCTTAATTCATTATTCCTAGACACTGAGTTAATTTTTCTCATGCAAATACATTGTTTGAAAATAAGTATTTATAAAAGCTCTAAAAGCTTTAGTTGTTGCCAGCTTCTTCTTGTTTAATATGTAGCATATTTTGATTTCAGTGAGTTGGAGATAATAAACATTTCCTTTCAGCTGATAAGTTATATTGAAGAGATTAATTATTTAGGATTTTTAAATTAACTTCATCTTCAATCATTTCTAAAATGATTGTAAAATGTAAGTACCTTACATTGTCCTTATATTGTAAAATGTACATTGCTCTCTTATTAAATACATAATGGTCACTACTGAGGTAATGTTAACACAATCATGACTCAGAAAGGATGCCAAGAAAACATACTTTACACAATTGGTGAGGGAGTAGAAAACAATCTCATACACTGTTGGTGGAAATGTAAGTTAGGATAGCTGTTTTGGAAGGCAGTTGGCTTTATTAAAATGTAAAGAGTACATATGCTTTGAGCAAAAAATTCTAGTTTGGAATCCATTATATCTTAGTATAATCACATATATATATGTAAATATGTATAAGTTTTTTATTGCAAAACTTAAAGTATAATTCTTTGACTTTTATTGGCATGAACTTAGGAGGATGAGTAAATCCATATTATAGAGTAAAACGTGGCAGTTAAATACAATGCAGGAGAGCTACATGGAAAGATATTCAAGGTGCACTGTTAAATGAAAAATGTGAGGCCAAGATTCAAAGTAATGTATTCATAGTGATCTTAGTTATATAAAGGGTAAAACTCCATGTCTATTTGTTTATCTACCTATCTGTGAGTTTGGGTGTGGGTGGGTATATTAGAAAAAAGTCTGAAGGAATACTACAAACTATAGTTATCCATAGTAAAGACAGAAGAATGGGGAAGTGTGGGACTTGCGGTAGCCAGATCAGAGGTAAGAACAGGGACTTTTACATTTTATATTTCACATTTAATTTCGTATGGTTTTGAATGTTTTATGATAAACATGTATTCTATGTCACTTTTTGATTCAAAGTTTAAAAAGGCAAGTTAAACAGGATCAATGCAATAAACTTTTTAATCACAAACTCATGCAGTATCATTAAATTTAAACATCTAACCTGCATGCTCAGCAAATGGAACTGCCACCCAAATTGAAGTGAGTGGTAGTAAGTTAGCCTGATACCTTGAGACAAAATCAAGACCTACTTTCTATGAATCTACAGTCTGAATTGCCATTGAAAGCAAAAGTAAAATTAAATAAAAGACAAAAACTAGCTCCATGCATGCTTGTGAAATGAGTAGAAGAGGAAGTGCCCTATACCATACAGAATCTTGGTACATGATACGTTACATAGATTCTTAGTGTTAGTATCCTGTCCTCTTGTGGGCCTTAACTCTCTGCTTAATCTGAATCATTTTGTCCACTTTTATTTCTTAGTCCTGCTCAGACAGCTTGGTTATCTTACAATTCTGTAACTGCCATGCCATTCTTACCATGTACCTCTTCATCGGATGCACTCGTGGGGCCTCCTCAGCCAGCATTCCCTCTTCTGAGAGTTTGACAAGTACACACCCACACCTCCCCTCCAGAGAGGTGGTCCCTGATTCCATGTTCATAACACGTGACCTCCTGTCCTGTGTTATAGTTGCTGAGCTATATTCCAAAAATGTAACTGAACCTCACTCAACTTAAATAAGCAATTAAGGCATGAATTCTACTACTGAGATCTAATAAGAACATTGACGTGAAAGAAGGGGTCTCTAAAGAGTTGTTATATCCTAAAAATTTGGAGTCAGTTGTGAAAAAAATGAATAAACCAATATATACTGCTCAAGCTTTTAGAGTTAAAGCACACCTGACAAGAACTGACTTCATGTTCAAAACCCAGATGCAACCTCATGAAAAAACAATGCAAGTAAAATATTATTGTTAATGCATTGCATCCCTTACACACAAATACTCTTCCAGGAAGAGAATAAATGAGACAGACGAAAATCTTAAGTAAAATTACACTCATGATTATTAAGAGCAGTTGTAGTCTAACAGGTAATACAGTACATCACAAACATACAATCCTTGACGGTTTCCCACACATTATTCACTAGAAAATAAAATACAGTTAAATTTTGAAAATTACTCTTGGTCTAGTTATCAAAATTAAACCCTTTCAAAATTAAAATAACTTTTAAAAAGCTGCCAATTCAACCAGCACAGTAGGAGCACAAGTATTTGCCCCATGACTAGAGAAAATAAGTCTACCAATAGAATAGAAATGACAGGTAAAGAGTCACAGCAGAAAGGAAATGAGATATATTTTAACACATCTTCTGCATGTCTCCTTCACTTCCTTCTCCCAAACCACTCTCTTCCTACCTAATAAAGATGATACACGTGCAGGTTGATCACTTTGAGATCAGACCCTGAAGCACACAGCGCTGAGTGTTAGGAATATCACTCAGAATAGAGTTTAATCTAGCAGATATTCACCATGAACCATCTCTTACTTCATCTTTAACAACCCCTAACTTCCTATGTGCCTGTTCTCTTGAAACTCTGCCATATCATTAATGTCTCTCAGGATTTTAACCCACTGCTTATATAGGAGTTTACCAGTCTCATCTCCTCCATGCAGACACAGCACTAATGAGATACGTATTGTTTTTGTCTTTGTTTTGGCATCAGGACTCAGCCTCCCCTATGATGTATTACACAAGGCCACTTCATGATGTGGTTACCAGTTCAGTTGTACTGCTACGTACATCAAAGTCCCTCACCCTGACCTGACCGAAGCAGATGTATTAAGTAAGGTCTGAGGCACACCCTACCTACTACAACATATAAGGACCTTTAGCTAACAATCAAGAATACTGTTCAATCAATTTCCCACAAATAATCACTTATTTCCAACCCACCTTTCATTCTCAGGGGGTAAATACTACTCAAAGATCATATATATGTATATACCCGCATATACATATATATTCTATAGGTGTGATTGATTTGAAATGGTTGACATACAGCCTACTGAAAAGTTCTCCCATGTTAAAATGACTGTGCTCCTGCTCTCTACAGCCTTGCAAGGCCATTCTTCTATCTACTGGAGTGGGCCTGGAATTGTTTTCAGAGAGAGAGAGAGTGAAAGAAGGAAATGAATGACCAATCTGATATTCAGAAGTGCAGTTATACCATAAAATACGATCACAGTGATATCCAACTGCTAGAAGGAGTATAGTTTGAAAGAATCAGTTCGCAGGTAATATTTGGTGAATCTGATTCTTCTCTCCTGGTCTTTCTTGCAGTACAGTGAGTGCATGGACAATGCCTTTCTACTATTTCATACTTCAGGTCTTCCACAAGGTGCTTCTCACCTACTTTCTAACATCGTCACACCTTTCATTTCATGCTCCAGCAGAACCGACTAGATAGGGGCCCCCATTTCCTATTTCTTTGGCTAATGAGGCTTCTTCACTCACAAGTGTTAAAATAAAATAAGATGGAGCCCGAGGCTGAGAATTCTCCAGGATGACAAAACCAGGTAAGCCACATAAGCAAAACCTAACCTAGCTTATTCTGCAACACAAGCAAAACTTAATTATTTCTTATAAATGCTTTGAATAATCATAAACGAGACTTAAATCATCATCCTAAAATGTATAAGTAAGTTACTTTTAACCAATGCACTGCCATCTGAAAACTTCCATTGTTAGAACCAATCACTGTAAAGGTTAAATAGCTTCTGCATTCTTACTTTATAACCTGTCCTGTGACAATAAACCTTTGAGTTCCATTCCACTTGTGGTTTGAAGACTCCCAGGTCATGAACTGTTCTTTTATGCGCAATAAACTCTTAATTAAAATTTTAATTGATCTGATACTTTTAACACTAGCATGTGTATGTTTAAATCCTATTCATCCTCTCAAGTCCCACTAAAAATAACCATTTTTATGAAATCTGTTTTGATTCCTTCCTACAGAGAGGGGTCTCTTCCTACTCTAAACTCACAGGCTCTTGTCTGTATCTTTCTAACTGCTCTTACCTCACACTGGAATGTAGTGACATAGCCCAGACTCTGCAGTCAGAGTCACACAAATTCCATTTCACAGCCCACCTACTTTTATACATACATGTACATAGCCACTAAACTTTTATACGTATATGTATAAAGTGAGGACAATTGTAGGAATAATCTCATAGGCTTGCAGTACATTCAAAATATTAAGCATTCAGTTAAGGTCAGCCATTATTGGATAATTTTTTTTCTTGCATTACAATTATTTTTGTCATTTTTTTTCTCATGGTCAATTAGTAGATTTTCCTTGTAGGCAAACTTTCAAAACATAGAAATAAGAATTAACAACTTTGGAAAATAAAAACATAGCATTGTGCTATTTTTAAAAAAATCTCTTCCTGCTGTGAAATTGAGTTTCTTCATGTATGACTAATAAAACCACAACATTAATTGGGAGGAGAATCAATTACTTTAAATTTAAAATATATTCTTTCTTTTGTAGATTTCTGATCTTTAAGCTCTAGTTTTAAAAAGAATATATGCTTGCTAAACCTCAAAGAGAAGGATACTTTTTTGGAATGGATTTTCAAAAAATTCCTTTAAAAAAAATGCACTTTTTTGAAGAGCTTATATGAAAAATGAAGCCTCTTATATATCGTATTTTTATGTTGTATGCTATCTCACTTGTATACAATTCTCACTTCAGCATACAGTCTAAAATATAGCAAGAATGTAAAAATGATTGTTTAGTGGGTCTCCTGAAGTTATTTAAATCAAACATGAATTTGACACTACATTTCAGCAATGCAGCTTTAATAGCAACGTGTTGAATTATTTCAAAGCCAGAGCAACTAAATACCTTGGCAATGAAGTAACATGATGTACAGGGCCAGCCAATAAGTATTTCAGTAACAGTACTCAGAATTAACAGGATTCCTGGCCATGTCTTTTTAACACATTGTTTTGCTTAACAGAGGTCAAATGACTGATCTGCCTGCTAACAGAGTTTCGCAAAGAAATCAGAGGTTAATTAATTCTGCTCTCTCTTTTTACAAAGGGTAAATGTCCTAAGAATCACTGAATATCTTCTAGATAACACAAAAAGCACAAACAACACATTAAAACATTACCTGGGGAATAACATACTAATGTTTATCTAGTTGCAAGGTCATTATCTGTGGAATCTTAACTTTTAAAATTCAACTACTATGCGAGCATATTTATTAATGAGTAAAATATTATGTGCTTGAACCCAAAATATTCAGTATATTGAGATTTTCATGGTTTTCATTAACATTCATTTGCCTTTTCCTTATATAATAAAACTGTGAAAATATAATCCTAATAAAATTAGGATGTAAGATATCCCTCTCTCTGGTTTCACAGAAGGGGACTGTGCTAAAAATAACACCAGACTGGGAGTTAAGAGACTTGGGTTTTAAACTTAGTCATTTAATTAACTATGTATGGATTTGTACTAAATGAGGCATCCCCATTGATAAGGCAAATATACATTTCAGAGGAATGGTTACTCATGAAGATCAGATAGAATTGTCTGGGGACTATGTTATATAGACTACAAAGTCCTCATATACAATGATTGTACTTATTTTTTAACCCACGTAATGAGAGCATGTGCCCTTCTTAATTGACCAAATGGACAAAACCCATATATCATAATACTGAAGGAGAAAAGCTAAATTATTCCATTTCCATTTAAACCTATACCAATTGTATGTCCAATCCACAAATTTGAGAGTAAGGTTAACTGAGATCATTTCAATGGCTGCTATCTAATAAATAAAATGGATCTGGATCAGTTCTCCAGAACCCAGTGAACAAGGAAGATTAGCATGAAACATCCTTTCACCCTGCAAATAAGCAAAAGTCAAAAGTTACTACAGTAATACCAAAAAATGGTAAATTATTGCATGAAACAACAAGCAATTTGCATCCCCAAAAATGGCTTTGGTGGACAGGGGCTTAGGGGCTTCCTCCTACAGTGAGTACTAATGACTGGCTCAAGTGTATAATTCATTATTGTATCTGGCAAACAGGAGAAGCAGATATCTAACCTAGCTAATATCAGCCTTACTTAGGTTTCTTGGGATCCAGTGAGGACATATGAAGAGTTAATTTTTATTTTGAAGGTAACTGTACATACTAAGTAGGACTTCAAAAGAGCTCCCTCTTAACAGAGAAGGTACTAAATATTGAAATTGATTAGACCAGTGCCTGATACTTAGTAAGTACCCAAGAAGTTGAGATCCTTACTATTACTGTTACTGATCTGTTAACTGTTTTTGTTTTCCTGTGGAACCACTGTAATCTGCTTTGAGGGCAGAATGAAATGGCAGGGATTAATCAATTTTCATGTACCATGTCTTATTTATCACAAGAATGTTATTCTTCAGCTCTGGAAAGCAAGTTGAGTCTTAACAGCAACAATGGGGGTTTCATTTTTTTTTTTTTGATACACCAGGCCTACCTCCAGATCAAGTATGCTCTCTATGTACCCTCATTCTGACATATCTAAAATTATCCCATCACCACTGGTCATTTGGACACCCATAAAAAGATAAGGATCATAGGCCAGATCAAGAAAGACTACCTATTGATGTCTAGAGGTTAGATCTTATAATTTCACCAGCAGTATCATACTCAGAATAGTATTGTTGTTTTTTACTACTAGAAAAATAAAAAACAGTTATCTTATTCATTTGACTCAGTACATGAACAAACCAATTTTCCATGGACTGACATTTCAAATTAGAGTATCTCTAATGCTTTGCTAAGTCCCTCCTACATCTGTGCCCTCAAAGTTCTTCAGACTTCCATTATTCCTTTTCTCTCCACTCCCTTTACCTTTGCTGATTCCCAAATCCACTGTGGCTGTCATGCTTCCCTGATGCCTGGAACAGTGCCTCATTGCCATGGAAATAATCACTTTAAAAAACAATACAATAAAGTAATAAGGAAAGCTTAGGCAGCCTGTACAGGTTCCAGGAAGGGAAAGTAGACCCAGAAATAGAACTCAGCCTGACACCAACAACTACTTCCTTGATCTGGCCATTAGACCACTATATTTTCCTTTTCTTTTTTCACTCTTATTTTCATATATGTACTCCCAGATGATACCAGGCAGCATGCAGATTTAAAATAAAGAAAATGCCAAAGTAATGGTGAGAGAATTAAGTTTATTCTATGATTATTTAAGATATCTTGTATACAACCCCCATATTCTGGATAAATTAGTTCTCAAAATGCCTTCCTCAGATTCCCCCAATACTGGGTCAAGTTGATATTAAATAGGTTGGATATTTATTTTTCATTCTTTTTCAATTACAGCATCATAACATACTCATTTTGCCACTGGCCCACACCTTAGCACAGACCCTCTGTTGCTTATCACATCTGATTTAAGAGACAGATTGCTTATTGCTGCAAGGAATAATTCACCACATTATATAAATAAATAAAATAAGAACCATGGGAATTAGCATATGGATCTTTAGAAAACCAAAGGGTATCAAAGAATTGACAGGCTATTCCAGTAAAAAAATCTACATATACAGGATTCTTGCCATCCAGAGACTTCTAAAATAAGATATACAACAAAAATACACAAATATACATACACATAATAAAATGGTAAGCAGATTTATAATTCATCACTTCAGTTATGAATAATCCCATATTAATTGTGGAGCAATGTGGAATAGAAATTAGGGTAAACATGTCCCTGAATTGTCAATAATATCGTATCACTGTTCAAATCCTTTTTGTAGAGAATATGAGATTTGTGTAGGTCTTTAGAGGAAATCATACAAAAGATTTGCAAGCATAGAAACGCACAAATACATAGAATATGAGCCACAACTTTTAAAAACAGCCCAAGGTTTTAGAAAATATACTGATGTGGGCTGATGAAGTATCTTAAAGCTAAGAGTCATTTACTCAAAAGATACATAAGCGCATCTGTGACCCAGCATGGGCTGTGGGGTGATTACAATGATGCCATGACCTCCTTTAGAAACTGAAACATCCCTTTAGAAATTTATAGTCTACTGAATCCAACCAAGTCCCAAATATTACTACAGCTTATCATGGTTAATGCTACATTAGAATGCTATGTAGAAGAGTTACAGTTATCACTATAACATTTTTATGTAAGCCATGCCTAGGATAGGCCAATAGACCTGCCTAACATCAACAGCTAGTGAAGAGTTAATATACATGGTAATGGGAAAATATGTGCAAAAGTCTTCCCAGGTCCTTATATCAATGAGAAGAATCACACACACACAAGGGATGAAATAACAGGCAGTAACTATGTTATGCCTATGAAAATGACTAACTGGGAGACCAATACTTAAGACCTAGAAATGCAAGAATGAAAATAAGAATGCAAACAAAACAGCAGCAGACTCACAGAACCCAAGAAAAGACTAATAGTTACCAAAGGGAAAGGGACTGGGGAAAATGGGCGGGAAGGGAGGGATAAGAGGGAAAAAGGGGCATTACGATTAGCAGATGTAATGTTGGGGGGGGCACGGGGAGGGCAGTACAACTCAGAGAAGACAAGTAGTGATTCTATAGCATCTCACTACGCTGATGGACAGTGACTGTAATGGGGTTGGTGGAGGGGACCTGATGAAGGGGTAGTTTAATAACCATAATATTGCACATGTAATTGTAGATTAATGATAATAAAATAAATTATATTAAAAAAAAGAAAATAAGAATGCAGAAAGTAAGTACATTTAGAAAAGAGGAGATGCCAATTAAAAGAAAGGAAATGAGGCAAAAAAAAAGTGAAGTATCACAGTTGCATAGTAAGTATAATTTAAGGAATAAAACTTGTAGCAAGAGTGTTTTGAATGAAAGACAAATGTTCCTCTAAAATACACAGGGATAAATAAAACTATTCTAACATGTCTTGTAAATGAAACAGATTTAAGAACAGAAAGTATGCTGTTCTTCTTTAATATTTACTGAATACCTACAGTGCCCCAACCACTCAAATCCTCATTGGAATGGTCATAAAACCATGGGAGTGGATGAAAAGGGTAGAAATAAGAAATAATGGGGCAAGGTTGAATGAAAAAGTAGGTGATATCAATCAGTTAAAACATTTACTGAGGCTCTATTACAAACATATCTACAAGGCATTTTGTTAGCCAGTTTGGGGAATGAAAAAAATTTAATAGCTGAATGGGGAAATAAGACATATATGAATTAAAAAAAACAGCACAAGGCCATATTTTCAAAATCTATGTAAAAAGATTAAAGAAAGGCCATACCACTGGCCTGATAATTGACACATAAGAAATAGTAAATCTCATTGCAAAGGTAAATATATAGTAAAAGTAGAGGCTTAATCACTTATAATGCCAGGATGAAGGTTAAAAGAAAAAAGTATTGAAATAACTGATTATAATAATTAGTTCAGGGGTATATAAGATACAAAGATGTAAAATGTTACATCAAAAACAAAATGTTGTTGGGGAGTAAAAATGTTGAGCTTTAGAATGTGATCAAACAAGTGTTATCAACTGAAAATAGAGTATTATAGATATAAGTTGTTAATGTAAGCCTTATGGTAACCAAAAAGCAAGACCCTAAATATACAAAAGATAAAGAAAAAGGAATATAAGCACTTCACTAAAGTCATCAAACCACAAAGGAAGAGAGCAAGAGAAGAAGAAAGTAACAGAGAGGAACTACAAAAACAGACAAAATACCAATTAACATGTTGAAGAGTACATACCTATTAATACTTTAAATGAAAAAAATGGAAAATACTCCATTCAAAACACATAGAGTGGCTAAATGGATTAAATAAAATAAAACAGACAAAAAACAAAGCCCATCTATATGCTGCCCAAGAGAGACTCATATTAGATATAATGAAACACACAGACTGAAGGTGAAGGGATGGTAAAAGGTATCATGCAAATGGAAACAAAAAGAAAGCTAGAGTAGCTATATTCATATCAGACAAAATAGACTTCTAAAATAAAGACTGTAATAAGAGACAAAGAAAGGTGTTACATAATAATCAATGTATCAATCCAAAAAGGGGATATAACATTTGTAAATATTTATGCATCCATCGTAGGAGCATCTAAATACATGAAGAAATATTAATAGACCTAAAGGGACAAATAGCAATAGAATAATAGTAGGGAACTTTAACACCCTACTTACATTAATGGATAAATCATCTAAAGAGAAGGAAACATTGGCCTACATGACATATTAGACCAAATGTACTTAACAGATACTTACAGAACATTCCATCCAAAAGCAACAAAATACACATTGTTCTCAAGTGCACAGGGAACATTTTCTAAGATATATCATATGTTAGGCCACAAAACAAATCTTAATAAATTTAAGAGGACTGAAATTACATTAAGTATCTTTTCAGACTAAAATGGTATGAAACTAGAAATTAATTATATAAAGCAAGCTGGAAAATTTACAAATATGTGGAGATTAAACAAAATGCTACTGAGTAACCACTGGGTCAAAGAAGAAACCAAGATAAATTCTAAAATACCTTGGGACAAATGAAAATGGAAATGAAATATACTACTACAGGATGCAGCAAAAGCAGTTCTAAGAGGGAAATTCATAGAGATAAATGCCTACCTCAAGAAACAGAACAGTCTCAAACAGTCTAACTTTACACCTCAAGGAACTAGAAAAATAACAAATGAAGCCCAAAGTTAGTAGAAGGAAGGAAATGACAAGGATTAGAGCAGAAATAAATGAAATAGAGATTAAAAGGACAATAGAAAACATCAATGAAACTAAGAGCCAATCTTTGAAAAGATTAACAAAACTGATAAATCTCTAGCTATACTCACCAGGAAAAAGAACATAAAAGAACTCAAATAGAATCAGAAATGAAAGAGGCAATACAGCTGATACCATAGAAATGCAAAGGACAATACCCTACTATGAACAAGTATATACCAACTTGGAAGTCATTCTAGAATTCTCCTTTTCTATACCTTACTTTACCTTGTCTTAATAGTGCTTCAGTATTGCAATTACCTCATACGGAACCTCATTTTTCTCTTGGAACATTGTAAAGATCTCTGGACTTACCTTGATGTAACAGCTCATCTGCAATCCACCTTGCATACTGTTTACCCTGATACTTCCTGCTGAGGCATTCAGTCCCTGCAAAAAGAGCTGATCTCCTGAGCTTGGCACAAGAGACACTTCATTACCTGTTTCTTCCCCAACTTAATCTTCCTGACTTCATATTTTCTTCTCTTTACTCTCAGCACTCTGATGACAGAATTGCCCTCAAACATCGTTTTCATGAGAAGGCAACATATTTGGAGACAGAGCAAAGATAACTCATTCCAGTGAGCAGAAGACAACACAATCATGACTGTGACATTAGAAACTCATAAGATGAGGGTATTCCTCATCTCCACCTTTCTCTGAAAGGGTATTTCAGGAGACTGCAGACAATAACAGCTAGCAAATATTATCAAAGATATACAGAGCCTGAATCAACGCAGAGATGAGAACATAAAATCCAGGAAAAACACACTGGTGAAAATTACCAGATAAGACTTCGGATAATCATAAATTGTCTATTGCAGAACAATATTCTATGGTCTAATGCAGGCAATAAATCTATTTGTGGGCCATTCAGCTTAGAAGAAATAAAACTTGGATTTGAACCCTGATGTTCCTAACTTTACAACCCAGTCTGCTCCCATAAAAGAGCATTTCTTAAAGTGTATTCCTTGAACATCAGTTACACAGATTGTTCTCAACTGGGGTAAAATAAACTAAACAGGGTTTTTTAATTCACAAATTCTCAAAAAATGTAATGTGGGATTTCCCAAAATAGCTTAAACACCTCTATTTCAGTGAATTTGACTGAAAATTATGTTACTTGCAGCCCAAGACACTTTAACCAATAAAATATTTAACATATTGTTTAGTTGGTTCAAATAAACATATCAAAATATATCTCAAAAACATATCAAGAAAGCAAATGAACCACAACAAGACATCACCTCACACCCATCACGATGGCTATTATTAAAAAATAAGAAACAGAAAACAGACATGGGTGAAGATGTAGAGAAATTGGCACCCTCATGCACTGTTGGTATTAATATAAAATGGTACACCCCCTACAGAAAACAGTATGGCAGTTCCTCAAAAAATTAAAAATAGAAATGCAATATGAATCAGCAATTCCACTTCTGGGCATAAACACCAAAGAACTGAAGGCAGGTTCTCAAGATATTTGTATACTCACATTCACAGCTGCATTCTTCACAACAACCAAACGGGAAAGCAACCCAAGTGTCTATTGACAAATGGATAAACAAAACGTGGTATACATATAACAGAATATTTTTCAGCCTTAAAAAGCAAGGAAATTCTAACATATGCTTCAACATGGCTAAACCTTGAGGACATTATGCTATGTGAAATAAGCCAGTCACATAAGGACAAATATTGCATTATTCCACTTGTACGAGGTACCTGGAATAGTCAAATTCATAGAAACACAAGGTGGAATGGTGGTTACCAGGGGCTGCAAAGTATGGGGAGTTGTGTAATGGGCACAGATTTTCAGGTTTACAAGAAAAATTCCTGGAGATTGGTTGTATGATTGAATATACCTAACACTGCTGAACTGTACACTTAAGATGTTCAATTAAGATGGTAAGTTTTGTTATATGTATTTTATAATGATTAAACAATGGCTTTAATGGTTGAATTAAATGATTGTTATTTTCTTCTCTATTTTCATGCATTATCCAAAATTATTGCAATAGGATGTTTATCCTTTATTATCAAAATAGAAACTATTAAAATAAGTCCAGACCAACTAATATATGCAAGCTGAATGACTATCTCCAGCATACCTTCAGATCAAATGAATTATATACCTCATGAGTCTGCTGGTGACACACAATGAATATCTATTACAGTGCACATCAATTACGACAACCTGCAATTAATAATTGATAATTTAAATACTGCTGAAAAGCCTTCATTATTAAATCTAGATGTGATGTCTATTTCTCTCATGTTTGTGAGATACTTCTACAAAGTTCAGTTTTGCTGAACACCACCTACACATAAGAAACTGTTGGTTATTATGGTGGTTACAGGAATCAGAATTTTTGATCATGAGGTATATGTTTTAGTAGACTATACTACTAAAGTATTCCCTGTCCTTCCCTATGGATGTAATATACTTCCCCACATCATGTTGGCCAATTAATTGTGAGAACAAGTGGTGGATGATCCTCATTTTTATAAGATTTTAGAGTGGTTTTAAGTTCACAGCAAAACTGAGGAAAAGGTATAGGGAGTTCCCATATATTCCTACCCCACACACGCACAACCTCCCCTTAATTATCAACATCCCCCACAAGAGTGGGTCACCTGTTATAAATATAAAGCCTGGGCACATCATTAGTACCCAAAGTCCATATTTTACCTTAGGGTTCTTTCTTGTACCCAAAGTCCACATTTTACCTTAGGGTTCTTTCTTGGTGGTGTACATTCTATGGGTTTTGACAGATGTATAAATGACATGCATCCAACATTACAGCAACATAGAGTTTCACTGCTCTAAAGATTCTTTGTGCTCCAGCTATTCATTTCTCCCTTCCTCCCTCCCTTCTAACTCCTGGAAACCACTTATCTTTTTTCTGTCTCCATAATTTTGCCACTTCCAGAATGTAATACAGTTGGAAATACACACTATGTAGCTTGTTCAGAACAGTTGCTTTCACTTAGTAATATGCATTTAAATATCTTCTATATCTTTTCATGACCTAAGAGGTCATTTCTTCTTAGCATTGAATATTCCATTGTCTGGATGCACCACAGTTTCATTATTCATTCATCTACTGAAGGACATCTTGGTTACTTTCAAGTTTTGGCAATTATGCCTAAAGCTGCCCTAAATATCCATGTGCAGGTATGTATGCCCCTTTTGAGCAATTCTTTAAGGCCTCTTTCATTTCCTTCATGTTTTATTTATTCTCTGACCTGAAACTGGAGGTGCTCTAATTTGGGCCAGCTCCATATGCCTGCATACATCCTGGAAGAAGCTGGGTGCAGAACTATAAGCAGCCCAAAATGGACATCAAAAGCAACATTATTTGTAACCTCAAACTAACTTAGCCTATCCCAATTGATACAAGTTTGTATACAAGTTGACTTTAGACTAGATCTATATAACCTCCTAAGACAGCTTATCGGTCTATGCCACACAACAAACACTGCTCCTCTTGTGATGATTTTCCAAAATGCAGGCACTTCTTTGTCAAAAGCACTGGCAGGAAACTTCTGTAACTAGGGAAATTCAACTAGATTATGTTCCATATTTCTTTCTTTTTTACTGAAGTATAGTTGATATACAGTCTTATATTGGTTTTAAGTATGCACACAGTGGTTCAACAGTTACCCATATTATTAAAGGCTCACTCCACTAGCGCAGTTACTATCTGTCAACATAGGAAGATGTTACAGAATCATTGGCTATATTCACCATGCTGTACTCCCATCCCCATGACCAACTTATATTACAATTGAGAATTTTTGTGCCTCTTCATCCCTCTCAAACTCCCCACCCATCACAAACCCTCCCCCATGGTGACCACCAGTCACTTCTCAGTGCCTATGAATCTACTGTTGTTTTGTTTTTAAATTCCACAAATAAATGAAATCATATGGTATTGGTCTTTCTCCACTTGGCTTATTTCACTTAGCATAATACCCTCTAGGTCCATCCATATTGTTACAAATGGAAATATTTTTCTATAGGCTGAATAATATTCCATTGTATATACATACCACATCTTCTTTATCCATTCATCTATTGATGGACACTTAGGGTTCTTTCCTATCTTGGCTATTGTAAATAATGCTACAATAAACATAGGGATGCATATTCACCAACCCTCGCTATTTCTTGTCTTTTGAACAGTGGCCATTCTAACTGGTGTGAGGTGATATCTCATTGTAGTTTTGATATGCATTCTGTGATAATTAGCAATATGGAACATCTTTTCACATGCCTAATAGACCTCTGTATTTCTTCTTTGGAGAAATGTTTGTTCAGGTCCTCCACCCATTTTTTAAATGGGCTCTTGTTTTTTGCGGTGTTGACACGTATGAGTTCTTTATATATTATGGATGTTAATACCTTATCAGATGAATCATTTACGAATACCTTCTCCCATACTGTACATTGCTTTTTTGTTCTGCCGATGGAATCCTTTGCTATACAGAAGCTTTTAGCTGATGAAGTCCTACTTGTTCATTTTTCATTTTGTTTCCCTTGCCCGAGGATGTGTCCAGGAAAAAATTGCTCGTGCCTATATTTCAAGAGTTTTTTGCCTGTGTTTTCTTCTAAGAGTTTTACATTTTCAGGTGTTACATTTAGGTCTTTAATCTATTTGTTTTATTTTTGTATATAGAGTTCGACAGTATCCAGTTTCATATAGCTGTCCAGTTTTCCAACACCAGTTATTTAAGAGATTGTCATTTCCTCCTTGTATATTCATGGCTCCTTTATCATATATTAATTGACCATATATGTGTGGGTTTATATCTGGGCTCTCTATTCTGTTCTACTGACCTGTCGATCTGTTCTTGTGCCACTACCATTCTTTTTTGGTTACCATAGCTTTGTACTATAGCTTGAAGTCAGGGACTGTTTCCTCCAGCTTTGTTCTTTCTCAGGATTGCTCTGGCTATTCATGATCCTTTGTGGCTCCATATGAATTTTAGAATTATTTGCTCTAGTTCTCTAGTTCATTGAAAAATACCATTGGTATTTTGATACTGATTACATTGAATCTGGAAACTGCTTTGGGCAGGATGTCCATTTCAACAATATTCTTCCTATCTAAGAGCATGGGATAGATTTCCATTTATTTGTGTCTTGTTAAATTTGTCTCATGAGTGTCATAGTTTTCAGAGTTCAGGTCTTTCATCTCCTTGGTTAGATTTATTCCAAGGTATTTTATTCTTTTTGATGCAATTGTAAATGGAATTATCTTCCTGATTTCTCTTTCTGCTATTTTTGTTCATATTTAGGAACACAAAAGATTTCTGGTATTAATTTTGTATCCTACAACTTTGCTGAACCCAGTTATTAGTTCTAGTAGGTTTTTGGTGCAGTTTTTAGGGTTTTCTATGTATAATATGTCATCTGCAAATAGTGACAGTTTTACTTCTTCTTTACCAAATTGGATGCCTTTTATCTCTTTATCTTGTCAGACTGTCATGGCTAGGACACAGCTAATATCATACCCAATGGTGAAAAGCTGAAAGATTTTCCTGTAAGATCAGTAACAAGACAAAGACGCCCATTCTCACCACTTTTATTCAACATAGTACCAGAAGTGCTAGTATGGGGGAGGGGCTGGAGTGGGTGAATAAAGAGGATGAGAGGATAAAGAGGCACAAAAATCTCAGTCATAATATAAATTGGTCAAGGGATTGATAAACAGCATGAAGAATATAGCCAATGGTTCTGTAGCATCTTCCTATGTTGATAGATAGTAACTGAACTAGTTGGAGTGAGGATTTAATAATGTGGAGAACTGTTAAACCACTGTGTGTATACCTGAAACCAATGTAAGATTACATATCAACTATACTTCAAAAAAATATAAAAGAAACTAGAAAAGAACAAATGAAACCTAAAGTTAGTAGAAGGAGAAACATAATAAAGATGAAAGCAGAAATAAAATAGAGAAGAAAACAATAGAAAAAAATAATCAAAGAAACCAAGAGATGGTTATTTGAGAAGATAAAACAGAAAAATTCCTAGCCAGACTTTTGGGGGGAAAAAAAAGGACAAAGTAAACCAAAATCAGAAATGAAAATGGAATAGTTACAATGGATACCACAGAAATACAAAGAATTATTATAGGATTGTATGAAAATTGGACAATGCCAATAAATTGGACAACCTAGAACAATGGACAATTTTCTAAAAAATAGAACATTCCAACACTGACCCTGGAAAATGCAGAAAATCTGAACAGACCAATTACCAGCAATGAAATTGAATTGTTAATTGAAAAATTTCCAACACATAGAAGTCCATAACCAGGAGGCTTCACAGCTGAATTCTACCAAACATTTAAAGAAGAGCTAATACCCATCCTTCTCAAAGTATTCCAAAAAGTAGAAGGTGGAAATACTTCCAAACTCATTCTATGAGGGCAGCATCACTCTAATACCAAAAGCAAAGACACTACAAAAAACAAAAAGAATATTATAGACATAGATGAGAAAATCCTCAACAAAATATTAGTAAACCAAATTGAAATATACATCAAAAGGATCATCCATCAGGACCAACTGGGATTTATTCCAGGGATGCAAGGATGATAGGATATTTTTAAATCAATCAGCATCATACAACACATTAACAACAAAAAAAGGATAAAAAAAACCCTATGATCGGCTCAATAGATGCTGAAAAAGCATTTAACAAAATTCAACATCTGTTCATGATAAAATTCTTCTCATACTTCTTTCATTCAAGAAAAATGACAGAGTCCTGTTGCTGAGGATGTGCTCAGAAAATCATCACACTTTTGCTGTTGGCCACCTTGAATCACAGTGGTCTTTCTTACATTTCTAAGGTGTCAATTCCTTGTTCAGTTAAGAGCCTTATTTACCTATTACAGCATCTTCTGGAGTTGAGTCCTTGTTTTTTTCTTTGCAAATTTGAATATTGAGTGATGTTGGCCCCAACCAATAACAGGATGTCTACTATTATCAATGACTTCTGTGGCACTAATTAATGAAAGGCCCCTTAGCCTGACAGCAGTTGAAAAAACAGCCACAGAGCTCAGAACAGCACCTCTGACTCATGGCTTCCAACTTAAATAAACTGGTCCTTCACGCCAGCAGCAACCTCCAGAATGGCTCAAGTAATTGACTCTTACGTTGTCTCATGGTCAAGGAGATCTACACCTCTGTTAAGGTATGCTCCCAGAAAAAGATGTTCTCAGGCTAAACAGTTACCTCACTGAGGTCAAAGGAAATTCTGAATGTTGCCAGACAGTAGTTTACTGAAAGAAAGCAGTCTGGCCTTGACGCCACCACACCGACATATTGCTTTGATACCAGGCCCTCTTTATCTGATCTAAAAATACGTTTTACAGAATTTTATATGGCAAAGGATATTGAGGTAATTGACTTTACTGTTGTTACTGATTTGTTATTGTTTGTTGCTTCTCTTGGGTTAGAAACTTTTAAGAGAAACTAATCAGTAGACTTTTCTTTAGGCAAGTATGGGTCAAAGTTAATGGAGCCTATTCCCTCTTACGTTATTTACAAAAACGGCCTGGTGCCAGCAGCTGCCATAAGCAGCCCAGACAGGCAGCCCCAAACCTTACAGACAAGGTAGGGAGCACACCTGAGATGCACTGAAAAAGATCCACTTCATGTCATCAAGCCCCAAGGTGGGGCTGACCCACCTTCCTTTTGGAAGCTGTATTATTTCTTCACTTTACAGCTTAATTAGATCCTTAAAATCAAAGTGAAAGGTATATCAGAATTTTTTCATGAAAGGTTAACAAGGATATGCGGGTCCTCAATACAGAACATTTACTAGAGTATTATTTATTCTGAGACTATAGCCAGGCTCCAGATGCTCCAGGAAGGAAATTTGGCCTCATATCATAATACAGAAAAATGCCTTCCTCAGGACAATTAAATGAATGCTGGCAGATAGCTTACCTTGGCTGGTAGGCCTACTTAAACTTTAAAGGCTAAGATAGGAAATTTTATCATCTACTATATCTCTATATAACTGTACAGTCTAAGGTGATTTTTACCCAGGATTGTGGATTTAAATATCATCTTTATGTTTATAATTCCCACATTTATATTCCTAGGCCACATCTCACTTCTGAGATCTAACCTCAGCTATTCCCAACTCCAGGCTTCTCCCTCCCAGGATATGGCCGAGCAGGCAACTGTGCCAACCAGAACCAGAGAAGTCCTGTTTCCTCCCAGCCCTCACCCCTCACACCTAATCCATTAGCAAGTGGTATCTCCTCAGTCCTCCACATGCATAACAAAGTGACTTAATTCCTATGTCCTAGCTACCACTTTGAATCAGACCCCAGAATGATTGTCAAACTCCTATAGTTGAGCTTTCCTTGAAGTAACAGAAACAATCTTAAGACAAATTAGATGGTCATTTGCATACTTAAACAATTTTGTTGATTGTCCTTTGCCCTTAAAATCTTAAGTGGCCTTTGAAAACTGCACACCTAGACTCCTGCTTACCTCATACTTAGACTCCTCTATCATATTTCAAGCTCATCTCTCACTACACTTTGACTACAGAAGTCCTCACCCCCATTTCCTGCACATGCCAGTATCTTTCCCACCCAAGGGCCTTTGTACATATCTGCACAAACCCAGAAAACACTCTACCTCTAATTTTTCATGGTCAGTCCTTAACATTTAGTTCCCATCTCAAATGCTATTTCCTTAAAGAGGCTTTCCTTGACCAACCTACTTAAACTGGCACCCCCCTCCCGTTATTATCTCAATCCACAGTTTGTTTACATAGTTTCACAATTTATAATTACATTTTTTGTCTGTATTTGTCAGATTGTTTTTGTCTCTTCTTGCTAGTTGGTAAACACAATGACGGGTAAGAAGGATGTATTACTCATCCTTGGGTCTCCATCCCCTAGTACAACTAATGCATTGAAGGCGTGCAAGAAATATTTATTGAATAAACGAACACCAAAGTAGCTACATGGCCGAATATAGTAATGTGGCCAAGCTTCTGTATAGGCAAGACAGCCAGAAAAAAGAAGAAAGCCACAGTAAAGCCCAGTGTGAGCCATGTGAGCCTCAGGAAGTATCCATTTACCAGATGACATGGCTTTTGATGTTGCTAATAAATTGCTGAAATTTTAGTAAACATCAATTACTGGGTGTCTACTGTTCTTTAATTTGGAGGAAACAAGGAGCTATTGAAGGTGTGAGATAAGAATTTTTAAATTTCCTTTTCCTTCATTCACTATTTCACTGATATTTTGAAAAGCATTTACTTCGAGGATGACAACACCTAAACAATAAAGCAATAAAGATGCACTTGTACATGGGAAGATTCTCTCAGAGAAGAATTTGAAGGAAACAAAAAAATACCCAAAATGGAAAGCCTTCCTATCGCTGGCTTCAGTTGCTTTTTGAAAGAATTAGTTTAATTAATTATTCATGAAATGTAGCTTCTAAATGAAAACTTTGGCTTTATTGTTCAAATATCCTTTCTTTGTAATACAAACCCCTCTCTTACTGAATCAATTTTAAGCAGGTGGGAACAAACTTATTTTTAGAAATCAAGATTTTGATGATCAGAGAAATTAGTAAGATTCTAATGTCAATAGTGACATGTTAAGTCTTCTTTTCTCTTAAAGGATTTCATAAATGGCTTTATGGGGATTTCAGTTCTCATCTGTTGAACACAGTATTCAGCCAAAGCAAGCTGAAATACACATGGGGGGAATATCTTCATTAGGGCTAAGCCATTAGTTAGCAGTAGAAATAAAATCCTTCTCCAGAAAGCCAGAGAATAGTATTTAATAGTGTCAAAGAAGAGAAGAAAGAGTCTTATTTTCTTACCAAGAAATTTCAAGGTTAATTTTCCAGTTTCTGATTCTCAGTTTTTCATTTGAGTTTTACATATAACTTTAACATGTCTATTACAACACATGCTATAAAAAGAAAGAGCATTTTGCATTTGGAATTCTTTAAGCTCACATTTTTCCCTATCAACATATAAAATAAAAAGGAGAAGATAAAATTCCAAATAAGCATTAACTTTTATTTAATTCTATCTTTTCTCATCCTATATTGCTGATACTATCTCTAAAAAATTAGGGAGGAATGTATTGTAGTCTCCTGGGTCAAAATAAACCAAAACAAATTTATTTGAAATCAAGTAGCAAGTTTAACATAAAGACTTTGTATATATATATTTTTTAATTACGATTTCTAATGTCTATCTGAGTGAAAGAATTCACTGAATTACCTCCAACGAGATGCTGATGATGTCTTAACCTATCTACCTAGCATTGAGCGGGTACTCTATAAAAATCTGCCATTAATTAAAGAATGTGGAAGGAGACAAATGCAGGCAAAATGAAACGGTAAATTATTCTAGTAAATGTAGATAAACACATTGTATATTTTGAGAGCCAAATGGTTTTCACAACCTAATGATTTTTAATACTTGAGGAGTTTATGACAGAAACTGTTGATGTCAATACCCATTGAATTAGAAAGCCCCTAATCTGTCAGAGAGAGGATGCTCTATAGCCTCTCTTGAATACCAAAAGGGAATATAAAAGCACTTGTAGTCAAAAGCCCAACTAACACTGAATGTGTGAACTGGAATTAATAATACTTCTAAACCCCAGAATAAGGACAAATTCAAGATCACTTGCACTCTGACCTTAGACCCCTGGCAGACACTCTATGAGGGAGGCTCAAGGTCTATTCTACCCAAACATGCATCCCAAAACAGACGTATGGAGGAGCTATCCTGAGATTAACTTAGATACATAACAGAAATTTCCACCCCATAGGTTTCAGGCAAGGAGAGAGCTAGAGTAATTGGTTATAAAGAAGTGAAACAAGCCCAGTTAGTCTTTAGTAGATGATTTTGCCTCTAGTACTCAGGAAAAGGAAAAGAAAATTTAAACACTTTATTCCAAGTCTGAGAAAAGAGGGTAAAGAAAAGAGCAAACTAACGAAGCTTCCATATACAAAGTCTGTTCTACAAAGATACAGTGACGATGCAATCAAAAGGTCCATTACTCTCACTTTGTAGAAGGTGAAACCAACAGAAACCCCAACACAGACTTCCATCAGCACCCAATAACACGGACAGGAACAACAAGGAAGTATAAGTGTCTTTCATAATGGTAAGGACCAAGAATTTCTTGAAAATAGCAAAATTAAATGAGATTATTGTCAGTAGTTACATTCTTCTGTAACTCTGTAGTCCAAGACGTGGAAAGGAAAAGCTTTTACTGGGAATGAAAGAACAAGATGGGCTTTTCATGTAGTAAACCACGGGGAGCTGACAATAGGGATGTCTCCGAGAGAAGGCTAAGCATTCTCGCCTTTCTAGAACGACCTGGCTGGTTCACTTGGAAAGATAGTAACCTCCTGGGACCCTGGGGGTCAAAGGAGGCCCTAGAGAACAGCAACAAAGAAAAACCTACCCCTTTCTTGCTATGTAAATCAGGTATTAAATCTTCTAGATAAAAGATGACCAATGGCCTGGAGGGCAGGGTTTGTGAATTACTGAATTAAGGGACTTGGCTAGGTTTTGCTTATTGTTTCTGAAACTTATGATGCAGAACTTGCAATAATTTGGTCCCTGAGCAATTTAGAATTTCATCTGTGCAATACTTCCAAGTGGGGAAAGAACTAGAAATAAGGAGGGAATAGTGCCATGGAATTAAAATTGGAGCCAATTGGTAACATGGGCTCTGGAACCAGAAACACCTGAGTTCAGGTTCCATTGCTACTTACTAGCTGTATGGCCAAGGCAGGTCACTTAAACTCAGTGCCTCTGTTCATTCACCTGTCCAAAGGGTAAGGTAAAGTATTTCCCGTAGGGTAACTGTGAGAAGGAAAAAAAAAAATCACTTGGAGTGCTTAACACAATACCTAGTGGATAACAAATTGCTCTAATCATTAGCAGCAATTTCCTCAATAATCATGACTTAACAAATTATCAGAAAGCTGTATTTCGTTAGTTTGGTTTCATAAAACTGATTTGGGTTTGTTGCAATTGTTTGATGTCAAAGTCAGAATGAAGTACTGGTGCTAAGGAAGACCATTTTAAGTTGCTAAAATCTACATAACATTTAAAAAATTTGAGTACTTTTATGTACTTAGAAACCACACTTTATTTATGCCTGAGTATTTCTTGGAACCTCTGTGGGGAAAATGGAAGCGCCTATGGCCAGGATCCTCACCTGACCCTAAACTACTTAAAGATGTAACTGGCCTCCCGCTAGGCTAATGCTTCCCCACCAGTAGGCAATGTGCTTTACTGACTGAGTCATTATATAAAGAGCTCCACCCAGTGCTCCAGGTGGAGGCAGAGACGGAGGTGGATTACAGACCTGCAGACTGCTGGATGCAGGCATGATTCTAGTGCTCCACCGACTGCTGTTAGAATACACCGGGCCTAAACCCTTTTACTGCAAGAACATTCTGTTGTTATTTCTTGGTCTCACTGAATCCATAGTGAACAAACCTCAGGCTGAAACCCTCAGGCGAGACAGTGTGTTTACCTTTTGTTGTTTACCTTTTATGAACAGGTAACATTCACTTGCATTATCAACATCCACTTGTTTGTTGTAACAGAACATGTTAAAGTCCCTGAGTATTTTCTCTGGGTCTGTTTGTTGTTTCTGATCCCACCTACAGCTGTGGTGAGTCCTCTTCTCTTAAGCAGCACAGCTAGAAGTCCCCACCATTTGTAGTGGGGTAAAACTCAAAAATTTGGAATTACTGCAGCCAAAACTCAGCAGATTTCACCCACTATTACACTATTACATTTCTAGTCCATGACATTTTAAGATGTACGAGGATAAACCGAGAATTCTGTAGCTCAGTCTTACCCCATCTTAGGAGCTAGTGGTAGTTAAAATGTAAATTAATCACCAAGAGGTAAAGATTTCAGGACATATTTATCTGGCTACTAAGTAGGGTTTATGAGTGAGTAAAGCTGGTTTACAGGTCATGCATCAATATATTACTTTAGTGTGTGCTTTTATTTTTAAGATTTAATGACTTCCTAAGGCATAAACTCTAAACAGAAAATGGAGCATTCAGCATATTAGTTATGGAGTATGTACCTAAGGTGTGTGTCGTATCTGCCACATATTTATTTTTAGACATATTGAATACCTATTACTAACTTCAAGTCAACAAATAAATATTTACAAATTCTTACTGTGTTCAGAAACATTGGGCCTATAAAACCCTGTTAGGAGATAAGCCATACTCTCTTGAAGCAAGCAGTGCAAAAAAGGACAGCACCTATGTTTAAGCATTTTCAGCACACTGAATATTATCAAAAACAAGACAATAGACACAAAATGAAGTCGCTTATGCTAAATTCTACGTCACCAAACCAAGATTTAATTACAGTTTCATCTCTTCCTGAAATGGAACCACCCAATCAGCACTAGAGTTAAGTAATCTGCCTGAGACCCCTGACATCCTTAAAGTAACCTCCCAAAACCAACCCACTTTTTGCCAGCAGAACTTCCTTAGTCCTCTTTCCTTGTGCCTATGAAAGTCTTTCATTTTGTGCAGCTCCTCAGATCTCCTTTCTACATGCTGGATTGTACTGCCCAAAATAAGGCCAATAAGACTTTAAAAATTCTCTCAGTTGAACACTGCTTTTTAACAGTAGGCAAAATCCAGAGTCCATTCCTGCAGATTTTAATTTGTCTCTGAGATTCTGCTCCCAATTCCAAGGGGTGTGGGATTTTCCCCACACCATGCAATTCTTCAATACCAGCTGGAATCCAGCTCAATTTGACCCTATCTACCTGGAGTTAGCAGCAGATCCCACAGGGTTAAGTCCCACAAGACTGCCTTCCCACTTAAGATGCCAATCAGAAGTCTAGGTTGCTACCTGGGCTTCTGACCAAAGGGTCATAGATTGGAGGTCCCCCCACCCCTCCTTGGGATAGACTGCAGCTCACATAACTCAGAGTAACATTTTACTTACTAGATTACCTGCTTATTACAATGGATGTAACTCAGGAACAGCCAGATGGAAGAGACGCACAGGGCAAGCTATGGAGAAAGGGCCTGGAGCTTCCATATTCTCTCCAGGAAGGCCACACTCTGCAAATCTCAACATGTTCACCAACTGGGAAGCTCTCCAAACTCCTTCCTTTCAGGTTTTTAGGGAGGCTTCATTACATGGGCACGACTGATGCCAAAATCACTGCCTGATTGAATTCAACCTCCAGCCCCTCTTCCCACCCTGGAGGTGGGGATGGGACTGAAAGTTCCCACCCTCTAACCACATAGTTGGCTCCACCTGTAACCAAGCATCCTTTGGTGGATCCAAAAGCCACCTCATTAACGTAACACAAGACACCTTTATTGCTCCCCTCACTTAGAATACTCAAAGAGTTTTAGCAGATTTATGCTGAAAAGAGGGATGAAGGCCAAATATATATTTATTATATCACACTCCCCTCTGCTTTTCTGCAGAAATACAGGAGGAAAATAGACTTTAATAAAGCAATTTTTTTCATTATTAGAAATATTACTTTTCACTTTTCCCACTTACTTTAGAAGCTGAATCAAATATAATGAAAGGGGAAACTGCATTTATGTTTAGTGGATATGCTGTGATACATTGACCTGAAATTACACAAGCCTGGCCCCTCCATCCTGGACAAATTGTTATCAACTCTGGGTCTAGCAGGCCTGCAATGTCTATTAACTTAATAGCTATTACAGAAAATGTTTTGAAACTGAGGGAAGATGATTACAGGGATGGAAGTTGAAAGCATTATTGCTGCTACTAGATGATAAATATAGGCGCCAATTCACAAACATTGGAAATTGGTTAAATGGGGAGCAACTGCTATTCCTTTTCCTTCATCTGTGTCACTTAAACCAATGTTCCATGAGTCCATTAGGCCAGGGATACATCACCCAATCTCAAAATGGGGAAGAAATTTTAGAGTTTAGTCATCCAAGACAAGCCAGACTGTTTGAGATCAAATGTGACCTATTTTAAAGACCTTTAGGGAAGGTTATTTCAAAACATCTTTTTGGTAACTCATTTCAGTGTCAAGCTGTAAAAAACAAAGGAAATATTTCTATTTTTAAAAACTACCTACTTATCTTTTCTACAATGCAAACACATTTAATTTTCTACTACCGACAGAAAACTCTATAAATAGCAAGAGTAGCAGATGATAGCTGTCAGATTTTAATCACCTATTAATGGGCATTTCCCTTACATTGATTTATCTAGCACATGAAACGCTGTAGAATAAGTACTATTATCCCATTTTACAGGTGATGAAACAGAGTGTCAGAAAGCTGTTTGTCCAAAGTTAAAGAGCTGATGAACAGAGAAAAATGAACATGTAACAACTGATGCTGAGTGTTTTGAGCTTTTTCTTTCTCTATACTTAAAATTATGTTTAGGAAAGCTTTTCCCCCATCTTTTCTGAGAAATCCTTTGTTGAGACTGTTAAGAAAAGCCAGCACTCTGGCTCAGCACAATTAAATCCCAACGTACGTGCTACTTCACTTCTTTCTTTCAGATGACAGGTGCAGAGGCGGGCTATCTTTAGAACGGCAGGTGGCGAGCGAAGCAGGTCGGCATAGAAGGAGCCGGCTGTTGGAAAGGGGGAAAAAAGCAAAGACGCCCTCAAGTTGTGCAGCTAAAGCACCTATTCTGTAAGTGCCCTGTATTTCCCAAAACCTGTCTTCTCTTCCTGCAAGCATAATTGTGTGTGTTAAGTACAGCCTAATTTTTGGATATTAAGCAGCAACTTGATCTGGGCAAAACGTTGGATCTGTCGAGTTTCAGAACGGCCCTGAGAGCATCATCCCCAAAGCCCTGTCAACAGGAAGGCTCTGGGATGCCGCCAAACCAGGGATCTGCCCCCTACACACAGGCAGCCAAGGAGGGGGCAGCTGTGGCATTTAGGACTAGAGGGGACATTAAAGATTTTGACAAGATGGCAACAGGTGTCTGATGAACTTGATTTTAACTGGAGACAAGCCGACCTGGATTATTCTGCAAAAGCACTCCAGTTTTGCCCTATGTGTATCATAAAGGACAATTCTCCTGCTGTTGTTCTGAACAAAGAAAGGACGGGCAGAGCTTTCTAACCTGCTGCTACAGCATCTGCCGGTGGCGGATGATGGCGGTGGGCTTCTAAGGAGGCTGGCCCACAGAGGCACCGCTCTAGACCAAGAGAAGCAGTGTCAGGTTGGCTTCTGGTCACAGGCAAGCTTTCATTGTGAGCTGCTTCATGTTGGATTCTCAGAAGTCCAGGGATATTGAAAGAATGTACACGATAGGTCTGCATCTGTGAGCTCACGAACTAGGCATTAGAGGATGATTCTCAAACGTCAGTGCGCAGAACCACCACCCCGGGCGCTTGCAGATGCACAGGTGGCTGCACCCACTCCCAAAGGTTCTGTTTCAGTCGATCTGGGTGGGACCTGAAAATCTGCTTTTTTGACAAGCTGCAGTGTGTCCTATCTTGCTGGCTAGGGAAATCACATGAACAGCTACTGCTGCAGAACGATCAACTCTGGCTCCAACATTTTGAAGATTTCCTTCCCCTTACCTCAGTCTACATCCGCCTACCAAAGTTCACTATTTGTGAAAATACTGGATGTCCTTTTTTCCATCACATCATGTACCACAAGTTAACTCTTCCCTCAGGTAATTACAAATGGTGCTATCGTTTAAATAACTTCGAAGTCTAGACATTAACAGGATATCTAGAATAATACAAGCTTGGGTAAATCATGTAAAAAGCAGGGAATCAACTTTTACACTTTGCTGATAGCAGTAGAAGCAATCCCAAATGATCACTGGTCAGATTAAAAGTTTCAACCATTTATTTTAGCTATAGGTTGAGCCGAACCAATTCCTAGGAGGGTCGGCAATACCATACTTTTTGGCCAAAATGGGTACTCAGTTAAGATTCACGGGCTCTGGTTGAATGAGAGATGTGAAAGAAGTTTGAACCTTCAGACCTCATCTTTGCATTTTTAAATAACTTTTTTGTTGTTGTTTTGTTTTTGCTTGCAAAAATAAGGCTGCTTATCCTGGACAGAACAAAAAAGTTAGCCACGAGTATGGGTAAAAAGATGTAAAACGTTAAGTACAAATCACTATATTAGGTATGATCAAGTTTTTCCCCTGAGTTTTCCTTGTATAAAATTTAGATGAATTATATTTACTGATGTGTCAGACCCTGAGAACTTAGTGCCAAGAAATAGTGACATTTAATTTTTAGTGGGCATCTGGCGGAAGAACCCAGAACTCTGTATTTTAACAAACCCGTAGGTAATTTAAGCGCCACACTGAGCACAGACTAGGGAGAGTAATGTGCCCAGGGCTCTGTCAGAGAAGGAACCACAGACCTATACAGCCCAATAGCGGGGCACCATGGCCTGCAGCTTGTAGAAACAGTCAGATTTACTGTCCAGTGTAGCAATAGCTGATGTTAGCTACCATAGGACCATTAAGTATATAAACAGAAGTCTATAATTTCATATTATCTAGCTGTGATACTTCACTATTCCTTTAGGACATTAAGGTGCAGGAGGGAGGGATGATACATCATTCCAATGTTTTATTAAATCCACTACATCGGAAGAAATTATTTCTACATTGATGAACAAAACAGCTGAATCAGAAACAGATATTTCCATTTAATATTATTAATGTTAGGAACTAAAATCATAATCCCATACATTCATTTAAAACAGTCATTTCCAAAATAGCAAATAATATTGATTATCTTATTTGTTTTTTAAGAGACCCATGAGAGGCAGGCAGGGCAAGTATGATTAATTCTGTTTTACCAATGACAAAGATTGAGATGGATTAAAAAATGACATTTCCAAGGCCACACAGCCCACGAACATCAGAATCAGATCTCAAAGCCAAGTTTTCTGACATGAAGATTTTACCACTGTAGGGTATTACTTTGTTATTTTTATTAAAGAGTGCTGAATTGCTACAAAGTGGCTTGGTAAAAGGATTAATTCTCTAGAACAAATAACACTAATTATAATTATATTCAGTCATATAATTGTCTGGGAAGGTTTATCCTTAAATAGCTTCAAGCCATTTTATATGAAAGCCTGCCTGACAGGTAGGTCTTTAATATGTTGTAAAGTATACTCACTTTTCACTTTCTTCCTAGTCACATTTTCTAATTCCACAAGAAATATTAGAGAATGGGAAAAGAAGGAAGTCCCAAGGGCTGGTGTAGCCCATAAGGAAAGGTCTGTAGCCAGCAGCAAACGGGTCCGGCTTGTTGTCACAACAGTTCCCACCAAAGTCCTTCTCACTCTCATTCTTTCTCCCTCACCCTTCCCTCCTCCCTCCTCCTCTCTACTCAGCCCCAAAGTAATTATTTAGAATGCTTACAAGTCAAGTCAGCTTTGATGGGGATTGTGCAGATTGATAGCTGTTCTTATCTCCAACAATATTGCACACTTCGAAATCCTCACTTAATACCAAAGGCAATGGTCATGTCAGTGGGGGGTAGAAATTGGCCCCAGCTCACATCAGATTAAAATGTGTCCTTACCATTTGTCCTTTTTTTCTGAATAATATGATAATAAACTAAAGGGTTATTTCTCAAATAAATTAACATTAGGTATTATCAGTCCTGATTTGGAAGTAGCACATTTTAATGTTGATACATTAAAATTTGCTATTTAATTATAAGCCTTATTGCGGCTTAAAAGTCTCCATTGTAATGCATGAGTCAGTCACTAAGGGGATTAAGAGCATGTAATGTTTACCTGGTCTATAAAATACTGAAGTTCTGCCAAAAAGGTCACTTCTCTATGATTAACTACAATATACCTGGAACATACAGGTTGAATTTTTAAATTTCAGAAAATATAATGTAATTTGACTACAATGATGAAACAATTCTAATTATTTAATTCTTTCCATCTTTCAAACTCAGTATTATACTGGTGAAATTTAAGGCTATCCATTTTTTTTTAAAGAAAAAAAAGCATTGCCTTTAGCTGAAAATTCCCAAGAAAACAAAAAAAAAATTTTTTTTAATGAGAGGCAGTACTTCACCATGCAGGCTTTAAAATATACAAATTCTCATGATAAAGTTTCCCTCCTCTATTAAGTCTATATTCCTGCCAAATTCTAAATTATGTTTTAAGAAATGTTTTAATTATGCAAATCAACATTTTATTGCATTTTTAAAATGAGGAACTTTGTTCTTATGTTCATGCAAATTTTAAAAAATTACTAAATAGGCTGCTATTGTATCTTGGAATGGAAATAGGCCAGTCTCCTTCCCTTCTTCACCCCTACCCTCTCCTCCCTCCCTCCTTCCTTTCTTCCTTTTTCTCTCTTTTCTTGCAAAACTACTAAGAGTCCACGGACTCTGTAGGATCAATTTGATGCTCTGGGGGGAAATGTTGTGTGTATACTAGGATCTGTAATATTAAAGATAATTGAATCTCACTTTTACTTTTTCTTTCTGAGGCCTTCCTGCTCTCTTTCCTACTTGCTCAGCCCTGGCTGCTCCTTCCCCCACTATCCAGTCTTCAACCCTTAAATGTCCCAGTCCCCATCAAAACTTCTCCTCTGCTAAATGCTCTCAGGATGGGGCCAGCAGAGATACCACAGGTGGCCAGTGTTGGATGAGGGAGGCTTCATGCCAGATGCCGAAGTCAGGACTCTAACAGAGGAAAGGGGAGAAGTTTGGAGATGGTGATGAAATGTTCTTGATCCAACAGTTCCTTGTTTCTGAAAGCATATGAGTATTTCACTACATTTGACTTGAAAAGAATAGACTCTTAATGACATGCATTAAGAAATGTGAGCAAATGAAATCTCACTTAATAGCATTAGATAACCCAAAATTCAGTTTCTAGCTTAGTTTGAAATACATTTTGGTTTTTTTTCCTATAAAGCTAGTCTTCCTCATATATATTTAAATGAGGTTGCATTTATTGAGCACACACCAACTGCTCTGTGAGTAAGAAAATGTGGCAAGTAGGAGGAAGAAGTTAGAATAAACTTACATAATAAAAAAGTGTATATATCTGTCACAGGTAATACACAATGTGGATAATCTAAGCATATATATCATAAGTTGATACCACATATAACAAATAGATGTACAGTAATTGACCTTCACAAACACTACTAGAAAATAGCTTATAGGGTTAAAATAAATCTAATGAGTTGGAATAGACTCTATATTTTCTTATTCTACATAATATGGTTATATATCTCTTCCTTTCCAAATTCTTTTGAAGGAAAAATGTCAATATAAACTTTAAATCCTATTAATTCAGAAGATGCAATAATATGTGGAAAATACAGAAGGAACATAGCGAAATCACAGATTTGTCAGGAGAATGAAACATTCCCACATGGTTTACAGGGAACAATTATGTAAGGTATGATTAAAAAAGAGAGAGACACTTCTTTCCATGCCTTCCTATGATCTTGAAATAAAAGCTAAAAAAAAAATGGGAACAACTCTATACTACCAGTTCTTTGAGCAAATCACCGAGATGGAGAACAACTGCACTGGAGAGTGAATTTCCATCACTTGGCGCAGTTAGTGGTCAGAAAAAAAAAAGAGAGAGAATTTCCACATAATTATTAATTACACCTTGAAACTGGATTGAAAATAGCACCTGTACTGGAGCTGCAGCAAAGCAAAGAGTTAATGTCACAGCTTTTCCTTGATGGGATCCAAGTCTCAGTGCAACCTCCTGGTCTACTTCCCACTGGGGGACAACATACATTATAGATTAGCAGCATATATTAGATCATTTTCTTTGCAACCTGTAATCTTCCTGTAATCTAGATACCACAAAGAAGCTCTCATCATTAATTATGAGAGGAAGGGAGGTTAAAAACCCCATATTTACCTAAATCCAGTGCTGTGTCAGGCAGTACTCAAAAAACAATAAGATAAATAATTTTCAAAGTTCCAATCTTTCTTTCTCAGAAAATGTGTTTCCTTCTGAGCATTAGAAGATACAACAACAAACACAGGCGGTGGGAGGGGGGGCATAATACCTTCCTATTGTCCTCACAGTCAAGCTTTCATACTCCCACATCTCATACAAAGTGGCTTTCACTGTTTCTATCCTAACTGGTTTACCTTGTGTGTTTACAAGACTGATTCCCAGGACAGAGACGATCCAGTGAATTCAGTTACAGTGCCAGCATCAGAGGGGTCACTCACAGGGAACTGAAACTAACTTTAAAGAACAGACTGGCTCCAAACAAGGGTGCCAGAGTAGTGAGAAAATAAGAACCACATCCTGAAGGTTCCCCTCTGAGAGCTGGAGAGCATAGAAAAATGCACTGCTCAAAAGCAAATACAGTATCACTAGGTAGCACCTGAGAAGAAGCAGCCAACAGGCTGTAGATGCTCAGCTCAAAGAAACGGAGTTGATAAGGGGAAGAACTTAGACACATAGGTGGGGCTTTCACAAATTCTGGAGGCCGTGCTGTGTGGATTAGATACTTTCCGTGTTATTTCCACACAATGAACTTAGAATACTAGGACATTACACCATTTGCCACGAAGTCCCATGTAGTCACAATAGTGGCTTTTATAATGGATATCACTTAGCCTGTAAACCACTCTGAGGTGGGAGAGGAATCAGCTTCCTTTACAACTGAATATACTGAGGTTGACTGAGGTTCAGTAAATATCCAAGGTCACATTGCCAGGAAGTGACAGGTATCTTTGCACCAGGAAGGGAAGAGAGGCAGTACTAAGAGATATTCTTCTGCAGACCTGGGCACATTAGGATTCGTGTAGAATAGGGATTGGGAGTGGTTGTGGGACAGGGTGTTACATGGAACTAAGCAGGCCAGTCAGAAGAATACTGCAACAGTACAAGTAAGAGAAGAGGTTACGAAGTGCCCAATAAATAAGCATTAAATGGAGACACAGAGGCATTAAAAGGGGCCAACAGAACTTGAAGTAGGAAGAAACCTTAACCAGAACTACAACAAATTAGTAGCCTTACAAGAAAATGCAAATAGAGACAATTTAGTCAAAAGCTGGGTAAACATATTTCTACAGTGTCGACTGTGATGATTTGAAGACACAGCAATTTCTGTGGTCTCTTCCAACTCAAAATTGGTGATTTTATAATCATGTGTATTTTTACTTTTAAAATTGTACACTCCTGTCACATTAAATTTGTTGGTGTTCATTGTTGAACCAAGAAATCCATTTACTTTATGTAGCAAGGTGGCTTATTCTATGCAATTCTAGCCACAAAACAATAACCATTAAATTTAATCTCACTTTTGGTGATACAGATTTTATCCACCAGAAAAATAATGGGCAGAACACAATTTAGTTAAAAGGGGGAAAAGTAACATTTGCAGTAAGAAACAAGAAACTTGGAGGTGGGAGGCCTTTTCGTTCTAAAGAAAATGGAAAAGTCTGCTATGAAACCACCCCAAAGAATTATTTGGCTACTCACATTTTTCCTTTAAAGGAAGAGAAGATGTCATCTTCACACAAGTATATTAAGTAAGTTCTAGCTGGATGAAAAAGAAGGGATTTGGATTTGAACTTTCTGAATGGAGTCTGCACAGAAGATAATCCATTACTGGTTCTTATTCCCTCCCAAGCACAGCAATGGTAACACAGTGGGGTCAACGAGGAAAGCACTGGGACTAGGCTCTTGGCTGTGCTTCTGAGGAGCTCACCATACCTGGGCAATCCCTCCCCTCAGTTGCATGTCAGAAAGTAACCACCAGACAACTGTTATGTAACTCTTCTACACTACTAAAGTACGGACAGGAACAGAATATGAATTTTGTCCAAAGAACTTACAGCTCAGTAAAAGCATCCAAATCTGTAAGTACAGCCTTAAAGTAATAGAGGTGTTATGATAGCTACTTTGGTGGAGGAAATAATGAGAAAAAGAACAGTCAACGTTAAAGAGGAGAGGAAAGGAGAAGACTGAGGAAAGGGGTCCAAAGAAAAGGTTCTCCTTGATCTAAGTCTTAACAAAAGGGTCGATATTTATTAGGTGCATATTTGTGGTAGTAGTTAGGGTGGCATGTACATTGCTATGTATGGAGGTGGGGTGGCACTGCTATGCCAAGCACAGGAAAATCATGAAAAAAGACAGAACTAGAGCAGTAAGCAGTCCACTGTGGCCGATACATCCAACTTGAGGTGTAAATCTGGGAGAAACTGGGGGTTGGAAAGGTCTTTATAAGCGTAAAGCCAAAGAAGAAACCAGAAGCAGCACAAGAATTTGTCAAAATTATAATGAGTTGAAAAGGAATGGCAAGGTATGAACAGGACATTAACATATGACATATGGCATATAGGACATATCAGCATATGAGATAGCAATGGGTTCATAGTATTAATTGATAAAAGATGAACAAACCAATTAAAAATGGATGAAAGACAGTTTGAAAAGAAATAACAAAATACCCAGTGAAAGTATGCTAAAATATTCAGTCTCACTACTAAACAGGAATTGAAAATTAAAGCAGTAGAATATATTATTCACATGTCACACTGGTAAAGGCAATTCACTGATTATTCATATATCAGATTGGCATAGGTGATTCATTGTTAACACTATCAGCTAAAGTGTAGGAAAATTGTATACCCAACAGTAGAGGTAAGACATTACCAAATAAGAATATTTCTGGAGGTCATTTCACAATATCTAGCAAAACTGTTTAACCTAAACTAGCAATTCCTTCTAAAATTTAAGCTTAATTAACAAAGCAAGCTAGTGTTAAATAAATATATACAATATGTAGATTTTAGCATTATTTACAAGAGCCAAAAAAATGGAAACAACCTAAATGTCCAGCAATAGGTTATAATAAATTATATTTACACCATGGAATATATAAAATAGCTAAAATGATGATATGGGTTTTTGCCTTTTGACAAGGAAATTAGCCATAATATATTAGGTAAGGAAAGGCAGTTATTGACAGTGTTCATTAAAAAAAATGATGCAGAAAAGATGACACTTTAGACCATGGTTACTTTTATTTCTTTTCTCCTCAGCCTCCATAATTTCCTCTTTCCAAGCATATTAAAATCTTTATGTGTGGAAGGTAGTCAACTGCAGTATGATAGTCATGAATGTAGGCACTTCACAAATATTGCCATGTTGAGAAATAATAATTTTTTGGTCTTCCTATCACTATCAAATAATACACAAGACTAGAAAATATAACTACAGATTTATCTCCTTTTCAAAGGGATCAAGGGACAGAAAATTAACATTATTGAGAGAAAAATAAATCCTCCAGTTTTTTATGCTAAAGCTTTAAGCAGATAAAAATTAAGTCAGTAGAAAAATCCAATAAATTTAGCTAGATTTTCAATATTAACATAATCAAACTACCAATAAAATTAATTTCTATTTAAAAATTGAATTCTAAGTATTTATAAATGTAGCAATCTAATTGAGAATTATTAGAAATACATGTATATGTGTATATATATATGTATATACATTGCATATGTGTGTGTAAAGTATAAAGTATATAACATATAAAGTGCATTTCTGAAAATTAAAATGGAATATGAAACCACATATAATGGAACTCTCATAAATTGCTGATGGTAGTATAAATTGGTTAAAAAATTTTAGAAAACCGTAATGGTTAAAGCTAGAATGACATCTATTCTTTGGAACAGAAATTTTTTTCTCAGGTGTATCACCCCCATATATAAAAATATATGTGTATATATCTGATATATATAAAGGTATGATCAACAAAGTTCAAAGCAATAGAACCAATCAATAGATTTTAGCAGAGTCACACAGTGAGAACAAACTATTAATAGCTACACTTAGCAACACGGATGGATATCACAATTATAATGAACAAAAGAAACTGCTGTGGATGGTATGGTGTGCTACCAAGAATCACCCCTCCGACCCAAGGTGTTCAGTTGCCTGGCTGCCAAGAGTCAGTCACCTGCTGAGGGATCATGCCTGAGTTCCTCTGCCAAAGGGAACGTGGTCCAATAATGACTGATGGGAGCCGACCCCATTGCTTCAATGCGGGACATCTCTGAAGGGCTCTCCTTGCTCTACAGCATCTCATGGGATTGGTTGAGGCTTTTGGTGCAACTGTATTTTAGTTCAAACTCTCCCTCTGCCTGTCCTGTTTCTCTCATACCCTTAGCGATGTTGTTGCCAAGAGGGCTCCTCAGTAAACTTTCTTCATACACATCTCTGAGTTTCAGAGTGTTTCCTGGTAGATGCAAGGTAGGAGAGTTGGTACCAGGAATAATGCAAGCATCACCCACTGGAAAGCTAGCAATGAGGACCCATCACTAGCAGAGAACTGACTGCCTCTGGGATGTGCTAATGGTACAGTTGTTAAAACTCTTACTGGATGAGGGAGATCCGCTGGAGAGCACAGCATCATGGCTGTGTGAAAGGTCTGAAAGAAGTATTGATTATAAGGTCAATTGGGATCAGACAGCTCTTGCCAAGGGTACACTACACAATGAAAACCCGAGGTCACCTATTTACAGGTAAGTGTGAAGGTCAGGGGGACTGTTTCTGTTCTCCACTGCTGTATAATAAACCATCCCACACATAATGGCTTCAAATAATAGCCATTTTATTCTCTCTCATGATCTGTGGGTTACTTTGTCAGCTTTTCTTCTCCATCATGTTGCCTGGAGTTGTCTGAGAGCCTGATATTCCAGAGCATGAAATATGTTCACTCATGTGGCTGGATTCTGGCTCTTGTTTAGGACATCAGCTTAAGATTTCAACAGGAGCACTTCAGCTCTTCGTGTGACCTTCCACATGGCTTGGGCTCTTTATGGCATGGTAGCTAGGTTCCAAAAGAAAAAAACTGCTAGTCCGTCCCCTAATGGACTCAGAAGTCCAAGACACAACCATCGCTTCTATCACATTCTATAGGTCATAACCAGTCACAAGTCCAGCCTAAATTCAATGAGAGCAGAGAT